>JAQQZR010000007.1:4944450-4956986 GCA_030068235.1 Notoglanidium macrostoma
GGTGGATAGATCTACCTCAAAGCCTCAGTGGTCATTCAATTGGCAGCCCTCAAAAACCTTCCACAAATCCACAACTGAATTAAATATTGAGCTTATGCTATGATTAATATGGTATGATATACACGAGTAGGCCTATATGCCCACGCATAAAAATAAGCTAGTCACACTGAATCAGCCTTCTACAGTCAGTGATGTATTAAAAGTATTTTATAAGACAATGCCAACAACTTTACAAAAACTCATAATAGTTTGTTCAATGCATCCACGATATACTGAAGAACTGCTGACGAATTCCTAACTAGTCATATTTGTAGATTGAACACAGTAAGGATGGTTTGGTTACAAGTAGCACTTTTGAGGTATAGAGAATTTTACAAGTTATGAGGATTTTTTAAATCATGATCTGTTGGCCTCCACACTGCATGGGGTTCAATGAGTGCAAAATTGTTATAGAGGTTTATGTTCTGACTCGATCTTTATTACCTATGAGGATCGTTTTATAGACACAAACTTAGTAGTGCTGATGATGAGTCTAACCAAAACTCTCTGAAGTTGTTTGATTTTTGAATTTGGAGTTATTTAGAGCTAATCTATGCTCCTAAAAGGCAGGTGATTCTGGTATCAGGAGCACACTGTTGCTCCTCATAAGACTCAATACGACTCATGTCTTGTACACAGGGTATGCATTGCAAGTGTGTGGAACGTAGAGAATGTGAGCTGATCCTAATATATCAGATTTAATTGGTACCTGGTGCATGTCTGCAATCTGTAACTGTATCTGTAATCAGAGTTAAATCCTAAGTGGGTGGCTCTAACAGTTTCTCAACCTCAGCTACATCACTCAAACTCATAGCTGGTCTTAACTAGAGATGTATGCAGGATTGGTTTTTAAATGCCGCTCTGCGCAGTTATTATTATTTTTGTACCTGCCTCGGATATTTTCAAATGTAGCTGTTTTAATTTCTCAAAATATAAACATTGGTTTAAACCAACAATTTAAACCACTACAACCCTAACCAGGAAGTTACTAAGGATGTTGTAAGCATAATGATAATGAGCGTAACTTTCTGTTGCATCTCACAAGGTCCCAGTTTCAAGGTATACCTCTAGTCTCAAGCATATGTCCTCTGAACTTTTCAAAAATGGACAAAAAAAGAAAAAACAGAAACAAATAGTGCACTTCTTATTTGTATCTGTATTTGTATCCATTTATCTGTTCATTCTGAGTAACCAATTCATATTTAGCTATGTCCTTAATGTCTTGGAAACTGGTCCGTGTATATATATAGAGATAGGATAGAAAAATATTTCAGAAAACATATGAAGAACTCTTAACCTCTTTGTATTGTAACGATGGAATGACCAGATTACTGGTCAAACTGTTGTTTTTGCTAAGCTGTAGCTAATAAGCATGTGAAAGGCAGAGGAATTTGCTATTGTTTGCTGATAGACATATGATCCTCGCTTCTCTGAATGACCCTGAACCTGCAGCTGTTTGTCTCTTAAATCTGTCCGGGATGCTGAGTACACCCATGAGCGACATTTTGTAATATTCATTCAATAACTTTGACCCACTAACCCTGAACCTACCGATGAAGAATTTGAGACACACCATGTTTCTTGTGTGCCTCAGACCTCGAGAGTGTTACTTTTTTTTTATAGGAGCACACGTTTAGCTGCAGTAGCTGAATGTATTATTTAGATGCAGTATTTGTGCTGCATCCTGTCACGTCATGCTGGCTAGAGCGGGGAGTGAAAGGCGCTGAGTCTGCACAAGCTTATATAATGCACCAGGATTTACAAACATGAGCTCAGCTTAGCATAATGCTGCTCATTAACACCATATTAAACATGAAACAGGGGCCATTGGATTGATGGGAGCTGAGATTCCTGATGCTGAAAGAGATATTCCCAATTCTTCCATCTGCCTTTAAGAAGGATGACATGCTCACAACATACCAAGAATAGCGTTGTGATGCCTCAATCCTTGCCAAACTCATTCACTTCTTTCTCCTGTTTGTACAAGTGGTGTGTGTTATATGTTAGGGGATTCAGGGAGTGTGTATGGGGAGGTGGTTATGATGGGAAACACATGTCAGACTGCAGGGTGTCGTAGGCTGGGACATCCACACATTCCTCTACTCCCTCATGACCCTCATGAGATCTCCAGTCTCCTCTTCTTTCAAATGCACCAACAGTGCTCTTTCTCCATTGGTGTGTCCATCAAATTGACTCTGGAGGCACTTTAGGAAACGTCTGGTGCCAATTTAAAAAGATCAAAAAGTGGTGGGGGTAATGTGTTGTTGCGCACTGATAATAAGGAATGAAAATAAACTAAGTATCCTGTCCCGGATTTCCACTTTCATTTATTGGCCCCTAGAATAGCTAAGACTTATATGTTGGAGATTTTATTAATAGTCTCAGCACAATATCTTATTTACTCCTCAAATATTCTGAACTATTAACTCACTGAGGTGAAATTAAAGTCAGTGAGGTCCAAAACCAAACAATGCTCTCTCACAGATGAGTCTGACTCTCGTCCAAGCTTCAACTGAATAACTGTAATAACTTCTTCTAAACAGTCATGTGTCATTTTAGTGTTCTTAAATGACACATTCTTATATATCTGAATGGACTCAAAGGAGCCATTAAGAGGAAACGTCTCAGAAATGGTTCAAAAACCTATCAGTGTAGAATGAGGCATTACACTTTTCTCATTTGTCCTTAGAACAGCTTAAGATGAAGTGCACTTTTAGGAAAAAAAATGGTTTCCTTAAGAATTCTTTGGAAAATGATGGTTCTAGCCTTCAAAAGGGTTCTACTTAGAACGGTTTCTGAAAGGGTGACACTGTAGAGTTCTAAATAGAATCCTTGAGGGTTTCTTCAAAGGAACAAACTGAAGCACTTGTGCAAAATGTGCACTTATGCTAATCTCTTACTAATTTCTGGTATGTTGGGTTTAGAATCCAGTAAAACAGGCTATGCTGTGATGCAAGTTCCTGTTGCCATCTGAAGTTGATTATTTTCCTCTAACAGCACAGCCCAAAGAGATTTATTCCTCTTATATAACAGGAATTTGCCTCTGATTAAATTTTTTTATTAATTAGTGATTCAGTGGCCATAGTTTTTAACCATTTTTAGTTGCATTAGGGCCTGTGTCCCCCAAATGCAATTTTTGCGCTGGCAGCGTCTATTTTCTATACAAATTCTATGAAGTTCAGCGTTAACTCCGCCCATCGTCCTTTCCGCCATGTTCAGGGCGCTTGTTTTTTGGAACACCGCCGACCTCATCAATGTCACTTCTCTCTCACCGACCAATCAAAATCAAGAAGGGGTGGGACTTATGAAAGTAACACTGTCAATAATGGTGGATAAGAAACTGATCCTGGCTGTCACTGACAACCAAGTTATTTTTGATCTAACACTGAAGGGGTACCATGACCAAAATTCGAAATAAACACGATTTCTTTCCTTCGGTTTAGCTAACCTTTCTAAAGTAAATAGAGACTTGACGTTCATAATGAAGGAATGTGGAAGCATTAGAAGATGATTTTTGTTACCTAGCAACAGTAAGTGCTTGAGAAAAGCGCTCTGGAAGCACTGAAAAAGGAGTTTGTGGGTTCTGCCAGCACAAAAAAACGCATTTGGTGGACACGGGCCCTTTATGTCATTGAATGTTTGCAAGACATTACCTTACCTTATAGCAACTATAAACTGTCCTTCCTTCACCTTCCTGCATTTTTTTGTGAATAAGCTGGTCATGTTCCTGAGAAACAAGTCCTATTATTGTCCTATTCTTGTTAGATAAGCAAGGTTGATTTTAAGTGCTACTTTCCTTTCTTGTATTTTTTTTTTTAAAGAAACTGAGTTAGCACAACTGCTCTCATGTTATCCCTACCAAAATATAAAACGGTCCATAGATTTACTTTGGAAGAGCTGATTCTTGTACGTCCATTATTAAAGAAACTTGTAAATTCAGGGCAGAATGGGATGAAGCCCCTCAGACGAGTGTCAAAACCTTTTTTTAAACACACGTTCATTTGTCTTGACTCACTTCTAAAACAGATTCGAAATGACTTGGACGACCAAAATGCATCTCAGACATTATATTTGAAATATTCCCTCTCGCATGGATCTCCAAAGAAAGGAAAGGAGACAAAATGGATGCTTCTTAAATAACACAGTACAGAAAAACAACTGCTATTTTGCTTAAACTGGTTTGTTATTACTGAAATACTGTGAGAAATACTATAACCTCTTCCCAAGCTGAAACTTTTCATCAACTTATTTAACCAAAGATGCTATGATAGAACTCTCACGAGGACCCATCATGTTACATTCATTCTGGTTCTGTGTTTTGCTTCTTTCTCTGATACATACATACGTATATTTATATATGGGTTTGATTATGAGGATAATAAATTTTGAATTACAAACAAACAGCAGCCACGTTCGTCCATATTAATATAAAGGGAGTAATATACAGAAACGGAATGTATGGTTGTCAATGAGGCACCATAAATCCTTCAACCAGAAACACTGGGGAAGAGTGATAATGTATGTTTGTGGGTGTGCATGTTATTGTGCAAACCAAAGAAACTGGATTACAAAGGAAGGAACTGAATACATAGGCATTCTTGGACTCTTACTGAAAACGTACAGACTCCGGACACGGCAGGGAAAACACGACAGATTGCCTTAGAGAGAGAAAAACAGAGCTCACTGCATTGTTCTCTTTAAAGATGTTTCTCATCTCTCTCTCTCTCTCTCTCTCTCTCAGGATGTCTGAGGCGTTGTCACAGCAGGAGAGGCTCCAGGCTATAGCAGTAAGTATATAAGATGCTTATTCTTCACATTCTTTTGACTGCTGCAGATCTCATGACCTAAACATTCTTGCAAAATTATCAACCTCAAAATAACCCCTGACCACCCCAAAACTTAAAAAAAAAAACCTCCCATTACTGTTAATTTAGAAAAGAATTCATTTCTTTTTGATCATTAAGGGCCACTCTAGTCTGGACAAACGCTCTGGAGTCCATTTATGTTGCTCGTGTCAAGGATTCTACTAATCCTGACAGGAACGTGTGTACAGTCACGTCTCAGTTTGGAGTTTGGCTCCTTTATGTGATGTTTTGCTCAGGCACACCCATCGACATGCATACAAATACACACAGCTCCAATCCCCATCTTCGCTCCCCTTCCTCAAATTTCGCTCATTACAGGAAATAACCAAAGGGACCCAAACACATCCTAACTATTAATAGGTTAAACCTCATACAATTAATGCAACAAAAAGAGTATCAGAGTATCTGTTCTGTGATTTAGGGGTAAAGGAAAATATCAATTTGCTATACATGTACAGTATGTTGTAACAGTGGCTTGTATAAGTATTCCCCCCCCTTGAACTATGCCATATTCTACAATGTTAAACCTGGAACTGAACTTAATTGGGATTATATGTCATGAATCTATACAAAGTACGAACCATCTTAGAATACTGAACTGTATGGGAAACGCTAACTTGCGATATTATTTGCATATTAAATAAAAGACAACAGAAATTTGTGATTGCGCAAATATTCGCCCCCAGGTCAATCTGTGTATATATATATATATATATAATTAAAGTGTCCCATGATCTCAGTATAAATACACATGTTCCTTAGAAAACATAACTAAACAAACAGCATCATGATGACCAAGGAGCTATCAAAACAAGTCCAGACAGAGATCCGGGAAAGTATCAATAAGAGTTTGGTTATAAAAATCTTTTTGAACGTCCCGTGAAGCTCAATTAAATCCATTTTTTTAATTTGGAAGGTACATGGCACAAACATGACTCTGCCTAGAGAAGACTGTCCACTGAACATCAATACATAGGTAAAGGTAAAGTTAAAGACAGCCTAGAGCTAATGTAAGTGTATATGCAGGGTCAGGTGTGTGTATGCAGGTTTTGTTGCTTAGTTTATAGTAATCGTTATTTGTGATGTCAGTAAAACAGTCATGCACTTTTTGAAACATGAGAAATGTTGGAATGTCATTCGAATCTGATACAGAGTTCCGCTGAACCTGTTTCTTTTCCTCTCAGGAGAAGAGAAAGAGACAAACAGAGATAGAAAACAAAAAAAGGCAACTGGAGGATGACCGCAGACAGCTGCAGCACCTCAAGGTAAGACTCTTGGCACTGAATATGATTTAAAGCAAATGGAAAAATTTTTTCAGAGGCTTGCACTGATACTGAAGTGACCCATTTTCCAACATAAGGGTCAGGTCACATTTCAGGTACTATACTCCATTGTTGTAGTGTTATCACTGAAGATTACTCACTCTGCTTTGTGTTGTTTATTTATGAGAGCTGTTTACTGGGTCTGCTGTCCTATGCCTGCTTTCTTGGCAATAAAGTTTAATTTTTAAGTCTAAAAATTATCAGGGGGGTGTTCTGGCGATTCTGGACATCTCTGTGTGGAAGTGTCCTGAAGGTTTCAACCCAGGCCAAGGACAGTCATCTGTCAGAGACAGGAAGAAGAAAAAACTGTTTTGGGTTTTTTTCGGTGTGGGGGTGGAGGGGACATCCTGTGTTGGCTGAGAGGGGGGACAATGCTTCCTCTAGTTAAATAGGTCTTAGTTGTAGAGCACACACGTTTGTAACTTGACTCCAAGTGTTTCACGCTCCAAATTGTATGACAGACACACCAGCAGAAACAATTTCAAACACTTATTCATTTCTACCAGTTAAATGTTCAGTAAAAGAAAGTAAAGCTGCTGTTAATCCACATACATGTGTTTTAGTGTTAGTGATCAAACTTTAAAGAGCAACTTCAGCAAAGGAGGACTTTTGCAGAGCTGGCCAGAGATAAGGTCCAAAAGCGTCTCCATTAGCAGTTTCCATGGAGCTCGCATTCGCAGTCAGCAAAATGCAATGAGAGAGCCAGAGAGAGAAAGGGAGACAGGGAGAGAAAGGGAGAGAAAAATGCCTGTTGAATAGTGGGCAGTGGGCTTTTTGAAAGAGGAGCTGCTGTGATGTTTTAACTGAAAATATTTAGCTCTGAAAGTGGCACTTTACTTTAAATCATTACATTAGCAACTATATTCGTGTACTAACTGCAGTATATTGTGATATGTGTCTCATCATACACATTGTCCAATCAATGAACAAATGGACAAAAAGGCACATGACTGAATCATACCATGACTTGGTTTGAATGAAACACCAGAGGAAGGGTAAAAACAACGTTGAGCAGTACCAACATGAAATACACTATATGGCCAAAAGTTTGTGGACACGTGGTTCTTCCCCAAACTGTTGCCACAAAGTTGGAAGCACACAATTGTCTAGAATGTTTTTGCATGCTTTAGCATTACAATTTCCATTCACAGGAAATAAGAGGCTCAAACCTGTTCCAGCATGACAATGCTCATGTGTACAAAGCGAGCTCCACGAAGACATGCTGTGTCAAGTTTGGACTGGAAGAACTGGAGTGTCCTGCACAGAGCCCTGACCTCAACACCTCTGAACACCTTTGAGATGAACTGGAACACCGACTGCACCCCAGACCTCCTCAACTAACATCATTGCCTGATCTCTGATGCTCCTGTAGCTGAATGAACACAACTCCCCATAGCCACGCTCCAAAATCTGGTGGAAATCCTTCCCGGAAGAGTCCAGCTTATTATAACAGTAAAGGGATTAGAATGTTTAACAAGCACGAATGGGTGTGATGGTCCGGTCTCCACAACCTTTGGCCGTATAGTGTACTTAAAAAGTTCTTATTAATATTCTTCTCTCATTCTGATCATGCCATCGATGAGTCCTTGTGATAGAATGCATTCCTCAACCCTAATAGTTTCATTGTCAAGCTATTGATATTAAATATTAAGATATTAAATTTTAGTGCTCACATCTAATATGAAATGTGAAATGAATCACATCGCTGGAAAGTGGCACAGTGTGTGCACCTGCATTCTGTGTGTTGTACACTGTGAGCACTTTTTTACTAAGCCCTACACTGTTAGGACATTAATTTGCTTGCCTTTTTTTATATTTTCAGTTTACTTTACCCCATTTCGAACAATAGTTACAGACTGGATGCATGCTAGGAGAGCATTGAGGCCTTTGTCTTCTATTTTAGATCTCATTGTATCAGTGTGGAGGAGGATGTGAGTGTGTGTGTGTGCACGCATGTGTGTGTGTGTGTGCGTGCATGTAAATGTACGTGCTGGACGCTCTTACAGCAGCTCTTACGGGAGTATTGAATGAACACTGTGGAATATTCAGTGAAGTGTGGCTTACAAAGCAATATTCCTGCAGAATCATTAAATCAAAATGGTCTCTGTCAATGTAAAATTTTTTACGGGCCCTCTGCAAGGAAGTAGACTGACATCTACAAAAGCTTGATCAGGAACAGCTGGGAGAAGCAAGAATGTCCATGGCCTGTGATGCATTGTATGTTATGCCAAGAAGCCTTGAGGGGCTGAAGTATGGCCAAAAAATACAACTCGGATTGATTGGGCAAAGTGCTCTGTTCTACGTGCCTTGCTTCCCTTTGTCTTTATGTGACAGCTTTAGTATTTGCTCTGACATTTTTTCGGCCACAAATGGTTCGCAAAATTACTGTTGCAAAAATCTGGCCCCTTGTTTCTAAACTCACAAGCTGGCCTTTAATACTACTGTGCTCATTCTAAATTATTTTCTATTGTGTCAGAATCATGTGGAAAGTTATTGATTTGCAGTTTGAAATGACAAAACTAGGTCCCTTGGTTTCAAATGGGGCGATTGTAAAAGCAGCGTAGTTGTGAATTTTTCAGTTGTGCCAATCTCTGGATTACTGGAACTGAGACGGAAGCAAGCCCAGCAGTGAATGTCAGATCAGGCCTGTCTGTTGCATTATTCTCAAATGAATGGCCATTTCCTGTCTGCTTTTTCACTAGTCAGCTGATTCTGGACCAACAGTGGCTCAAATGTCTGCTAATTAACTGAGAAACAGACCCACAGTGCCTCCTTTAGCTGCTGCACAATGTCTTTATATATTCTGACTGCGAGAGATGAAATCAGCACAGAGCTGACCTCGGATCAGGTGTTTGGATCATTTACTGCCAACAGGCTTAGCTAAGAGCAGACTGAGTGCCACACCCTGGGTCCAGTATGGCCCTCTCAGAGGATCAGTTGTGGGTTCAGAAAACCAGGGCTCAGCTGGCATCAGCACCTCTTAATGGCTCTTCCACATGGCAGGAGGATGCATTAGCTTCCCTCTGTGCATTGCAAGCTCATTGACTGCAAGCGTTTGCCTTTGTAGCGAATCCTCGCAAACTAAGAGAGCCAAAATGGGGCAGGCGAGCCTGGGCGTAACCTTGTTTTGAAAAGTGCTCAGGATAAGGATGGGGGCGGGGTGAAAAAAATGAAAGGAACGTGCGTGGTCAATGAGAAACAGATTCACAGTGGTGACCTTTGTGGTAAATCATAGTACAGTGCAAATATTTTCTGAACACAGACTGCAAGACTTGAGCGGCCTTTGAAGATTATTACTTGTCACACACTATGGGATGATCCAAAAAAATAATCTTGGCTGAATTCTACAGCAGCCTGTGTGATAACGTGAGTTCTCTATGAGTAATTATACGATGACCAGTGCTTAAAAAATTACTACATTCTGCTTTTGTCATCAATCAGTGCAATCAGGGTTCGTGCATGAAACTGTGTCATATGAACAGGAAGTGAAACTGAGACAATAAGGATATTATTTGACCATTAGCATGTTTTGATTACATTTCACCATTGCTATTTCACCATTGTACCATTGCATCCCCTCAGAATTCTGACATTTTTCTCACAGTTCTGACTTTTTACGGAATTCAAAATTTTTTTCTCAGAATTCTCTGAAATTTATTTCACGTGGCCCTAACCCTCTTCCGTAATTTTGTGCCCTTATTTGAAAACTTTAATAATTTTATGTATATTTCTTTTCTCAGTCAAAGGCTTTGAGGGAGAGATGGCTGCTAGATGGAGCTCCCTCTGCTGGCTCGGAGGAAGATGAAGCAAAGAAACAGCTTCAAGAAGACGAAGCCAAAACTAAAGGACTTGAGGAGGCTATTCTGAGGTAATATCAGTGTATCTTTAACTTCTGTTTAACTAACAGATTCTTTAGTACATACACTTCCTTCTGGAACAGGTTGGATCCAGTAGCCATGCTCCTGCTTAGCCAATTTGTCTCACTTTGCTCATGATAGTGAATGAGAGGCATCAGTCTTCTCACTGGCAGGCAGATCAGTGTAATTCTCTCTAGTCCAAATTAAATTCACCCTCTTATGATATGCCAACCTGGACCTCGGAGTAAGGCTTTGGCTCCAGTCTGGCACACCACTAAATGTAATGCTAGACAGCTGACACACACATTAAGGCATCGTGCAAACATGGAGCTTTAAAACAATCATATTAGTATTGCTTTCAAATCAAATCATGGTCTGTCTAAAGAATTCAATTACCTTTAAGTGTGAACCTTTTTAAAACGACATTCTTCTACTTTGTGTACGATCTCCATAATTTTCATTAAATTGCGCTGAGCTGAAAAAACTTGTTGTCTTAAAGGAAAATTCCAACCTGACTGTATTTATAATAAATATGTAATCTTCAGTACTGAAAAAGATTTATTAAGTTCTGAGTTGACTTTCGTTTGCTGAAACTTCTTTCATTGACAAGTTGGTCTGTTTTTCAGTGTAAGTTAAGCACCTTACATTTCACTGCACAACAAAGGTTTTGCTTCTTGAACACTGTTGGGAGTTTTTCATAGATTTTTGGGTGCTGATCACGAATATCACATCAAAATTTACCCGTGACGTACCGTTTCAGAGAAATCTTAGGTTTTGTCATGATTTTTTCTTATTTGTATCCAAACATTTTCGCTCACGTAAGTGACTTATCAACAACGGTTTGCGCAGCCTGGGCATGTCCAGGCATAGAATCAGGCCAGGTTGGAAGCTGTTCTGTGGAAGTTGACATCCTGGGCATGCCTGGGCAGGTCTGAACGAGCTTGACGCAGTCTCAGCATGCTATAAAGGTGGCTTGCTCATTTGGTTAATATAGATAGTCAGTGTGTATGTATAGTATCAGTATAGTAAAGTATAGTATCTGTAGCTATATAACGGTAAGTAAGCTTGATGCTATAGATGTTTTGGTGTCGGGCGATATGTCTCATCAATGTCGTAACAGCCGCGATACATTCTGCTATATCTGTGGTGAATATACACTTGCGCCTCAGAGACGTTGGATGACTGCTCTTTGAAGAAAGCTTCACATCTGTATTTTGGCTGCAAAATTGGTGATCAAGACAAACAATGGGCGCCTCACATTTGCTGTGTGACGTGCTGTCGGTCTGTGTTTCAGGGTGGATTTTTCCTTTAAATTCTCCTGCATACTGTCTATCAAGATGGGTTATAAGAAACACCTACCAGATTCATTATATTCCCATGCCATATACTCTGTGTTCCTTATCTAGACTGGAACAGGAACTGGAGGAGTTGGAGACAGGTGTGTCTGCCACATCCACCAAAGAAAACCTGTCAGAGGCAGCCCAGCAAGAGGAAACCAAGACTCTAGACAACATGGTGAGTCTTATGTCTTTAAGTTATAGTAAAACACACAGGAGGACCATCACAGACAGTTGGAGATTGCAGAAAGTTTTAGAGGTAGTTTTAGAGAACTACAGGCTCCGTTTACAGACATTTAGTAGCCATAATGTCTCTGATGTCTATATGCCCACTACCTACAGATCATATCCTCTAATGTACTTGCATTTATGCACACTCAGCAAGGATACACTCCTCTCTAATATATGCTGCAGAAGATTTTCACTTATCATTGAGGACAGCAGCTGTGCAATGGACAGCGTGGCAACAATTGGTAGGAATTTAACAGACAGTGATCTTCTAGATAAATCTTTACTGCTTTAACTGTTGAGCTTTTTGTAAGGGACTTGGAAAGCAGCAGTAAAGAGAAATGTTTGCAGTAATTATGGCCTCTGATTGTGCTTTCCTGTGCTGATCAATATCCACTTCCCCATCAGTAGAAACGACATCAGTATATCAGATGTTTCTCGTCTCCTGAGGTGTCTTCATCTTTTAAGAAGATTCTCTGGCTGGATCTTTTAATCATCATTAATTAGGAGACCAAAAGCAGATGTGTAATCAGATATGCCACTGAGGCATGGACCAGTTGTTTTTTTTATTTTTTTTACATGCTCTCACTTGCCCAAACATGCAATCTAAAAGATTTTCAAACTACACATTTATTCACGTGAAAGCATTTTAAACATTGCATTGCTTTTGCTGAACTGATTATATATTATAATCCTAATCCACCCGTACTATCACTAAATAGGAGACTTTGTAATCATGTGTAAAGCAGCTACACTACCAGTCAAAAGTTTGGACACACCTTTTCTTCTATAGGTTTTTCTTTTTTTTTTCTGTAAAACAATACTGAATACCTCAAACTATGAAGCAACACATATACTGAATTATGTAGTAAACAAAAAAGTGTAAAA
>JAQQZR010000007.1:4969197-4992527 GCA_030068235.1 Notoglanidium macrostoma
CACACACACACACACACACACACACACACACACACACACACACACACACACACACACACACACACACACAAACATACCACACACGCATACATGCCGGAATGAAAGGGAGGTGGGGCAGTTGAACCCAAAACAATACCAAAGGGCGAGGATTTAGTGCCAGGTCTTACTCCCATGGACTGCTGCGATGGATGAGCGTGTAACGCTTTGAGTAAAGCCTTCCTGGATCACACTGTGACACCATTAAGAATGTGGTGAGTATATTTATTATATTATCAGTGCTATATGTTGTATGGACATGTTTCTGAAAATAAATCTGCAATGATTCATTTTTAATTGCTGTCATATACAGGATGTCACAAAAGTATCAGTACATAAGAGAAATGAATACTTTTTATCAAAATGTAAATTTATTTACAAATGATTTCTTTGAAAACACAGAATCGTATGAACTCCCGTTAACACATCTGGTGTTATGTATGTAATAAATGTATTCAAATGCGTTCCTTTAAATGATCTTTGTGCTGTAGGCATGAGAATGATTTATATTTTTATATATGACCATTTGTATTTTTTTATTTATTAATAATTAAATAACTTATTATATATGTAATGGACTCTATTGCTAAAAAGTGTTCATTTCCCCTATGTATGGAGACTAGGGACACCCTGTATATATATGCATACACTGATCTGGCATAACATTAAATCATTAAATCCACCTGCCTAATATTGTGTCGGTCCCCCTTGTGCCACACAACAAGACCTCTGAAGATGTGCAGTGGTATCTGGCACCAAGACATTAGCAGTAGGTCCTTTAAGTCCTGTAAGTTGTGAGGTGGGATCTCAGACTTGTTTTGTCAGACTGAGATCTGTGGAATTTGAAGGCCAAGCCAACACCTTGAACTCAAACTATTCTTGAAACATTTTTGCAGTATGGCAGGACACACTTTCCCACTGAAATAGGCCACTGCCATTAGGGAATTCCGTTGCCATGAAGGGGTGTACTTGGTCTATAACAATGTTTAGGTAGGTGGTAGGTGTCAATGTAACATCCGCATGAATGCCAGTTTCCAAACAGCAGTATCCCATCAAAGTATCACACTGCCTCCACCAGCTTGCCTTCTTCCCATAGTGCACCCTGGTGCCAGCTCTTCCCCAGGTAAGTTTATCAGACTCTTCCCCAGGTAAGTTCACCGGTTGTTCTTCCTTGGCCCACTTTTGGTAGGTACTAATCACTGCATAATGGGAACATCCCACAAGACCTGCCATTTTGGAGATGCTCTGATCCAATCGTCTAGCCATCACAATTAGAGTCTTGTGAAAGTCGCTGACATCCTTACGCTTGCCCATTTTTCCTGCTTCCAACACATTAACTTCAAGAACTGATTGTTCACTTGCCATGTAATACATCCCACCCCTTAACAGGTGCCATTATAACGAGATAATCAATGCTATTCACATCACCTATCAGTGGTTTTAATGTTATGACTGATTGGTGTATGTGAAATGCTGACTTTTTTGTAAACTTAAATGTTTGCCAGTGGTTCAAATATTAAATCTTTATGTGTCTTAACTGTTACAAAACGTAATAGTGACCAGCGGTATGACAAAACGCACAAACAAGCACAAACACATGCATAATTCCTTCCTCTTCCAGTGTGACCGCTACACAATTGAGTTGAGCTTGATTGCCCACTGTTCTACCTTGGAGAGTGTTTCAAACAAACACAGAAGGGTGCTGCATACCTCAGCGCACACTCTCTGAAGAACAACACAGCGCATGTAGAGCAGAGACATGTTTAAGTACACACCTCCATGGCAAGTGCTGTGCCACAGTTTGGAGAATAACAGTAAGGTAAGAGCAATGTTCTACACACACACACACAGACACATGCACATAAACAAAACATGCTATAAGAGCTGTCCAGGGATCAGAAAATAGAAGCCTGTAAGAAAAATATCAACTTATCTTCAGGACTAATGGTTGTCACTGTTAGTGAACAAAATCAGATTAACATTGTGCAAAACTGTGAACATTTTCATTGTTCACACACCAAACTATAACAAATCTTGTCATAGCGTATGTCATATTTTTAGATTACAATGATCTTCCACCAGATGTCAGGCTTTGTGGCATTTGCAAAATTTATCATAGCCTGTGTTTCTCCACTTTTAGTTTTATTTCATGCTATCAACACTTGTTAACTGTTTAGTCCAATACAATTCATATGCGAAACTATATGAACATAAACAGCATATTTTCCTCAAATAAAGTTTAAGACAAAACAAATATAATATAATATAATATAATATATAATTAATAATGTATAATACAAACAACCACCACCAACACAACAATAGTAATAAAATGTAAATAAACTTGTACTTCCGATATTTTCTTGCACGTTATGCATACTACGTTTAATTTTCTATTCTATACAGTATACATGATCTTTTATGTACATATCATACTTATCCTATTAAGACACTTTATTTTTCCACCTAAGAATAGTTTAGCTAATCTTACTTCTATTAGATGTAAGAACCCACACCATATACATTTTACCATGCCACTGTGAATTGACAGCAAACCCAATAATAAGCCTATATACAACTCCATTTCTCCAACGATACTAAATATATAGGTCTTGTCTATTGATTAGATGTCATGTACAACTGTAAATTGTTTACCAGCTATACGTTTTGGATAAATTGTACTTAAAACCTTCTCTAAAGCATCCACAATCCTTTGAGAAGTTTCCTGAGAAGTCAGTCTTTACAGTTGTGCTCAAAAACACTGTCACTGTTTCAGGAAAGTGTTTAAATATTCTCTAAATATAGTAACGAGTAAGGCACGTATATATACGGTGGCATCTGTCAATCATTGGACATTTCAATCCATATTCTGCTTGCCTATAGATTTAAGAGAGCTTTAAAATATATGTCACATTTCAGTAAATTGGCTTTTGTGGGTGGGCATGACGGCATGTGTACATTGCGTACAATATTTAGGCTGTACCTATGAAGTGATATTTTTCATTTGACAATTGTCGAAACTCTTCTAAAAAAAAAATAGTCTTGGTGACAACAAGCAGGGGTAAAATATCCTTGAGTAATCATGCTTTGTTACTGTATTTAAGTATTATTATGGGATATATGGAGTAATTGAAAACTCTTACCTAATTACCAACTATCAACTAATTACCAATTTTCAAGAAAAGAACACACTTTTTACCACTAAATTTGTATTTAGACAACTAACTCATTCTTCAACTTATTTACTTCAAAGAACTCATTATAAATGTGTCTCTCATCTGCTCTCATCCAGCCAATGACTGTAGGCTATACATCAATAAAATGGACTCCCATGCATTTTATTAATAATTTTATTAACACTTCAATTTTAAGCATTCAATCAAATTCCAAGAATTGTGCAGTTCATTATTTATGGTGATCAGTTAAAAGCTTACTTTTTACTTTTTAATACTTTAAAAACATCTAAAAGTAGCAACTGTTTTGACTTTCTGACATTTGTTTGGCTGGATACTTTCACTTATAATTGAATAAGTATAATTTCTCAGTACTTTTTGTTTTACCTTGGACAGCAAGATATCTCCATTCTTCTAAGACTGTTGCTAGTAATAAACCTTCCATCCCACTTTTCCTTCTTACTAATTATTTATATAGTGTTTAGTTGTTTATTTCTTCAACAGTCTAAGCTGTCTTTTTACATGTAGTATATACTGTGCGTGTGTGCATGTGCATGTGTGTGTAGTGTGTATGTATCTGCATGAACAAGGCTTCTTCTCAGTGGTCTAAGCAGCTCCCCTTAATCTTAACTCCATAATCTATTAGTCTCATACACTTACAGTAAGTCTGTGTGGTGGGTGTGGCCGTTTATACTGGTTGAACTTTGTCTGTAAATTTAGTACAATAAAGCCTGAAGGGAGTTGGAAAGTGTGTGAGTGTATAGCTTGAGTTACTGACAGAAGGTGAGTTTTTCACTTTTCACTTTCAGAATCAAACAAATTGTCACTTTAGAACATTGTTTTATGAGCTTCATTGGAAATATATTTTGTAAATACAATATTCTGAAACATAGAGGGGTGATCACTTCTTGATAAGGTAAAACTACTTAATCCAGAGGACTACTGATCAATATATTGTATTTATATATATAATGTATAATGTTAGATTTATATTGTGGAATTCGTATGTTTCTGCTTAGTCTCAGTTAAAAGTTGCATAAATCTTAGTCATTTTATGTGACATGCAGGGAACTCGATAAAACTGATTCCTTCATGGTACAATGATGTTGAAAAAATTCAACTAAATTCATGTTCAGAAAGTTCCGAAAATTTAAGGTAGGAATGCTGAACGATAAAGAGTGGAAAGGGAATAAATCTAGCAGTAAAAACATTGCCATGATTCAAATGATACCATATTAAATTTCATGTTAATTGCAGCAGTGTTAACATTTAACATGAAGTATTTATCACTGACAGTTACAGTGAGCTGGCTTAGCCAAGTCTCTATCTTCAAATTAATAAGCCATACAATGTGTGAGTGTTCATCAATGAGACGAGTGTTCTGAAGATTTTCACATTCACATTACCATAATCCAACAAATATAAGTAATTTTGGTTAAACAATGCAACCTAGTCTTGAACCATGTCACACGAAGGCAGTATAACTTCACTGTACTGAAGGTAATATAATGGCAATATGACATTTCCTCTATATGGTGCAGAACTCCTCTGTAAAGTTTTAAGAAAATGAAGAAAACCCTTTTAAATGGTCTCGTCCAATCAGCGTCATGTAGATGGAAGGTTCCAAGAAGCAGCAGTGCAGAAGGTTTATCAGGGGTGTACAGTCCACTGTGTCATGCACGGCCACCCTCTGACAGTCAGCTAAACCTCTGAAAAACTACGTAATCCAGCTCACATGAACAGACTGTTATCTAAAGGGTTTCACTACATTCAGCTGGGTCAAGTGTCTCGTCTTTATCACTGGAAGTATTTTTTAGCGTAAAAACAAGTCTTCATTGCATTCATCTTGGTGTGGTGTGTAATCTCCTCATCGTTATGAGGTAGGTAAGAGACATATACAACTCTGTATCACTAAATTGACCTTTATTATTTACTACAATATTGCAACTAAATTCCATTTTGCTTATCTGAAGAGCTTTATGTTTTCACACGATGTCTGACATTGTACATAGACTTTAACACAAAGAAAATACTGTCCACTGTCATACAGTACCAGACAGAAGTTTGGGCACACCTATTTCAGTGATTATTCTTTATTTTTATTACTAAAAAGACACTTCATATCTTAAAGTCATGATGGACTGTTGTTTCTCTTTACTTAGTTCAGCGATTTTTGACATAATATGGATTACTACAGTTGTCCAATAGGGCTATTTACTGTATTTTTATTATTTATTATTTATTGTTTGATGGTCTCAAACACATTAAGAAGGCAAGAAATTCGCTAATGGCAACTTTGAAGAATCAAAAATATGAAACATATTTAATGAACACTTTTTTTGTTTACCACACACTTCCATATATGTTCAATATATTAATTTCATAGTTTTGATGTCTTCAGTATTTTTCTTCAATGTAGAAATTTAGAAAATTGTCAAAATAAAGAAAACCTATAAATGACTAGGTGTGTGTCCAAAACTTCTGACTGGTACTGTGGGGTACAAAAGTCTGAAGCCACTGAAATTAGTGGTAATAACTGGAGCGAATATGTTTTAATATTTTTTTAATATTTACATGAATTTCAGTTTCTTAGTATGTCCTTTTTTTAATGACCGTGCATTCGCACTTGAGCTGGCATGGCCTCCACAAGTTTGTGCAAAAAAAAGTTTGTGTGCCATTTTACATAAAATCCATTGGTGTGTCATCTGTACACACTCTTTAATAGAAGAGATTAGGCATGATTAGGCATATTCACACACCCTGGATGACTTTATCTTTTAGACATCCAGTATTACGTTCAAATTTCAATGCAATCCCCATTTGTGTGAAATCTTCTACTGTCTGAAAACTAAAGCTTACATTCTTTAAAGATAAAGAAGACTTAAATTGTAAATGATTAAATGAAGGAGTGCCGATCCTCCTGCATTTGTCACACCACATTTATTCAGTATCACGTGCTTCATCTTTAATACTGGACTACCTGTCATGAAGTAAAAGTATTTCAAGACATTCCCTTCACTTTTTTAGGAAAATTGTTCGTCGTTAGCAATACATACATAATCAAATCTACTTAAAACACTTCCCAAGTAAATACTAAAATAAATCAAATTAGTGGTTAGTATTGGAGTTACAACATTGAGTCAATGAATGAATGCAGTTAAAATTAAAACTGTGTCTTGATTTTGCAGAGACAGTCAAACAGTCCTCAAGATGTACAAAGCCTGGGGAAAGGGAGGATTCTGAGACACTCCTATCAAATTTCTGCATCACAAGACCCTGTGCCTGCTGAGGACCATCAATTATCCAAAACCACCATGGCTAGCATTCCTAAACGGTGGGTGATGAAACCTTTGACACCTAAATTAGAAAAGTCTGACTTCCGGACCTTGCTGAGCCCTGGAAGTGAACCATATTCCTTAGAGAAGGACTGGAGTTTCAGCCAGAATGGTGATTCCCCTCCAATCAGCTTTGATAACATCTCAGTGGCCCAGTCCTCTGTGATAGTCGCGAATGGAGATGGTTTTGGGGATGCTGTCCATGCCAAGCAAGTGGTTGTGTTTGAAGACAGCAGTACAAGTGAGGACTGGCAACCTAGTACACCTAACAGCCCCCTGTCTGCAGGCAGTACAGACTCTCATGTGGGTTTCTACTCCTTTGTGGATGACCCAACAAGTCCAGAAGCTGAGAAGAATGAGATTTACATGGTCTCACCTAAGAGACAGGTAAAACTTTCAACTCTAAAAGAGAAGAGTAGGTTTAAACTTCAAACTTACGCAGAGGACAGAAAACCTGAGAAGCTGTTCCATGAGACTAATGGTGATTACCAGTACCACATCGGTCACACATCAGGAAAGGACAATGACGAAGAGGAGACAGATCGAATGGAGATCATCCGGAATCAGGCACCTAAAAAGAACACTGTTTTCAAAGAGCAGTGGAGTGCCTTGGAGAACCTGGATCTTACTAACTCCCCCCAGCGTCTGGTTGAGGGGTTTAGTCTGCGTTATAGCCCTGTGAGCAAAAAACCACTGCACTCTGAAGCAGAACCTGGCTCCATTGACAACCAGCAAATTGACTTCAATGCAGCACGTAAACAGTTCGAAACACAAAGCACAAAGCAAAACCCCTTTAGGAAGAGTTCTCAACAAGAGGCACTTTCCCCAAAACTACAGGAAGAATCACTGCCTGCAGGAGCTAAAATTTTAACAAAGCATGTAGGCAAAACTGAGACCCTAAAAGATGACTCTTGGAAAAGACAGGAAGAAGAGGTAATGCCCATCAAACAGGATCTAGAAGATAGGATACATACTGGTTTGATGGATAATGTAGACTGGGGACTTGAAAACCAAGGTGTGGGCTCCACAAGTGTTGGAAGTTTATCCACTGAGCCTTCCATGTTAGACAGCATATCCGTAGCTAGCATGAGTGAAACACCCATTGAGCGAGAGATCCGTATAGCTCAGGAACGAGAGCAAGACCTCAGACGTTCACGAGGTATATTTCTCCCAGACAGATCAGAGATGGTTGAGATCAAGACCAAGCCTATTCTGTCCCTACCAACACCACAACTAAAGCCTATCAAAGCCAAAGAGACCAACAGAATGAGTTTTCTCATTCAACGTGAGATGGAAAGGGTTAATCTGAACCCAGGCATTTATGACAGAGGAAGTCTACATAATCAAGGTGAAAGGAAGAGAACTTTTGGGTCTCTGCCAGACCAACTAGACAGTGTATCTTCAAGCACAAGCCCAAGTATAAATCCCATTGGTAGAACTATTATTACAGAGAACACATCAATTACAGAGAACCCTGTGCATGTAGAACAAACGGATTTATTTGACTCTGAGGAGCCTCTCTCACACTGCTGCCCTCATAGACACCCAGATGAGACATTGATTTGGAGGGAAAGTAGAATATTTGGAACGAGTCCGTACACCAAGGAGTGGGACGAAAAAGAAAACTATAAAGCCCAAACAGCAAACCAACCATTTTGGATGGCAGATTATAAACCAAAAGCATCACAGAATAAATTGAACATGACATATCCTCTTTCCTCTCCACCCAAACCTGAAAGAAGCAGCAGATCTAAAGGAGATTGGAGAGCTCTTTCGGAGAGCTCAAGTGAGTGGCCCCGCATGTTAAATGCCCCAGATATAATCCGCAGAGAGATTGAGGAGAACCTCAGGCGAGAGCGGGAACTTCAAGAGCAACGAGAAACAAGCAATCTCTCAGGTGACTCAGAACCCACATTGCCATCTTTTATCAGCTCAGATGAGGTGTATGGGCAAAGGAGTAATAACCAAACTCCAATTAACAGTTCTAATAACAATTTAGTGGAGGTAGAAGCTGTCCTACCTCAAAAATCTACACAGAGCACCAGTTACAGTTCCTCCTATTCCTGGAATGTGGATCCCACCCCTGTGACCTTTACATCTGTGCCAGGTAAAACAATTAATTGTTCAAATTAAACATGTTTAACTGTATTATTTTTGAGTCAGGCCAACTTTTTTAATTTTACAGTAGGATTATCTGTACAGGGAGAAGGAAGTTCACATTTTATTAGAGAACAAGCTGTCATTAGCAGTTCAAAACAACAAGAATTCTAATATGACCCTTTGATACCAGCAGTATAGCCACAGATTTCCCAATGTGGAATTTAAACACGGAAATAACAAGGAGTAATAATTCAGTTGGCTTGCCAGCACAAGGTTATGATAACAATTAATATCTGTCTTTGATCCTTTTAATATTGGGCTGCATTTACATTTTTCACACTCACTAGGAACCAAATTTCCTGAAAAACATGCAAAGAGCATGGCACCTTTTGTTTGAACCCACTGATTTTTCAAGTTATCAAAAATATTGGAGTATGCAACTAACAGGTGTTTCTTGCTGCCCAGGTGTGTCCTGTTAAATTAATTGTTTAAAAAATTAATAGCCCTGAATGTCTGCTCTTGGGTTGAGCCCTGGATTTCACCTGTAAAGATTGCATTTGTTGTTAAAAAGGATAAACCAACATGAAGACCAGAGAGCTGTTCAATGGGAGAAAAAACAAGCCATTTTGAAGCTGAGAAAAGAGGGAAAATCTATCAGAGCCATTGCACCAGCACTAGGTATAGCCAGTACAACAATTTGGAATGTTCTGAAAAAGAATCCACTGTACTAACAACCAGACATGAAACTGGTCAACCAAGTAAAACAACAGCAGTTGATGATAGAAATATTGTGAAACTGTGAAAAAAAACCCAATAACAACAGTCAATGACATCCACCTTAACCTCCAACAACCAACAACAGTCTCAACCTCCAATCTCCAACAACCAACCAACAACCTCCACAGGGCAGGGGTGAAGGTATGACAATCTACCATTTGAAAAAGACTTTGAGAGTAGAAATGTATAAGCCATAACACAAGAAGCAAATAACTCATCAGTAATAAGAATCAGAAGACCAGATTGGAATTTCCAATGAAATACTGAGATGAGCCACAAAGGTTCTGGTGCCAAGATTAACCTCTAACAGAGTGGTGGAAAGGCCAAGGTGTGGGGAAAGAAAGGATCTGCTCATAATATAAAACATATAAGCTTATCGGTCAAGCACGGTGGAGGTAGTATCATGGCTTGGGATTGCATGGCTGCTTCAAGAATGAGCTCACTAATCTTTATTGATGATATAACTCTTGTTGGTAGCAGCAGAATCAATTAAGAAGTCTACAGAAACATTCTGTCTGAAAATACATCCGAGTTAAAATATATCCACTCTAATTGGGAAGAACTTAATCATGCATCAAGACAATGACCCAAAACACAACAAGGAACTTCATCAGTTGAAAAAAATAAAATATTTTAGACTGGCCAAGTCAATCACCATACCTTAACCCATTTGAGCATGCATTTCACCCCCTAAAGAGGAGACTGAAGGCACAAACCACTCTGAACAAACAATAACTGAAAGAATCTGCAGTGTAAGCCAGGAAAAGAATCATAAAAGAAGAATGCAACAGTTTGGTGATGTCAGTGGGTTGCCGACTGGATGCAATTAATGCAAGCAAGGGATATGCAATCAAATATTAAGTGTTTTTTACTTAAATTATCATGTGTAAACTTTGATTATCTGTTTCTATACTTCTGCTCACCTAAAAATTGGGTGGTCTGTCACCAAAGGTGCCATGTTGTTTAACACATCTAGATATAAATATCAGGATATGATAGCTGAAATTCTGATCTACAGATTCATATCTTCATACATTCATATCACATCTTTTGATCACAAACCCAAATGTCTTCATTGGACAGCAAAAACAAAGAATTGGTCTTGCTATTTCAATACTTTCAGAGGGGACCGTATATATGAATAAGGTTTCTATTTCACACTGCAGGTAACTGATTAACTTTTGTGTCCCTTGTTTATGGACTTCATCATTGTAGGACGAGACAAAATAGCTTACCTAATTAGCTTTTGAACTTTGATCACATCCAAGGTGAACGAGGAACAATGGAGTATCAAAAGGTTAATTATTGATCTCATGGACATGAACATGAAACTTAAAGATGGATCTATATTTTGAAACTTTTACAGACTGTACCATTATTTATCTGATTAATATTTCTGATTAATTAGATTATGCTTTGTATCTGCTTGATTGATTGGTATATATATAAAAGGTCTCATCTCACTTCCACAGGTCTCCGTTCAAGACTTTCCTCCATCATGACAGCCCAACCTTGGAGTGGTCCCAAGCAGACAACCTCTGCAGTCCATATGACAGTTCCTACTCTTCCTTCTAGTCCATTAACTGAGACCTCCTCCCACAAGGGACTGACAAGGACACTGCTAGATGACTTTGAGGAAAGACGGGTCAGACTGAAGCTTGAGGAGAGCTCTGTAAGTGAGCAAGTTACATTTCCCAAGTATTCCCTGTTCATGCACTTTCACAAAGAATGAATTGATATCAACTGCATAAACAACACACACTTGATCTAACTCAACTATATTCAGCTAAAAGGACAATCAAATTCATCATTAATATTATATAATCACATTTTAAAAACACACAGTATATTCTCAACCCTGAGTGTTTAACTATGTTTGGCTCTGTCTTCCTTTCTAGTATGCTGGGATTCAGCCTATCGATGACATTAACAACGAGGTAAGAGGTCTGGTCCATATCCAACACGTAACATATCTCTAGACCTGCACTTCCTCATTGGTGATTGCTTATTTTCTGTAGGTTGTAGAAGTGACTCGGGTAATACGGCACAAAAACACGAGGGCTCTGCGCTGGGAAGCTGGTGTGTATGCCAATGAAGAGAACAACTGAGTCTGGACATGCTGTGCGTGTGGAAAATATACAATCTTAATACTAGTACTTAATACTATACAATCTTAATGCTAGTAGCAACGACCTCCAGACTTGATTAACTGGACAGGCTGGATTTAACTGACACCTTGAACTTACGGAGGCACCACGCTTTGGTGGCTCTTAACTATAGAGCAAACACATATTCTAAAGGCCATCAGGAGAAACAAGAACTGTCATGGTATCAATCATTACTAAAGAGCAATGGCTATTATTTTCATGGTTCACTCAACAAGAGAACTTATTTTGTACAGAATGTCTGACAATCATTGCCTGATTATTGCCTAACGTTGGTGAGAGTGGTATAAAACACCCCAGTTTGAGGAAACTTGCCAATAAATATAATCTAATTCTTCAGTATTACCAGCACATTAAAACAAAATGGAGGTTTACAACCTGTACCAAAAAAACCCCAACTTGTAATCATAAATGAAAACATCAAAATCTCTAACAGCTGTCTGTATCTTAAAATAGTCATTATATATTTTTAAATTATAGGTAAATTGCACTGATTTTATTTGTAAGTTTAAGTAGAAGATCATCTTTTTGTAAATTTACTTTGTGATCAGAAGCATGTTTCTTACTTGCAAAAGGAAGTACCACATATGACTGATTAACACAATATTAATAATAGCAACTCCTAAATGTATAAAATAAAAAAGTGCATAGAGTTTACATCTAACATTTCACACAGCAGGCTTTTCAGCAGGACAGAAGCAGAATAATTTACCATCCAGCAGCTCTTGAGTAGGCTGTCTAATGAGTTACCTCGGATCATGTTTTGCAAGGCAGGCACAAGCCCTTTCAGCCCTTTATCCTGTGTTCAGTACCAGCAGATTAATTTATAAGCTACAACAAAGGATGTAGAGGATACATGCACTTGTATAACTGAACAGCAGAGGGAGCGACAGTATTGGATTCAGTGGAGTTCAAATCCTTTAGTGTTTTCGCTCATTCGAGGTAATAAATGGATTAATGTTGGACAGTGTAAGCAAGTGGAGAAAGGATTTGTCATTTGTAAAATGTTCACAAAGTAAAACAGGTTGCTACAGGCTTTATTTGTATTCCCAAATCATAACCAATGTCTCTTTTCCAGCCAAAAAGGATGAACCAATTCAGAATCTACATGAATATGCTCATTTGTACACTAATGTGATATTTGTATTCATGATTGAAGATTTGATGAGTTGGAATAAAATAAAATGACACCGAACACATACAATCTTTGGTCTTATTGCTAAAAATGAAGTAGGCATCATAAAGGATCGTCTCAATGCAAGACACTACAGATATAAACAATAATTTTCTGATTTTTGGATATATTGCATTTATCACAGCTTTTAAACTTTAGTAATAAAAATATCAACATTCAACATAAGAATGTTTATTTCACTAGGTGTTTTTTATTTTTTTATATTACTTTGCTAGGTAACTCCCCATCAGCCTGTCACACTATAATGTGCACTCTTCCAGGTTCATAGTGTTAGGCTTCAGTGAGAGACTTCAATTCCCAGGGTGCACTGAGGAATCAGGCTGACCTGTTTTATGGAAAGCCAAAAGGAGCACATTTCCCCATGTTAAAAACATGTCTTGTTAAAAAAAAGGGGGGGGTGGGGGTGGGGTAGCGTTTTGTTTTAAAAAAAAAACGGTGTAAAATTCGGTGTTCAAACTGTCAGGACGCAACTTTTTATGCCACTTATTGGGGAAACGGCGTAAAAAGCGACGTGGACTAACGACAGCAACATCACATTTTTCGTCAGTTTACAAGCAGCAAAAAAGCAGCGCTCCATACGATGTTTTTAGGACAGCATAAAAATATGCCACTTTTTTTTTGGTGTTAAATGATCATGGCCCTGTTTACACTTGGTTTTCAAATGCGTCTTGCATCATTTCTTCTCTTCCTTTTTTTCAAGCGTGTCGCTCTGTCACCAAAACGACCACCTCATATCGATTAATACCAAGTGTAAATGAGGTCAATGATCTTCACCCTGTGGTTTACACAGCCACTAAATTTGAACTGTAATCACCCAGTCAGTGAAGAAGAAGGCCAGACCACACCAACTCAGCACAGATCTGCAAAACGATTGCACCCATCGGCCTTCTATAAAACCTATAACTCAACTTTTGTCACACTATTTGTTTGAGTAGCCTAAAGAAAAGCCCAGGTATGCACTTGGGTGTTATTTTATTCCCCTTACAAATTTACTGGTTAAAGTTAAAAAAATGTAAATAAGCAGACTGATATTAACTGATTGGCATGAGCAGTAATAAACTGCAAAGCAAGGTGGTGTACTGAGTAACCCACAGGGCGGTGAGGCAGGTCGCGGGTTTTCGTCCCCATGGATGGAAGTTGTAGAGTTATACTGTTAAACAGTTTTTCATAATTTTTGTGTTCTGGATTTTTTGGGTGGGTCAGAAATGGTGGCTCAATGACTCACTGGAGCCACCTAATTAGCATAACCGCTCCCCTTAGACTACACTTTATAGAGCGCTTTAGCACGCTTTAGATGGAACGTAGCACTATCACGCAGTGGCCACTCCAGATCCAGAACGGTGCTAGCCTAGCCCGTAGCCTAGCCCGTGTGGCAGCTCTGTTGTCCTGCTTCTGCTTTCTTTCTTTACGCCGCCTTGATGGTTATTCTGCTGGGCTTTTCAGTACCCAGAATATCTGATGGGATAGAGTTCTGGCTTTCGAAGACGTAATCCTGACATCGATTTCTGATTTTGAGCAGTTCGGCTCGTCCATAATGTAGACATTCAGTGAGCGGCTGAACATAATGAACAAGTATACTTGGGTGTGGTTTGGTGCGATTGGGAGTGGTTTTGGTGCTTTTAGCAGACACGCCCCAACGTCTCAGAGAAGATAATACTGCTTATTTTTTCAAGATTTTGAAACCTAATTATATATACTTCATGATTTTTTTTTAATCATTCAAATTTGTTTGGGTGTTCAATAACACATTTTTCTATGGTGTGAACTCAGAACCCCCATACAATTGTATTGCTTTACACGGTCTTTAAGTAATTAAACTACATTCTAAGTGTTTCCCCCCTCCTTTCATTAACCTAATCAAACCAATTCTGCTGATTTGAAGAGAAAAATGAATGACAAAGTTTTATCACTTTAAACCATAGAGACTTAGTCCATGATGTAAGATATCCTCTAGGTGGCACTCACACATCTACCACTAAACGTTAACAGACTATTGTACCAGGGTTGCCAACTTTAGTCAGTTGGCTGGAGTGAGATTTTCAATTTGAGACATCATGTCTTCCTACACACTTATTTGTATGTAACTTTTCTTACCTTAATTCTCACCAGTCACTTTTCACTAATCACTTGGGGCATCAGAAAATAATCATTACCCAAGTCCTCATACACAACAAGTCCATTTGTTTACCAGGCTATGTTTTAAAAGACTTCAAATGTGTACATCCATAACAATACTTTTACTGCCATGTGTAACAATGAAAAGATGACAAGTGTGGTTTTTTTTTCAAACTATTGTTCACACATTTGTTCATACTTTCCTATACCCAAGTGACCCTTTCTGGGCAACGTCAGCAACATCAGGTTTGCCCCTTCTTCTGTTACTTCTGTTCTGGTAAAAAGAGTCCAAGGCCACAGGTTGAGGAGTATGGAATTCTGCAGCTCCCGGCCTCCTGATCACGGAATTCAATCTGGCATTTCTGTTAGTACCCGAGAGGAGGGACAGAATCAGTGCCAGTCACAAAGACTAGCAGTTCTTCAAATGAACTGTCCATGTCGTCTTCTGTTGAGATACGTCCAGTACACACAAACAGTACAATCATGTCATATTTAACAAAGAAAGAACAAGTTAAAGTTGTTGGTATGCAACAACTAGATTATGTGTCAAGAGAACCTACATTCATATAGGCCAATTTCAAAAAGAGAAGTATTCATTCATGTTAACTACTGTAAGGCATTGCCTTCATCTTTACCTATCATGATCATAATATCATAATATATCTATGCTACACAATCTGAAAGCAATCCTACCATGCATTCACTACAGAAAACTCCTTGCATAGAAAACAATACAACTCTACTTACGACAAAGTATTACACAACTTGAATGGACATTAGACAGCACTTCCACTGGGAGATAGTGTCAGCCTGCTTTTCTCTATGGTTGCTGCCCGGTGAACTCCAGATAATTGTGAAAAGGTCCCAAACATCATTCCTGGACAATTTTTTTCCAGGGTTTGTTAACATTGGGAGGAACTGTGCCAATGCCTTTCCACCATCTCCCATCAGGCCTCAGGAATTCATCCCAGACATGAATTGCTGGACTATACTAGTCACTCTTAACACATTCACACAGTTAAATAACATCTAATATTTCACATCAATAAGACAGAAAGTCTTAAACAGTGTGAGAAAAAACCTTAAACATAAACAAAATACAACATTCTTTGGCTAATAGTGCCATTACTACTCAATGTACTTCTAAATTTTTTTGCCCCTCATTTTCCTAATCTTACCCCATTCATCATTCATTTGAATCTCTTCCCTGATACTGTTTCAGAATTGTTGCCAGTGATTACTTTTGACCTAATGACTCTCCTAACTACAACTTGTGCCTTCTTATATTCTATCAAATCAACAAAGGAGAAGGAAGTTTTAACTTTCCTAAATGCTTTATTTCTTGATGGAATTGCTCTTGTGCATTCTTCCGTCCGCCTGACGACCATTTAATTGCACTTTAGGCCTATTCCTTGTCCAATCATTTTAACTACCGTTGAATACATAATTCCGGTTAACTTCACAGTAAATTCATCTATAGTGATATAGTTTTCCTGCTTCATCACTTTGGTTGCACTGGTACTCACCGTATTGTAAAGGCTCCAATTAGCATTCTGTACTTTCCACTGCGACATTGTTGTTACAATTCCATGTCACATTTTAACACTGTTTTACCATGACAGTCCTGACAGCTTGAACATTTTTGAACAGTGCATTTTACATCATTTTTTGTTTTTGTTTGGTTTTCTTTTAACACGTTTGAGTGAAAGGGCAGAGCAGAAACAACAGTATGACTACCTCTATGGTATGAAACCCTTTAGAGTACACAACTCTGCTGCCCTAACGATACAACTTGTGTTTTAATGTGAGAAATATTATTTGTTTGTGGGAATGTGAGGAACAGTGGAAGCATGACATCTGTAGTGTATGGACTTTTTATGCGGATAACTTTTTATACGGCGTTATCTCTCTCTTGTGCTCTTTGCAGTACAGTCTGTTAGGTGTATAATTTGGTTGAGCCATTGGATACAAGCTCACTGTCCTTTTCTGTTCTGGTGTGTGTGCCCCGACATCCTTGGCTGGATGTCCAGTAATCAGTTACTGGATAGTTAAAGACTTAATGATATCCATAACAACTTTGTTTTGTGAGGCAGCAAAAAGCGAAGCTATATGATACAGTTAGGTTGTAAAAAGTTAAACTAGTCTACTTTTCCAACCCAGTAACGCTGAAACAATATTGTATATTTTTAGCATGCATGATATACTGTATGTGTGTTTTTTGTGTCAAGTCAAGTTTCCATCCTGCTTTCCGTTCATATTGCAGTTGATCTCAAAAAGAGTCGATTCACTAATCTCGGGCATTGAAAACTAAGGTAGTACTCAAACTAAGTTTAAATGGTCTAAACCACCCCTGAGAGGGATTGCACCAACTTCCCTTCTGGTCTGTAATCACAGTGCGCTAAACAGTCTGATCCAGGGTGCTTACGTCATCACAGCGTGGACAGGAGTGCAGAAAATACACTGCGTTTTTGAAACGCAGCACAGCGGAGATAGGTGTGCTCGCGTCTTGCAGCTCTGCGCTCAATTCATTGTTTCCTGTACGCTTCTCACTTTTAGTTCGCTTCTGAAAAAATTTGCTGTTTCCTGGGGCATGGAGGAATCGAGACAAAACACAAGTAATGTTAATTGTAATTTAAAACTGAGAAGTGCGCAGGAAACAGTGAATGGAGCACAGGACTGCAACTTATCTCAGGTGTACTGTGTTTCAAAGACTGTGTGTTTTCCGTGCTCTCCTCATTGCTGTTTTTGCTCGGTTTAACCTCATATCTGCACTCTGGTACTGTATAAAAGACAGTGATCTCACTTCATAGTTTTAACATTGAGAATTATTTAGCACATGGTGATACAAGGCCCTCGCGCATGTAGTACAGATTTAATTATGAAACGCGGTGATTTTCAGTAAATCGAGCTGAAGGCATAAGAAGATTTTTACAGAAGCAGCTGACATTGCAGGAGGAATTTGCAGCTTTATTCGCCAAATACAATCCGCGTTAAAAAATAAGGTGACAACCAGACCTGTTATTAAGCCTAATATTCTCAAATGAATTGAAAAGTGCATGTGATTGCATTCAAGTTCGGAGCCTGGGTGCGGTTAGCCATCACACTGTGCATGAACAGAACCGATCCGCTCCCGGGCACGTCTTCCAAGCAGCCCAAGTGGTACAGAGCGATCACACTGCTCAATCAATCCGGGCTTTAGTACGCCCTAAAACTCAACTACAAAACCCACATATGAGACCAATCAGGTAACATTCTGAGCCCTGGTTATGTTCTGCGCTTGTCTGCTCAGGTTTTGGTTTCGGTTTCAGGTTCTGTAACGTGAATGCCTTTTCATTAGTGTGTATTACTCTTGTGTTTTTGTTTGAGCTTTCAGGTTTCCTAAGACGTGCCTGCCTTGGGTCTGTGTTGTCTTGTTGTGCTGTAAATAAAAGACCACTCCTACACCTGCATCCTGTCTCTCTGCCCTACACGTTACAGGACACGCATCATATATCCCTGAAAAGCTTGTTTTCTGCTATATCTGTGCATGTGGCATTATGATCTATAGGTCCATTCCTTTATAAACTGTATAAACTACTGGAGTGGGAACATATGAACACATTGTACAGTTATTTATTTAAAAAAATCACAAAATCTCAAACAAAGGAATTCTTTATTCTGAACCAAATTCCTTTAATTTTATTCAATGTTAATTCCTATTCTTCTTTAAAAGAATATACAGAACATAGGGATTTTTTAAAATGCTTATAACTCTTGGATTTACATTAGATGTTATGCTGAAAAATGCATTTTTTTCAACAGCTCTTTGTGTGTTTTTTTTTGCTTAAACAGTAAACAATTTTATAACAAACTGTTCTAAGTCTTTCACTGGAGCGTATCGTAACAGTGAAATAAACAATTTAATTCTAAAAAGATCAGATTTTTGATTTTACTATGTATGTATGTCATTTATGCATATTTAATTTACTGAGATCTCATTGGCATACCTAAATGTAATTAAAGTTCCAATACAAACAAGAATATCATTAATCAATTGGCAAAGATTGATTGAAATACTGTAGAAAAAGTATATTTAATGATCACAATCTATCTAATGATCTCCGTGCTGTGATGCTTCTGGGAAGCTTTGTCCTATTCAGTTCTGCTTACATGTATAGTGAATAGTGAATGTTAGATGTTTGGGATAAGATTTCCAGGCAATAATGCATCCCAATGCTGGCAGATCCCCAACACAGCTCAGGTTTTGCATGTTCTACAGATATAGAGAGCCTCCCCTATTTTCCCTCGCCAACAATTTCACTTCACTAACACAACTTCCTTCTTCTCTACTGGTATTTGTAAAATCATCCTTAGTCTTTTCTATTATAGCTTAGGGCACTCAATCTATACGCTGGTTCCTTTACTTGTATCATTCCTGTCCATTTATAAAAGGAGATCAGGAAAGACAAGAGAATGCTGCTGGTATGTACTGTTTTCTCAAATAAATAATTATTTATCCTTTTTCCCCACATGTCTGATTATAGAATAACCACAGAATCTTTAATGACAATGTATGTAAATTTGAAGTGGTGTGGAGTATGTAAAGCCTAAAGTCATTACTTTAACATAAAGTCATCACTCATGACTAGCTCTAAATATAAATAGAAAAAAAACCTGTTCTTGTTTAAAAGGTGAATCAATAAGCTTGGAAAATTGGTAATATTGGAAATTTAGAAAGTATTTGCATGAGTAAGGTCGGTATGTTTGATTTGACCATACTTCTCTGTAAAATATCTTAAAGGTTAATCATCCATAAGACACAGCAAGATCCAGACACCCAGCAATGGCGAGTTTTTTTACTTTAGTGGAGCCAATGGTGGTTATGCACAAGTTGGGCAGCTCCTTTTTTGAGATGGCTCTCACTCTGACTGTGTACAACCGCTCACTGGAAAAGGCATATGGACATCCTGACAAAGCCCAAGCTGCTTCCTCAAGCTTCTTTCTCATCCACTCCACCATCTCGGCAGTAGCAGCCATGATTTCCAGCTTCCCACTAGGCCGCGTCGCAGATCGACAAGGACCTAAAGTGTTGCTGGTCATCCCTCAGCTGGGTTCCCTTATAGGAATGTGCTTTCTACTTGTCTTCCTGTTCTTCAATCTACCTGTGGAGTTCCTCTTCCTCGGGTCTATGGTGTATGGCCTCAGCGGAGGTTTTCCTGCTTACTGGGCTGGTGTAGTGGCTTTGGCGTCACTCAGCTCGAAGCACAAGCACCGCACTTTAAAACTCAACCTCGTGGATCTCTGTGTTGGCATCGCAGGGGTGCTGGGTGGGCTACTATCTGGGTATGTGTACCGGTTAGGACATCAAGGATTGGTTCTGCTGACCACTGCCATGCTCTTCACTGCGGCGGCGCTTTTTCAGGCCACGTTTCTTCTCTCCTGTTCAAGACAAAAGGATGATGAGAAGGAGCAGCTACTGTCAAGTGGTGAGAGGATGGACAAAGTCGCAGCAGGGCTGTTGATGTTAGCCATGGTGCTGTTTGATCTGGGCATGATTGGATCAGAGGATGTTCTCACACTCTATGTGCTTAAGCCTCCACTGAGCTGGGATTCAGTGTGGGCTGGTTATGGCAGCGCAGCTACTAATGCCATGTATTTGAGCAGCTTCCTCGGGGTGCTGGTGCTATCCGGCGTGCTAGGAGATGTGGCCCTGTCTCTGCTCGGCATCGTGTCCAACTGTACAGGAATGGCTATCATGGCATTCACAGTGGAGGGTTGGGTCTATTTCATGGGTGAGTAAACAGGAAATACTAAGATTATCCCTTCCCAGAATGACTGGAAATCTGATCCTTGTCTAATAATAATATTATAGTTTCACTCTATTATTCATGTAATTCACTATCAGACATATTTATCACATTGGGTATTTGCTCAGTTTATGAAAACAATATTGGATTCAGAGCTATTTATCTCAGTCAAGCCACTAATCCTTATCTAATATTTTATATGAACCTGTTTTCTCATTAACAGCACGAGGGATAATGATGTTTGCCTGTGTTCCCATGCCAACGCTGCGAGCGATGCTTTCCAAAGTTCTGGACGCACAGCAATATGGTAACTGAGGCATGAAACAAGAAGCAGATTTGTTGAGACAAATGGAAAATCCCCCACATATAGGAGCTATATTTAAAGGAAATAACTCCAGGGTGATGACATTCTACAGCAAGTTACTACAGAAAAGCCAACAGCAATATTTCACATGATCAATATATCACAACACATCTGACTCAGAGAGGTTCAATGAGAAAATGGAAGTATAAAAGTATAGTGTATTTCCAGATATTTAATTTCAATATGTTCAAATATCAAATAATTAAAATATAAAATAACAGAGTATGTGTAAATGTTTAAGTTAGACTAAAATGAAATAAGAAGTAAAAAGAAAAAAAGAATAAAATATGGCATGTAGAAATAACTATTAAAAAAGCAAACACTAATATAGTTCAAAATAAGTTATTAGAATAAATAGACCAGATTATTTTTTTTATTATTATTATTTCTTATGACAGATTTCTGTTGGAACTCTACTGTTGTTCTTCATGTTTTACAGTGTGACACAAAAACATGAAATATTCAGACATATATATATATAAATATATACAGTATATATATTTGTACATATATATAAGTGTGGAAAATTATTCAATAATGTGTAAATATAAAATATTTTATAGATTATTAAATAATCTCCAATATACAGATGAAAAGTTAAAAGAAAAAACAGTGTCTTTGATATGCTGTGGGGGCATTTGGGATTTTGGTCCGGATCCACTTGTCCTTGTAGAGGGAAGATTCAGTGCAAATCAACATGTAGGTCCTCTGCCTGATCACCGTTATCCTGTGATGATGCATTTTTATCCTGATAGCCGTGGTCTCTTCCAGGATAAGCCCACTCCTATCCACAGGTCACGAGGTCTCAGTAAATGGATTGATGAATTACCAGAACCCAGATGAACACCAAATGGGAGATTTTGACCAACCACCATAATCAAAACACTGATCTTTTCAAAGAATGGTGTTTATCCCTTTAGTACAGTTCAAGACATTCAAAATCTTTGCCAAGATGCACCGAAACAGTCCTGGAGGCTTGTTGTGGCTTGACACTTTAATGCCGTTTTTTTCCTTTAATATGTCAACTGTCTGTAAATACACCCTGTCAACAGGTGAGAAATACAAAACATAAAAAAATACTCTGCTCTATCCCTATTTTAGGATGTGTATTTGGGCGGCTACAGTTGGCTCTGGCTGTGACTGAACTTCTGTCTACGGTGCTCTTCACCTCTATTTACCCTCTCACTCTGAACTGGTACAGCGGCCTCTGTTTCCTAGTCTCTTGTGCCATCAGCTACCTCAGTGTCATTCCTGTCCTGTGAGTTCCCCATTACACATTTACAAAATTTAGTATAGGACCAGCTGCTTTTTGCTCTGAAATTCTGGTACATGGTACTAGGAGAAAATTTGCTCAACACATGGAGAGAGTTAACTTAAGCCTAAAGAATATACAGAGCTGAAGAATAGTAGGGTTTATCTAATTTACCTAATTATGACACTTTTAATCAAGTTAACAACAAATTGAACGCAACAAATTGTGGTATGCACTATTATTCTTTTCAACATAGTCTGCCTTGATACACTGTTTAAAAAAAAAATCAATTCATAACTGAAATTTATCATTTCATAAATGTTATGAACTTTTTTTCAGATACCTGGCCTACAGGCAGAGGAGAACTGGGTACACAACTGCATAGGGGGGGGGGGATCTGTACTCCAGGAATTGTACTAGCTATCAGTGTTTAAAAAATTTTCAGATGTTGATATTTCCCCAGGTGTCTCTGGTTCAGCTTGGGAATTTTGAGCTTGGAGTAGAATGTCATAATATTTCAGTAAGCTGCCCTGCATCCAGACATACAGTATAAAATCCTGCACTGGACATGCACCAGTTTAATAATTCTAGTGCTCTCTGTCCATTTCACATAATTCACCATGACTCAATCCACCAGAGATGGCTGAAACTCAGACATTAAGTATAAATTGTCCAAACACTTGAGATTGCAATACAAATTCTCCTTCCCAAAGATTCCTAAATGATTGAGAACGAAGTGAGGCAAAGCTTCCTGAGTGCTATAGCTGAGGATGCTGCTCTCCTGAAGCTCTTCTGCTTCGTCATCCCTGTGAAGGGCCAGGAGGGAGGATATTAAGCACATCATTTCTGCAGTTCCTGGCATCTGAACTATGGTATATTGTAGACATTTAATAGCTCTTTGGTCATGAATATGCTCAGTAGGAAAGCCTGGGGGCGGCATGGTGTTGTGGTGGTTAGCACTGTCGCCTCACAGCAAGAAGGTCCTGGGTTCGATCTCCGGGTCACCCAGGGTGCCTTTCTGTGTGGAGTTTG
>JAQQZR010000007.1:5054088-5071766 GCA_030068235.1 Notoglanidium macrostoma
TGTGTGTGTGTGTGTGTGTGTGTGTGTGTGTGTGTGTGTGTGTGTGTGTGTGTGTGCGTGTGTGCGTGTGTGTGTGTCTTACAGTCACACTTCTCAATGTGGCAGGTGTTTGCGCTGCTTCCTCATAGTAGTCATGAGGTGGCTTATTTTTCAGCGTTGACTAAAAAATAGAAGAAATAGAAAGGAAGTTGATATTAATTTAAGAAATAGAAAGGAAGTTGATATTAATTTGAAATAGAGTTCTCGGAGGATTTATTCAGTAGATTAAGCCATTGTAGGATTCATGCTTTATGTGATAGATATATTTAGGGGTATATTTTAGAAACGAAGGGTTTTCTTAATAGCCACCTTTTTCAAATTGCACGGCAAGGCAAAACAACTTTTGCTTGTTCACGGTAAAACATCTGTTCCTTTCTTTAAATATGAGTAATTTAACTGTAAACCCAGAATCCCACTAACATGGCACCGCGTCATTAAAGAAACCTCAACTTCAACCATCATCAAGTAGGTGAACTGCATCATCATTTGCAATAAAGCAGAAAATATTTTAATAAACATTTGCACCGTTCGGTTAGTTTCCTGAATCACATCGTAAACTCCGGGGTGGACGCCATGACGAAAGTATCATATCGCAGTCTCTACGTTACATATGTAGCATGACAGGCTTGTTCACAAGCAAAACCGCCAGCAAAACATTAGTGCTACATTAAAAAAAAAAAAAAAACACCTGTTTGGGGATACTTTATTTCATGTGTCTAAAATATTTAAAACATAAAATAAAAAGTTACATTATTTATAAATAAAGTTCCTTGAAAAGGAGGAATCTCGAGGAATTCGAAACGTTACACACAAAATTTCATCACCAAGTGATCTGCTTTCCGTCGCTTTTATAAAAAACAGTAATATGAAGAGATCATGATGCAACAGCTACAATATCTCAGAATAGCAAATTACGACCTAATTCATCATGATAAAACTATGATCTCTTCAGATCACCCAGTACTACTGCGAGCTGTTAAGTTAGAATGGCTTATCGAAAAAATATCCCTAGGTTGAAAACTAGTGAAACATGATGTTAATTGACGTTAACGATGTTGATTGTTTTCCTATAACCGTACACGCTGTGATGTTTTATTCCTTACTTGACAGCGGAACTTTCACAGACAGTCCTTCCTACTTTGTTACAATAGCTTCACGTAATCGCTTGATTTTAAAAAAGTGGCATCGCTACCACCTTGCTACTGGAAAATGCAATTAAACTAATAGCTTTGATACTTGAAATCTGATTACGGAATAAGTCTGACTTTTTTTTTTTTTTTTTCCCGTAGACCCAGTGTCTTCCCGTTATCAAATTACTTAAGTGCATGTAGATGCATTGGATTATTGAACATTTTTGAACAGTTATCAGATTGTGTTTGTACACGTAAACACGGTGTCGCTACTCCTCGCTTGTCTGATCCTGCCATCTCGGAGAGCGTCTTTCTGTAGTTGTGACCGATGACGAAGGGGAGCGTGACGGAGGAATACACACCCACTTTTATAGGAGCTCTTGTACCCTTGGTCATTCATGCAATGATCCAATCAGCCAATGTGAGGCATGAAAACATGCCCAGACAGGTTAAGAGCTTCACACGGAATGGGGACAGGATGTTATCTTGGAGAGTTTGGGTGCGGTGTTGTTGTTGATGCCAGACTAGCAGGATCCGCTGATCTCCTCGGATTTTCACGCACAGCAATCCGTGGAGTTGGTGCAAAAAACAAAAAACAACGAGACGCAGATATGCAGGCGGAAATGATGATTAGGTGAAAGAGGTCAAAGGAGATTTGTATCTGACAGGAAGGCTACGGTAACTCAAATAGCCGCTCTTTATGACCATGGTGAGCAGAAAAGCATGTCGGAAAGGAATGTCGAACCCAGGATTACAGTGGGGAAAAACTGTCCAGTTCTGATGAGCCTGTGTCCAGTGTAGCCTCAGATTCCTATTTGACCATCGGTGTTGTACTTTAAATATGCTACCTTTTTGTCCTTTCTCCACATTTAGTTTCAAAACCGTTGCGTCCGTGTGGTGTTTACTGCGACCTGCTACATATAGTAAATGGAAACATCTGCTCTTTGCTTGAGCGCGACATATGGAAATGAATTTTTTTGGCGAATGTTGCGTGTGTCTGGCCTTGTTTGGCCGTTGCTATCAGTTGTTTGGCCAGGTGGCTGGGGAAACACTGTAAAATGGATGAGAATCATAAGTCATATTTCAGAACTTCCTGTGTGGGCTAAATGTCTTGCACTTTAAAATATATTGTGTGATGACTCGTATACGGTTCCCGCATACCAGCGGAAGACCAGAAAAGCAAATAATTGTAGTACTAAGCAAAACATAAAAGTTTAAACATTTACAGTTAAATCAGTCTTTCATATTTTTACCGCACACCGGAGTATTTCCCTTCTAAAGCAGAGGCGCTGCAAACTGCCACTCTGGAGGACAAAAGGTTTTGCGCAGCTTGAACGCCGTTCCCTGTTTAAAAACCTTTGGGGTGGGGAAAGTAGCCTACGCGCAGGGGTGACAGGACAAGCACCAGGCTGTGATATAATGCGGTGATATAGGAGAACAATTTCTGAACTCGCCCTCAGTGACAGAACGCTGTGTACACTCTGATTGCTTGTTAGGAGGAGAAATGCGCTATAAGTCACCTCAAATGCATACTTGAAGTATAAAGGCCATTAGGACCACAGAGTGAAGCAAGTAACATTTCAGAGTTCCTTTAGCATTAAAGCGTAGCTGGAGAAACTGAAACGTTTAGCAAGATGAGAGAGATTTTAAAGGGTAAAATTTTAATCCCCTCAGTGGCTTCTTTTCACACGTCTGGCTTTTAGCTGCTGGAAGTAGCCTTTAGTAGGTAACTTTACTTCTGCTTTAACAGCAGCAAAGCCGTTCGAGACCGCTAAATGGAACCAAACACTACTAATGAGAAGTGTTTTAGAACAACTGCGAATTACTGTGGAGACAAAGAAACAGCTTGGAAGCATTGTTAAACTACAACCACAGGGAGCAGAAATGCTCTGCTGTCTGAAAAGACTCACAAACCGAGCAGCAGAGTTTAAACTCAAGTTTGTGTGGCTCTTTGTCTCTCTTCATCGACCGGAAGAACCAAACAATGCTGACTATATTTGACAACTGAACAACACCTCATTCTCACTACAAGTGAAACACAGCTAGCTAACATTTAGCAAAAGTATGCAGTCAGTGATAAATTGTAACTTTTATCACGTATGCACAATGTGATCACTTTGTACAGTGATTGTACACAACAGCGTGCTGTTCCACTTACACCGGTGATTTGCTAACAATGACACTTTTTTTAATTATTAATGAACGACACACTGAGCTTGCTAACTGTTTACAATCACGTTTAATGTTATGGAAGGTCCACAAGACGAATCGAGTTTTTTCAGCTATATCCAGTCATTCTTTTTTTCCCCGCCCTGTTTCTTAAAGTCAGTAGGACAAAAACACAGCTTGTCTTGTGACTGATAAACCGTAACATACAAACTCCTCCGTCCGGAAAAACTTTCCCGTGTCAGGAGGCTTTACACATAAACGTCTCCTAAAAGAAAGCTTCACCATGTCTATCAGTGGCAGGCTTTATTTTTATTATTTTATTTTTTTTAAATGCATTTCGTTATTAGCCTTAGTCCATGGTGGAACCTCTTCCATACAATTCCCTCTAAATTAGCTGTAAATGGAGAAACAATAGCACTTTAGAATGATCATCTATGTTACAGCCAGAATTACCGTCAGAGCTGCTTTTCTAGAAAATAAATCCACGCATACTGATTTGCAAATTCAACAACTCTGTGGTAATAAATCACACAGACGCAGTATTAGTTAACAGCATAGCTAGCTGCTCATCATCAATGCGAACATGAATTAACATTTCCTTATGTAAAGTTAAAGAATCGGAAGGAGCTCGGAAACCTTTGCTGCCGAGAGTTCTCTGATCATTCCGGACACATGAGGAGATGAGGAGAATGAGGAGAAATATCGGAGTGAATGTGGAAACGATGCTGGAGTTGTATTAGTGGTAGTAGGTTTATTACTCTCTAGCAGTCAGACTGAATTCTCACACCAACGTAAAGCAATGAAATATAATATAAAAAAATAAATAAGGTGTAAAAACAAACAAGCTGCAGAGTAAATAGGCTACAAACTGAACAGAGTTATATACTGTATGATTACTAATGAAATGGGGAATTGGGGCGTCGTTATGACAGCCAGTTCTAGTTTGTGTGTTGTAAAGCTGTTGGCTATACAGATACAACACAGGGACAAATGTTTGTTAAGAACCAACTAGTGGCACCCATATGTTCTTGTTGAACATCCCATTCTAGCTTTAGTTGTCCTTTGCTGTTATAATAGCCTCCACTTTTTTGCGATGGTTTTCCACTAGATGTTGGAATGTGACTATGGGAATTTGTGTCCATTCAGCCAATGAGCATTAGTGAGGTCAGGCTTTTATGTTGGGTGAGCAGACCTCATGGAGAATTCACGTGGCCTGCACAGAGTCCTGTCCTCAACCCCACTGAACACCACTGGGATCAATTGGAACACCAAGTGTGCCCCAGTGGATCACAAAGGTGTTCAGTGGGCATCGGGATCAACTGCTCCACTGAGTATGCCCCATTTGACCCTGAAGGTGTTCAGTGGGGTTGAGGTCAGGGCTCTGAGCAGGCCGCATGAGTTCTTCACTCCAGCCTTGGGAAACCATGACTTCATGGAGCTTGTTTTGTGCGCAGGCGCATTGTCATGCTGGGGCAGGTTTTGGCCTGTTTTTCCAATGAAGGGAAATCGTAGAGTTCCAGCACCCAGACATCTTATGCAATTCCGTACTTTTAACTTTCTGGCAACAGTTCGAGAAAGAACCACACATGGGTGTGATGGTCAGGTGTCCACATACTTTTGGCCGCACAGTGTGCTTGGCTCGGGCCCATTTAGTTGTGTTTTTGGTTCACATGTCGATGTCAAAAGTGCAAGGGGGAGCATTCACTGGTTTGCTTCTTAGCCACAGGCAATTTAGTACAGAGCTCAGTTTGGACCTGGACTTCTATAAAATTGGTAGGACACATCATTACAGTCACTACAGGGCTTTCAACCATGAGTTTACTGGGTGTTAAATTTGACAAATGTTTGACATCTGAGATTGCGGATTGATCCATGTACTGGCCTATAACACTAAGTGTTATTTCTGAGTGTTACTAGATACAGAGGAGAAAACGAAATCCATTTTCACCTGTAGCCAACAGAGCAGAATCTAAATTTAGTGCCGAAGCCAAACTCTATCCAGCAACTGACACAGGGCGTCGAATATTCCAGTGAATATGATACTTTTCAGATTCTCCAGCAGAACACGGGATCCCAAAAAAAACCCCACAACTTGCAAAGAAAGCTCTTCTCCTGTCTGTGTGCTTTCTCAGACTAGAGACCTTTGAATAATACTGCAGCAGGACTCTTAGCCTGGGCTTGTGTTCATCCAGGCAGAGGAGTGGATCGGACCACTGCTACAGGTCCCCATGCGATGATCAACTGCCCTCTCACCTCTGGGTGATGGTGGAGTCAGCTGAACATCTGGATATGGGGGGATTATAGAGCCTGGATAGTGAGTTTAAACAGGATTAGCCATTCCAGCTCAGGTGCTACGCTAATAGGATTAGAGAGTCCCTTTTCTTGTTCATCCTACTGTTAAGACAAATTATGGGCCATAAAAAACAAAGAAGTGCAAGGACTTTGGGGAAGTGCCAACACCTGAGTGGCATCAAGTGCTGTTGCTGTTGTATTTAAGAATAACGGTATTGATGTTTTACTTGGAACATTACAATTATTTGTCTTAACGCTTGATTGATTTCAAGCCCAACACCTAATCAAATCTAACATTTTGATTCAAATTGCAAATTTTTTTAAATTAACCTTTAAAGTGCCTCCGTCACCTTTTTTGGTTTTCCAAAATACAAGTGCTTAATATAGTTTGTTATTAAAGCTGAACTTTAGTAGCTTCATCAGCAAAATTAGCAAAGGACTAGAAACAATCTTTTGTAATCTCTGTCCAAGCTTCATTTTTCTGGATAATGCTGCTATCATTTGATGAGAGGTCGCATATGACAGGATAAGGAACCACGGGTATATGTTTTTCTTCCATTTTTGCAGGTCAGACAGTAAACAGGAACTAATTGCAGGTAGGAACTAACGTTGTTAGAGGGGAAGTTAAAAAGTGTTAGACCACATGTGCCATGGGATTGGTCTTAGGAATCATTTGAATCTGTTGTTTGGATTGGTGGCTTTACGTCGTCATATGCAATTTGTGTAGAATTGAGAACTTCTCAATTCAAATGCGGCTTGTTGCACAAATCCCCTTGCTGTGCTGCGTAAAAGTGATTTACGCATCAGTTTAAAAATGAGAGTATTGTTTTTACTTTTTACACACCCGTTGTTAGTCCTAGATTCAGTTGTAGATTCTCCCATATATTAAGAGGCATGTCATGCCATGTTTAACAGGAACTCATTTTTGCTAAAATATATAAATAGATAAAAGACTTGGTCTCAGTATCAGTGTTTTCTAGTGCAAGAACATGGCAGTTTACGTTCTGGCTGAATGACTAAAAAGAGGACTTCAGTCTTTTAAGGGCTGAAGAGAAAAACCCTATAGAAGTATACCTTTAATTCTAGGATTTTCTCTTGAAAGGCCAGGCTCCTCCAGAAAGCTTTAAGGTTCCTCGGTGAGCTTTGTTGGTTCTCAGGGGAGTGAAAGGTTGGTCTGGATTGAAAAGGTTTTGCATTTGGTCTCTGAGAAATTCGCCAATAGACCGGTCAATCAATTGCCCCATAACTGGTTTAGCATTAACCCTCAAAACAAACCAGATATTTCAGATGCTAGGACCACTTTATTTCCTTATATCACTTGCAGTGTGTGAGAGTGATCCCAAGCAACGGTTTTCACGCCAGTCTGGCTGTCGATTCTGTTTCTAATCATCCTCTGTATACATATTCTTTTTCATCTCCGTTCATAGACAAGTAGACATGCACATGCTGTAAACATGGCATTTACGAGTCCCATAGCCCAGCCGGACCCATTCAGAAAGTATACCTCGGTGCACACTATTACCAGCATGCACAGAAAATAGCCTCTCTGCCTTGCATGTTGTTTAATAGTCACGCATGTTGGTATTTTTTTTGTCTCCAAAAGCTTTTGGCAGCTGTCTGGGTAACTACTTTGCTCACCAGGTGTCCAAGCACTTAGTGTTTTTTGAAAAGCCACTGTCTGCTATCTCAGCGTCTACTCGGGACAGGGAAGAATTTCACGGCTCATTATCAGCATTCATAACCACACCTAAAGCAAAGGACTTTTCAAGATGTGCTTTTTTTTATGGGTTTCCTATGATGAACTATCCATGGAAAGAGCTTTCCGGAGCCAACACCCATCAGCGTGTAAAGGAGATGGTTTAGGGTGACTGGAGGACAGCTGTGATGAAGTGGAAGACTGTTAGCATGGAAAGGCGTGGTGAGAAGACAGGAAAGGCTAAAATAGTAGGATTAGCCTTGAGGGTTAGTTTTACGATTAGCATGAAGGACCATATATGAATGGTTTTCCTCTTACATTTTCTTACGTTTGTCTTTTGCGGCCGTGCTAGAGGTAGCTATACGTAGTTACTAAAGCTATCTGTTTAAAGGAATTCAGTAGTGCACGGAATGGTGTGAAAATTGCTCGTTTGATTTAATTCATGAAAACGAAACTAGGTTTGTACAAGCATTACTGGCAGATTAGCAAAGCAAGCTAATAATACTAGCTTTGTACGCTCCGCGGCGTCACTAAGGAACGCTGGTTTCTTTCAAGCTTTCTTTTTCTTTGGAATGTTTCTGTTGAAATTTATTGAGAGGTTGTATATGGTGGGGTGAGATGAAATATCTGCTTCAATCTATAAACAGCAATATATGGCATCAGGTAAGAACCAAAGTTGTGAGTGGTAAAGTTAAAATTGTCAGACCGCACACGCCATTGGAAAGGTCCAAGGGATCAATCGAGTCAGAGTGTATTAGTTGGATTTGTCGCTTTGGTGAAATTGCGCTTCCGGGTCTCTCATTTGAGTAGTGAATGAACTTTTGTGGTGTTGATTTGCTAGTGTCCGCTTGGAGTTAAAGGGTATCGAGACCGGTCTGGACCGGCCTCCAGGTGAAAATCGGCGGTGACCAGGGGCTCGGTGTAATCTGCCTGCGGAATGGGTAATTAGGGAATCCTCGGAAGCACCAGGCGACTGAACTCTTTGTCACTTCACATACAGGGATTAAAGCGGCTGAGAGAGACTCCACTGGAAGAGTCTTTTCTGCCACATTAGCTTTAGCTAAAAGGATTTCAGTGGTCCAGGAACAGCAGTCCCATCCCCGACCCCCACCCCCCCAGTCCCCAACCCTTTCTTGCTCCGTCATCCCTGTCGGAGTTGCAATTAACTGGAATTCCCGTAGAAAGCGGACTGTTTGGGTCGGACCAAAACATGTAGGTACGTTGGGTTCATGTCCACACTCTTCAGAGGAATAATTAAAGAAGAGACAAGTCTCAGGTATGGGGACACCAAGGGGGGCTGAAGGGGCTTTGTTAAAGCTTTCTTTCAAAGAAACTATGACTTGTTAGCTGAGCTTGGGTTTGCATGGCTGATCAGCTTGAACAGCCTTGGAGGATATGGATGGACTGTGTGTGTCAATGTGTGTGTGTGGCTGTGAGCTGGCTAACCACTAAAAGTGCAGCGAGCACTCTGATCACTTCAAAAGCCCAGTCTATCAGACTTACTTGTGTCTAATGTGGCGGTTAAAGAAGAAGGCACTGTTAGTCCATCATGTATGGATTATGTGTCATGGGAACATGAGTTTACTTGAAATGTATACGCAGGTAGCAATGAGCTACTTTGCAAACGTGATATCAGTGTTCCTGTAATATCCACTCTGCAGCATGTATATTGATTTGGAAATGAAAATCAAGATTGTAAAAACAGTCATTGTGTTTAGCGCATGCGCTGTAGCACGTATTAGTCTTTCGGCGTCCGTGATCGTGTTCAATTTCACATTGTTTAAGAGTGCTGACTTCTCCATCACCAGGGTGGGTCATGCTGGCACTGAGCACTGGGCTTGTTAATGCTGCCCTTAATCTCTGCCTCTCAGGAGGGCACTGTGCCCGCTCTCTCCTGCCTGTTTGGAAGAAGTGCTCTCCTAGCACTCTGCTAAGTACCACTCAGCCTGCTTAGACAGGAGAGATGGAGAGTATTAGAACTGCCTCAGGCCCTCACCTTGTCTTTAATTGGTTGCCCAGTATGGGTTGGAGCGCCGCTATAAAGCGCCCAGGGTCCGTGTTGAATTGTTGTTGTGCCATTTTTGTCTCCGGTATTTATGCATCCAGTACTTTGTGTCATTCCAGCGAAAAGTTCATGAAGCTGTTCTTCCTGTTCTTTGAAATGCTATAGAAGGCACAATATTATGGATGCGCAGCAAATCTTCGAGCAAAAATGCAGCGAATGCGTCACACCACCCCATCACTGATTATTTTCCTATTACAGAATGCTTTGAAGACTTTTAATCTTAATTTGTTAATCTACACCTTCCGGCCATAATAATGTTCTGTTAGCCCTCATTAGGCGCTTTCAGACCAAACAGTTCTAGGGACTCATTGAGAGGAACTGCCCACTGGGGAGCCAAATACCTTCAAGTGCCTGATTTCTGTTTGCTAGTAGGAACGTTGAAACGACATAGAACAACATTTTGAACACTCATGTTTAGAGCTGTCGCTTACACGACTAACGTTTTACACGGATTTTTAAAAATGGCCGTTGGCAGTGCTGCATCGGCCCATGTATTCGACAAATCAACGTACACTTACGTCTGGACCAATTACTGTACGCTTACATCACTCGCGGTTCCTCTTGGGTTGGGAGGTTACCTAGGTTGAAGTAGGAACTAAAAAACGTCCCTCAAAATGGCGTTCTCAGAACTACCATCGTGTAGCGCAGACCCATAAAAAGGGGGTACTTCCAACAGTTCTAAGAACTATGCAAAAGTTCCTCTGGTCATTTTTTTAACAATACACATGTTTTTTAATAATAATAATAATAATAATAATAATAATAATAGGGTAATGGACTCTATTTCATTTATTGCCTTGTGTCATTTCTTGGTTTGGGGTTGAGTAAAATGTAACACTTATTTGAAGTAAAAAAAAAAACGACAGATAGAAGTACAGTAGTTGCTAGTTTAGGTCTAGATTACAGGTCAAAGAAATGTGCTGCGTTTTTGGAATTGGCTTATTAAAGAGGAGAAGTCGCAAAGCCAGGAACACGCAGGTGATGAACAAGCGCTGATTTACAGCAAACACGTGCACTTGTCCAGCGTGTGTTTTGAATCCGTCACGTGCATGTTGGTTTCATCATCCTCCGTGCTTTTTCCGGAGAGAGAGGCTACGTGTCAGTGGGGGTTTTGGGAATCTGAAATCTGATCCAAGAGCTAAGAACATTCCATCACTGGTGTTGGCCAGGAATCAGTCAGGAGCATGGTGCTGTGAATTACTGTCCTAGTAACCTGCGGCCAGGACAGGTCTGACCAGCGTGTGTTACACAGGTAGCTGTCAGCCTGGCGGCGGGCATCTGTTGTTGCTCGGGTTTCTCTGTTGCTCACAGTGGTGCCCGAGGGGAGTCTTTATTAAGAGCATTTTCTCCGGGTAAAACCTTAACAGATTGCTTATTGATTGGCTGCGGAGCCGAACCATAAAAAAAGAAGAAGAAAACGGAGGTAAAAAAAAAAAATCCACTTTCACCAGTTGCCTGTGCAACATTTTATCTTTCGCACCGCTGCACTATCCAGTTTCTGATCCATTTCCTCACATCCTGTTTCTGTACAGGTGTAGCACAGTTTGTAGTTGTGTGTGGGAGAGGGAGAATTATATAATGCATATAATATTATATAAATCATTTGATTTCTAACCCACATAATGGAGACCTTCAGTCATGTATAGCTTTCAAAGTTTTACAATAAATACAGGGTGTCTGAAAAGTCAGGGACCAGTGGGAACATGCTGAGCGAATGGATCGATCCGAACACGTTAAGCAAAATCCGTAAAAACACGGTTCAATGCGCAGAGCGTATGGGTAACACGTAGAACGCATGTTGTGAAAAATAAATGCAAAATGATATGATAAATAATGTATGTAGCTTCCTGACTTTTCAGACACCCTGGATATCTCTTGCTCGCCTGTATATTGATCACGTGCCACCCACTAGCCAAATCTCTCCTGTCAGACGACGGCTATCGACCAGGGAGGACAAATGCTGGCACGTAGTTCCTCTGGGACATCGGAGGCAGCGCGCATCTTTTCGAACTGCTTCTAAAGCAGCGTCTTGGCGCAACCGAAAACTCGGAGGAAAGAGCTGTCCGCCCTCTTCCTCATACATTAGCTCACAGCTGCTCAGTTGGTTGGTGTCGCCGTGATTGACAGGGAAGAGAGTAATACGTCCCCTGAAAATGCACCTAGATAATGTGAAGATAACTAAATGAATTTGAGATCGCTGCCAAGCGGTGCAAAAAAAAAAAAAAAAAAAAAAGCGCTCGCCTTATTGCGAGCAGAAAAAGTCCAAAACTGGTCTCTCTACAAGGTAGGAGGAGCCGAATCAGGGCTGACTCCACCCCCTCGTCTACCGGTTCTACAGCAAGGGCTCCGTGACCAGTTTTTAACTCTATTTGAACTCGCGATCTCTTCTGTTCTGCTGCTCTGCAGGCCGACAATATATTTTTTTAACTAGATGATTACAATTACTTCGAAAACACTATTATCTATCAGCTTAAAGGCTATTAAACACCATGCTTTCCCTCAAAATCGTAATTAGAATTTTGTTTAAATCTATTTTATATAGTAAGCGTCATCACTGCATAATCTTAAGCATTTGTAATTAAGTTGGGCTTGCTCCGAGGTTTTCATATATCATATAGTAAAATCAGCTTTAAGCAGATTTCCTTACTTTTATTACTTTTCATCACAGTTATTGAATGTACTTTCAGACACAAATTCCAGTTAGAGCACCAGCAGGCACAGCAATCCAATTTATAGTTCATTAACTACAGCGTAATTGGGCCTAAATGATAATGCACTACAACAGGGGCGGCCCAAAGGGGCACGCTTTTTCACGACTTCTTGAACACAACTAATAATAGGCATGAAGGACCGGATAATTAGCCGAGGAGGTAAATAAAGGTGCATTATAAACGGAGAGAGAACTTTGCGCAGTCCAAACTGTTGTATTAGAAGTTCATTTGGTTTTTGAAAAATGGCGCCCGTACACGCTCAATACCTCCGAGAGCTAACGCAAGAACTAAACATCGCTAATGCTGCTTATGGAAATTAATACACATAAAAGCAGTCTGTTCAACTTCTCTGACAGCAAATAAGGACGAAGGTCGCAAATGCACCGCCGGATCACGGATAGCAAACGCCGCTACAGTCCTGTATAATCATTTCTTCCGAAAGATGAAATCCCTTTCCCAGCGTTGTTTCGTTGTTTTTTTTTTTTTTTTATTATTTTTTTTTTTAAAGCAAAAATTTTTTTTCTCCACAAATGTTGCAAAGGATTGTTGTAAAAGGCAGCGCAATAGCCACAGAGTTAATGGGATTATGCAAATTGGAGTGCTCTTAAAGGGCCCATTTGAAGTGGTTAATGGAGATTATGGAAATGGTTCACCGACTAAGGCGCTTGGAGTGAAAATGAAAAGGCAGCAGGAAGATTTTGGGAAGTCTGGAGGATGGACGCAAATAAATAAATAAAATCCTAAGGACCCATTCATCCGGATTGAGGCGAGCCGGGGAGAACAGGTGGAGCTTCACGGCATGGAGGGATGAAAAGAGGCTGTGCGTTTTATTTATTTCTTTAATATCGCACCACCACTCACCGTGCCTACCAAAAAAAAAATTAGTAATGAGAAAAAAATTGCTTAGTGCAAAGTTTACGTCTACTAAGCGATCTGGCTTCGCTAATGTTCCCCTTTCTTCCTTTTGGTTTCGTGTGAAATGTGAATTGGCACCGTGTGTCGATAATTAGTCATATTTACTCAAAGCGGTTGCTGGAGGCACTCCATTGTTTATATGTAAAGTTCATTATTATGTCATTTCCAGCTTCCTTTTTTTGATCGTGGACTAAATTAGGGCACGCTGGTAACAGTCAACGAAACTCCTGCGCAGAAATGCGTCTGGATTTACTACTTACATTTATTACTGCGTCAGTTCATTTCATTTAATGAACATAAAAATCTAGACGTTTTGCAGTTCCTGCTTCTCTAGACCAAGCTAATCACTGTATTTATATTTTGTATTCAGATTTTTTTTAGTCCACTCTGGTTTTAACAAGTCCAGAGAGGGAATAAAACATCAGTGACGAGCTTACCTGATTACACCGGTCGATTACTTATTGGACAGGGCGAGCGTAAGCAATTCAACCGGCTGCACATTCGAAAAGCCGTTCCTCTCCTTTAATTAAAGCTATTTGCAGACATTGCATGGCCTGGTCTTTTAGCCACAGATTAAAAAAGGCCATTAAAAAGACTTTGGCACAGTGAAACCCAGGAGCTCTTAAATAGCCGATCAATGACTCTTCGGCCTCGGCCTCTCTCTTTTTTTTTTTTTTTTTTTTTTCTTTTTTTTTCCCCTGTTGGCGAAGGCATGTGTTGTCACTTTGCTTTTTATAAAGAGTGCAATGATTTATTTATTTGTTTGTTTATTTTCATTTACAGCGAATTCGGCGTCGCCGAATTGTAAGATGGTATGTGGATCTCATATAAGGTTGTTTTCTGAGCGGAGGTTGTGAGGCAGGTTATTGAAACATAATTCAGATTTTGCTGAAAATGATTTTAAGCACGGCGTCTGTTTTATTGCCGTCATAACTTTTCATAATGTAACATTGTAGCTGCACGTGACGGAGGCAACCGACACCGAAGACAAGAACTTACAGTACTGTCTAGCAAAGAAATGCCGTGAAGTAAAAATAATGATATCAAATCTTTTTCCTTGAAAGAAAAACACTACAACGCGCAGTAAACAGTAATGAACTAAAGAACGTCAGAGTCTGGGGTGACATCCCTTTGCTTTTTTTTTTCTTAAAGAGTAATAAAGCAGTTTTATAAGGAAATGAGCTGGAAGTTTTTCTGATCATCTCGGCGAATCTGACACACTTCTTCTGCAGACTTTGACTGTCACACTTATTTTGCAGCGAACCCCAGGAGCCGTCATTATGCGTTTTGTCTGCAAAGTGCGCTCTTACGTAATGCGTTGCTTTCTTTACTGACATACAAAACGCAAAAAATATTTTTTTTTTGGGTGGGGGGGGAGGGGATATTTGATATTAATATTTGGAAAATCTAAAATGTTTTTGTAGTGAGTCAGTAATACAGAATTTCTCAAATAAATATCTATAACAAAATGTGGACTATAAAAAAACAGGGTGCCAAGACTTTTTTGCACAGCATCGCTGAGATCTTGAATCGGATTGGTTTAGAAGGTCCTTTTCTATAACGCCAGCTCTGCCGGCTCTCGTTCAAATTCCAGGTCCATATTAATACACGTTATTGTTTCTATAGTAACAACTCATTCACTGGACTTGTAAGGCTGATGCAGCGCGTAATGTAAAGCTGATGATGAGACAACGGTTAAAAATGTACAATTGATGATTTGATAGGAAGCTTAAAGATATGAGTCGCCAGCGTCAGCGCTTCGTTACGGTCAGAGGGTTTATATTATGGGATATAATGTCTTGATGGAAGCCTCACAGCAAGAAGGTTCCGGTTCCTGAGATCCTGATGGAGTTTACATGTTCTGTAACCCTGTGCCTGAATGGGTTTCATCCTGGTGCTCCAGTTTCCTCCTACAGTCCAGAGCCATACAGCTTAGGTCATCTAGCTACTCTAAATTGCGCTTAGGTGTGACGGTGAGTGTGAATGACTGTGTCTCGGTGTTAGCCCTGAGATAGATTGGGAACCAAAGTCATCTGGGATCGGCTCCAGCGACCCGCAATGGATAAGCGGAATAAATGTTTGGATGGATGATTTCTCCGGAACAAGCAGCACTCGGGAAGCGATTCGCTCATCACACATGGCTTTTTAGCTGACAGTTGGTGGAGATTCCGGTCTTTGCTTGCGTGGCTATCCTACTTATATATTTCTTGGTTAATTAACGGCATCCTTCACTCGCATTGGTAGTCACTTCTATCGTGTCGCCTCAAATTTGAGATTAGTTTAACTCTGGTTGCCACATCACTATTAATCCCTTCCTAGGTGTGCACCCCTTTATTAACTTCAAGAAAGGAAAAAACATAGAGGCTGTTGAAGGAACGACCGTGTGTGGCTGCTGTGATGAACATGAGAACAGAAAGTAACAGGTTTGGTGGACGACATTCCAAATAACTTTGACCGTTCCTTTGTAACTGTTTAATTAGTGAGTTAAAAGTTGGAAATTGGAATGCAACATTTCAGGACGTGCTGGTTGAAAATAATGCAGACAATGATGAGGATAAGTTTGATGCAGATGCAAGTGCGGATTTTGGTTTCTTGTAAGTGAAAGCACTAAGATAAAGAACTGAAAGGAGGATAGCGAAGCAGGGGAACGACATGAACATGACACGAAGGTGCAAAGATATCGACTCAAACAGAAGCTAGACCCGAGCGCTGTACAAGACATGGCTTTTTAACGTTACTGCTAATTAGCATGAATGTGAAAACTTTTTGAATATTGGTTTTAATGTACATCACCGTCATATTTTCCTTTCATTCGCCTTTTACATCCATCTTCCTTATAATACTGTATCACGATATGTGGGTTTGCTTCTTTCGTTTAATAAAGAAAGAAGCAAAATTCCAATATGTTTATTTTTATTTTTTCCTTCTAGAGAGGCACAATACCACTTTTTATTTTCAGGTACCGACACCAAAGCTAAAACCTCAAGCATCAGCCGATATCTCTAACCAGCCGCTATTTTATTTATTTATTTTATAAAATTTTATAAAATTTTTTGGCAAAACCTACCAAGATTTAAAATGATTTGCAGGAACAAATACAGAAAAACATGAGTCTTGACTCGCTTAGATAATGCGTAAATATTATCAGTATAATAAAGTGTAGCGTGTAAGTGTAATAAAAATAAATCCGAATAAAAAATACACTCGATTCTGTTTACAGGTAAACACTTATAGTTCGGGAAAATCGTTTCCAATTCAGTCGATACCGGATCGGTTCAGATTAGTTTTTTTCCACCCCCTTTTTTTTTTTTTTTTGCTTCTCTATTTTGAAAAATTTGGATTTATTAAAAAAAAATGCATTTGCAATTTTAAACGTCACATCAGCTGGTGGTTATAAAAAAAAAAACACCACAAAAAACCCTAACGACGTTATGAAATCCACGATATCACTCAAGCGAATTTTCTAATTGTGTTTTTTATTGTTTTTGCACTGCCGTGTCACAGCCGGCCGATTCACGTGAAGTTCAGCTTAAAATCTTTATTTCCTCTCCACCTCTGGCCTGTTCCTAACTTTTCCTTCACCTGCTGAATACACACAGGAGGAGAATCCTATAGTGGGGACGGGAGCGCACGGACAGGAGCGCACACGCTGTGTAAAGCAGGACCACATTTGAAATGGAAACCCGCTTTGGACGCACGATTCCGCCATCCTTACTTCAGACCAGGAATGGTGAATCGAACTTCTTCGCCCTTGAATAAAATCCCCTCTTCTCACCCCCAAGGCCAGAGTTTGGCTAGAAGTAGTGTTAGCTTTGTACGTCTCTCCTCCACCTGTAACACTGAAGATTGATATGATGGCACTGGGGGAGAAATGAAGGTGGGGGAGAAGAGAAAATCTACGGAATAGAAAAGAATCCGTCAGCGCCAACTGTCTGCCTGTCAGTCTCGGCAGTCAAAGCGGTGTGTTTTAATAAATAAAAGGCAGAACGTCCTCCCACGTCTCAGCAAATCCTCCATGCGCTCCTGAGGATTTTCGCTCTCCGGCTCGCTCGTGGCCGGAAAGATGGGAATAACGGCCCCGTATTAAGCCCTCCCCGACTCCTGTGACTTAACTCTCATTTTCTATAATTGATATTGAAAGCAATGAAGTGGATGAATTGCCATCAGGGACCCGGGGGCCTGCTCTCAGCCCCCCATTTTTTACAGCGAGGCCAAATGAGCTAGATTTAGGAGATGGAAGGGGTATCTTATCATTAATGTAGTTCTACTTCAAAATGCGCGAATATATTTCAGCCAGCTCTATTATGGCATTTTCAAAAGGAAAATAATGACCTCCACATTTCAGATTGAAATTGAAAATCTGTCCCATCTCAGTCATTACTTAAAACATTCTATTTTGTATCGAAGCATCAGACTTTTCATGGAATTATGCACTCTGGATGGGTTTAGCAGAGACAATGGTGCTTTCAGCGCCGGCCCGGCTTTTGGCAGTCCTTGTTTTTTTTTTTTTTTTTTTTTTAATGCCTGCTGATGCATTTTTAGTCTTTTCTCTCCTTCGCCTCGGTTTTTTATTTTTTTTTTTCGGGTTTCCTGTATTTTTACTTTGTCTGCACTGAAGAACCTCTTTTCCTCCCATAGAAGGGGGGGGGGGGGGGGAACAA
>JAQQZR010000007.1:5071866-5086695 GCA_030068235.1 Notoglanidium macrostoma
CCCCCCCCCCCCGAAAGAGTAAAGGCCTTGAGAGCGAGCTCTGTATGAGAAAAGCAGAAAAGCTGATGACAAATTGCACACGGATTGATAGCCAGCATCTTTCTCTCCTTTCCTTCGTTTCTTCCTCCCCAACCTGTTGAGCTCTATACAGGCCAAAGCCTCTTTCATGTTAACAAGTGCTCCCAGGTGGGAGTTGCCATGGAGATTTCCCCGCAGCTGCCGTGGCGACGCGATCGGGGCAGAATGGAGAGGCTCGTACCCCCCTCCCCCCCGCCCCCCCTCCTTCTTTCATCCCCATTTTGATTTGTACCAAAAGCGTAGCTGAACCTCATAAGGCCTGCCTTATAAATCTGGATGTTTATTTATTTATTTTTAATCCGTTTTACAAAATGATAACGTTCGTAAATTGCATCTCAAGTTTGAGATGAAAACCGCTGGAGCACTACGGCGTTATTCTGTCTAGCGATGATGTAAAGATTTCAGTAAGCGTGGTTCAGTAAGCAGAATCTGAACCTCGCAGCGCTCTTTAGTTTCCGTGTGGTCTCGGTCTCGGGTGCCCTCACGGCCACTCCGTCCAATTTATCAGCGCCGAACCTCCCGAATGTCACAGCTACAGCGCTGGCTAATTGGCTAACGGCACCGCTGCAAAAGTAGGTCCTTCCTCGCTCCCTCGGCTGCGCCACGCTGTCCTGTATTCTGAAAGTAGGCCCTGCTGACAAGAGGTAGAAAAGGAGACAGAAATATGGAAACGCGAAGATTCCCACGAGCCGCATTTTTCTATTGAGATGTTGAAACCTGCTCGAGGATGAAGAGCATCCTGCTGCCCGTGACTCCTCTCTCCGAGGATGCGTCCGCTGTTTAGAGCACAGGCATTAAGATCAACATACGCGAGCCAATTTCGATCTTGGCAGACCTTCTGCTCAAATGCTACCTTTTCTTCATGCGCTCTAACCTTGTTCTGCCCAAATCACAAAGTAATTCACATGCTCCAAGCCCCATTCGGGGAGCGCGCGAGTGCTGGGAGCCACCTCTGCCCTCGGCGCGCCGAGTGGAGGCGTGTGACACAAGATTGGCTGCTGGACCAGATGGATTTGCTCTGCTGCTGGAGAGGGAGGAAGGGAGGGAGGAAGGAGGGAGGGTGAAGAGAGAGATTTCAGCTTAACTAAATCAGAGCATGTCCTTGTGTTTGCCCAAGCTCGGCTATATGAGATTCTGTGCGCCTGTGTGTGCGTAAAGTTTAGTTTTCCGTGGACGCAGACGAGAAAGTGGGTTTCAGGATGCATGCTGATTTGTCAGACTTGCAATATTTGTTTGCAGGATGATAACTCGCCAGTCACTTTATCAGGAACACCCTGCTCACTCATGCGGTTATCCAGTGAGCCAATCAGAACCCAATGCATAAAATCACACGGATACGAGTCTGAAAAAAACCTTCTTCGGCTTCCAATAAGTCTGTGCCGTCAGATTCCAGGGCTTGGCTGGCGGGAGCGGAACCCGCCTGCTGTTGTAGCGCAGCCGCCTCTGCGTACCGCGCATTCTGAGATGCTTTTCTGCTCACCACGGTCGGAAAGAGTGCTCGCACGAGCCCTCTCAGCTCACAGCTCGTCCTCTCACGGACGAGACGCTCCGCTGACAGGATGGTTTTTGTTTGTTTGTTCTTCCCACCATCCTGCGCGAAACGTCGGCGTGAAAATCCACAAAGATATCCAAAACAAGTCCGTCTAGGACCAAGAAACATCTCACCGTTCTCCTTGCCCATGACATGAACATGCATCCGCAGGAGTTTGTTCCCTGCGCTGCTGAAACATGATTGGCTGATTTTTTTTTTTTTTTTTTTTTTTTTGGTAGAATTGCATGAATGTTCCTAATAAACTATAAAATCGATTAGGACGTGACTCCACTACTGGGCGTTCAGAACATGAATGAAAATGTTAGAAATGATTATGAATACTGTTGTTTTAGTTCAGCTTATCGTTTCCACGGATTAAAGCAGAATATTACGGAATGCCGGTGAAGGTGCTGCGGAGTTTAAAGTCTTTCTCGCTACTAAATTCAAGCTCCCTGTCTCGACTGTGATTTATAAATAGCATTCCATTCCATAATGGAGATGAAAACGATCTTTCTATGACGTACGAGTCGTCTTTAACGCGAAACTAGAATGAGGCTGCTGTTTTTCTCCGAGAACCAGTTAATAAAAATATATATATGTTCAGCGACGTTTGCTTCTCGCAACGAAAATATTTGGTCTGTAAAGAGCCAGAGGGAGTCAGATCGCGGCACCGCCATGGCACATCAGCATTCCACAGATTTCATAGAAGAAACATATGGTGCTATTTTAGTGCCCAAAGCCGAGCGCCGCACAAACGCTTTAATTCACAAGCCCCGGCTTCCTCGTGCTCTCACGCAGGCTTCTTTCTCTTGCGCGGATTTGCTTTGCCCGCACACCAAATTGTGCACACACCTCTGTCGTGCAAATCGCTCGCGCTCGCAAGGCGCACGCTCGGATTCCTCCCGCTCACCCGGAAACCCCTTCCCGTCCCCGTTCCTCCCACTTCTGCATTTCCAGCGCAATAACTTTCATCAACTGTCATCATGTCGTCAGAATAGTTTCAGTGATGATGTTACTACTCGGCTACGTCGTCTTCTTTTGTCCTTGCCGGAGGAAACCGTTTAAATACTACCGCGTTTGGAAGACGGAATGATTTATTTAAACCATGTTGTAATGTAGACTTAAAAATAATAATGAGCCGTAAGTCTGGGTTACGTTTTAGAAATCCCGACTCTCACTGGATCACTTGCTAGCGCTGGAGTGATGCTATCTACATGTTAAAAAAAAAAAAAAAAATCCATGCAAAAGCCTGACACTGCAAATCTAGGAAGGTGGTTACGTTTAAAACTGGAAGGGGGGAAAAAAGGAAACGTTCCGTGTATCGGATATTCCGTATCATTTCTAGGTCGCCGTTTGCAGCATGTCCGATCTTCCTCGGGATTTGCAGGACTTGCAGGATCGTCCGCTTTGACACAAACCCGTGGAGTCCGACCCAACTCGCTGTTATTAAAGCAAAATTTGTGTAACTTGTGAAGGAAGAAAAATAATCCGAGTTCGTTATTTTTCTCTCCTGTTATTGCTGATATCATTTGGGATGAAAAATTGTTGTATTAGGTCAGAAAAGAATGCAGAATGGACGCATTTTCACCCGTGGTCAGACTTGAAGTCCACACTGTATATTTATTGTCTTTATTTTTCTAGGTATTAGCCTGTCTGATTAAACGAGTTTCATCCAAACCTCAATAACTCGAAAGCATATAACCATAATTGGGCCTAATGTGTTCCATCAGTGTAAAGTTCAGGAATCAGAAAACAATTTTTTTGGCCCCGATAAATAGCCAGAATATTATTGTAGACGTTGTAGAGGCTGATGTTTGAATAGTGGGATTATATTCACATCTGAAATGGATTTTACAGTGAAAGGAGTTCCTGCCGGCAGTACGTTCGCCCTGATTCAGGCTCATTAATGTAGTACAAACTACTTTTCTAACAAAATAAATGAACACCGCATTCAATTCGTTTATACACGGAACATTCTTCTCATGTTAAAAGCTGATTCTGTAATACTCAGATGAACCAGAAAGGGAATGCGAGTGTGTGATGTTTAAAACTTTTTTTTTTTTTTTGGCATGTGATGCAAAAACACATTTGTTAAAGACGCACTCGTTTAAATTGGTAAAAAGAAAAAAAAAAGTCAAAGTGCACATTTTCCACATGTAAGAAGTTGTTATTTAAAAAGTAAGGAAATTGTTTGTTTATTATGTCATTTGTTTGTGCTTATTCCTTTTTCTGTAAAAAAATCCCAAAAAATGGTTTGGGAACGATTATCGTCGTAACGTCATGGTGCAGCATGCATCAGCACAAATGAAAGAAAAAAAAACAAAAATTCGTTGTGGATATTTAGTTTGCAGTGACGTTATGAGCCTTTTTTTTTTTTTTTTTTTTAATAATTATAAATATATATTTTTTAATATGGTAATTTATATTACCATATTACTATTATATATATATATATATATAATAGTAATATGGTAATATAAATTACCATATTAAAAAAATATATATTTATAATTATTTAAAAAAAAAAGTTTTTAATTTCTATTAATATTTTTAATAATAAATAAAAAATAAATATATATATATTATGTGTTTATTTATTTATTTTTTATTTATTATTAAAAATATTAATAGTAATTAAAAACATTACTATTTATATTACTATTATAATGAATATATATATATATATATATATATATATATATAAAATAAAAAGTAATATGTATCTATAGTAATAATTCTGCAAACACTAAACCAGCAAAGAAATATTTTTATTAAATGTTTACAGCTTTTATTTATTTACTACCTGGGACCGTTTATTATTCACTTAATATATTAAACAGGTTATTTATTTGAATGAATGAATTACATTTTTCATCATAAACCGTCCAAGATTTGCAAGTTTACATTTCTGATTTACACCCCAAATAAGCAGCACCAGCCCGACGTGTCCAGCAGCACACCTAACATGGAGGATTCATTCACAGTCATTCCTTTTTCCTTCCATTTCTTTTTTTTCTCTCAGAACTAAAGGAAAGGTTTGCGATGTTGATGTGGCGTTCCCCGTCATTTAGTCCCTCTCCCTCCTCGGTGCTTCCTTGTGTTCTCTGGCAGAGGCGGCAGACCCGCTGTCTGAGGAAATGGTTTTTATTTAATGCATACGTGAGCAGGCTCCCTGTCTGTTCATTCACCTTTCCGCCTCCTCTTCACACTGTGCCGTAGCAAGACAAATACGCATTATACACTCACTATATTTACGTAAGATGCGTGTGTAGCAGCCTGAAGCCACACGTCTTTTGCTTGCCGGTGAGGAGAGAGAGATGGAGAGAGAGAGAGAGAGATGTGCACCCCAGTCCGGCAGTGTCCGGTGCCAGACGAGTCGTGTTGCGGTCGCTTAAACGGTGCTTTTGTATCATGTGTGTTTGTTTCTGCATCATTTTTCTTCATTTATGTCTTTAATGGATCCCAGCATGGATTTAAAAAAAAATTATTTTAACGCCTTTGTTGCTTTATTCTTGCGCTCGTGTTCTTTGGCTTGATGAGCTTCTTTTTAGTTCATAGTTTTTTTAATCTCCTGTTACATCGACGTCCTAATCAAATTGTCGACGTTCAAATGTTTTCCCTTTTGGCCGTCTTCGCATCACACACACCGCACACAGAATGAAAAAAGTTCCAGAACGTCAAACCCAGTCAGCTTTAAGTGGTACATGGCGTGCTAGATGGATGTGAAAGAGAGCGGGGTTTTTTTTGTTTTTTTTTTGGAACCAAATAGTAACTGTGGAAGGAATCCCAGTTCCGAAGCACGTCGGGTGGCTTGGCTTTTTCCCCGCACCGTCCTCCCACTCCGGATGATTCCCAGGTCTTCTCGAGAGTCCTGGACTTTCGAAGCCCCTCCCACTCCGTCTGTATCCACCCCCCAACCCCCCATCTCACTCTGCTTAGCCCCTCCCCTGCTGGTCGGGCCTGCTCTCCTGGGCCGGACCCCTTTCTCTTAAAGTTGGTACAATGTGGCGCTTTCAGCTTGCTCGCGTTAATGCTAGAAGACAGGCCTCCATTAATAATTCATTCTTCCTTCACCAACACTCACTCTGCATACGGAGCTAGCATCAGCAGCTGTGTGTGTGTGTGTGTCTGTGTGTGTGTGTGTGTGTGTGTTTTTAGGGAGGATAGTAAGCAAACTGCAAAGGCAAATCTAGCCAGTGGTGAGGCCTGAGCTAGCTTACTGCTTAGCATTGCAGATGCTCTCTCTCTCTTAGGAACTTTTCTAGATATCATTTTGCACTTCACTGGGGATTTAATGCAATGCAGCGAAGTTCAGCAGCGGATAGAAATTATGCTTGTTTGCATTAAACATGCATCAGGCCTGAGATCCCAGGGGACGTAACAAAAAAGTTGTGGGGGTTCTTTAACTCTCATGCAGGAGAGAGAGCGAGTGAGCGAGAGAGCGAGAGAGCGAGAGAGAGCGAGAGAGCGAGAGAGCGAGAGATGAAGCTTAAGGGACAAAGAGAGAGAGATGGCACATTCCAGTAACGTTCAGTAAAACTCCCAAAACTTTCTTTTTGAGGACACAGCTCACACCCGCATGATTAAGTGGCGTCTCCGAAGCAACGTGACAAAGAAACGACGTCATTCTAAGCAACACGGTCGAAAATCGCTGGCTTGAAAGTGTAGCGTGGTTTTTGTTTGAGGTTCGCAACAGAAACCTATTAAGTTAAAGATGATATAAAATGATCTCGTTTGTTTTGGTTGTCAATCCGGCAGGGTCTTATTTATTTTTCTTGTCATTTGCGGTTTCGAATACAGCAAAATCATCAGTTTCTAAATCGGATTTCCTGTGTGTTTTCGCGTCCAGTGTGTTGATTTAGCATGCTTAAGTAGGAAAAGAAATATCGGGTCATACTGGCTAGGTTGTCCTGGAAAAGCAAAGATGCCAGAAACTTGCATGGTGAACATTTTTAATGCTTTATAAATCAGGAAATATAACAAAAGCATGCAAAAAATCTCTCCCAGGGCTTTGTTTCTTAAGGTACACAGTCATGTCTGCCTTAATGCCTTGCTGCCTCGGCTGTCTCCTAAGGCAGTGTCTTAAAGGCGGCGCTTTAATAGCTGTGTGTCAGGAAACAGTTCGAAGGCATCACCATTTTGCCCAGATACTGACATATACTAACAAACCTAACTAACAAAATCTGTTCGGTTTAATCGATTATAAAAGGTGAGGTGATGTAATAAACTTTTGCAAATAACAAGCTGCTATTTTTGTCCTGTCGATGGAGGTGCCGCACGGGATCAAGGGATATTTAGGACAGCGAAGGATGCCTCCGATTTTTGAAGGCGGCAAATTTATGCAGATATTCCAGAGAAGAGAAGATGAGCCGATTGATTTAAATGATTTGTTTATTTCGGTCTGTAAATATTACGAGCAGGTGCAGACGGTATTGGTCAGGTTTTATACATGACAGAAGGCAGGATTGGGGTTTCGAAGTCCGCGTTCGTCCCCATGCACCTCCGCTTTTGTAATTGTGGACATCAGCACCCAGTCATGCGTCCCCCTCGTGCCTCACCAGCTGCAGCTCCGTCCACAAGAGCACCGGCCAAATTGGACAAATTCAATTCATTACCCGACCTCACTTTCGGCCTCGAGGGAACGTTCGCCTTGCGAGCCCACATTTTGTTCCAGTAATTAGCTCCATATTAATCAGCCCCTCCTCCCTTGTTGTCCTACACCCCTCCATTAATCAGAGTGTAAGTGGTAGGTTTGATGACCACTCGATTACCACCGCACACAGTTCCCATCATTTTTTCTTATTTGTGTACTCTGTCAGTCCACTTAGGCTGAGATAGGTACATTAGTAAGCGCTCGTCTCCTCGGCCCCGCTCGGCACCGTGCGGAGAAAGTTGTAATTCATTTTTACGCCGCTCTCCACGCCAGCGGTAATTGCAGGGACCGAGTGGTTGAGTCTGCTCGCTCTCACCTCAAATGACGCTAATGAGTAGGTCCTGTCATGCAGGCTGCGAGCAGGCAATGGAGTACACAGCAGAGGATCCAGACACATAATTACTGCGGATTTGGAAACGGTTTGTCCTCGTTAATTTGCGAATGCGGTCTTTATTAGTTGTCGGAGCCCTTATTTATTTATTTGCACGATTCAGAGCGTCCCGCTCTTCTTCACCCTCACCACATGGTATTAGCCGTAACGCAGGCAAACCTGCAGGGTGATTCCACGACCGGAGCGCCATTTCTGTCCCACTGATATTACATTTAAAAATATGTATTTGAAGTAAGCATAGGTAAAGTGTCCTTCACAATAATTACAGTACTTGGAACAACGGTATTTTTGCCTGCCTCAGCCCACTATACTATATATTTACACTTGGGAAATGCAATTATTAGAGTACTTCAAAATACAGAAGTCTTATTTTTGCATTCCTTGTACTTTATGGCCCAAAACATTCACACGGCGCCTGTCACCTGAACGCATTTACTCCTGTAAAAGATTTGAAATATTTGAAAAAAAGTCACATGATGTTGCATCATCCAACATTTCCTGAAGATTACATGAAGAAATAAAAAAAAAAAAGTTGACTGCTACCCAAAATTGTAGACTTTAAGTAAATTATTAATTGCAAAAATATGTATTAAATAAAACTTCAGAACGTTAAACATTAGTGTGCATTAGCGTGGATGCCACTTGACCCAACTTTTCAACTCTTGTTGCTCATTTAAGAGCATCATTCAGCCAGCAGGTCTCTTTTATCAAGCTGGATTACGAATGAATTTAATCGTAAATTGTTCGAAATTCGGAAAAATGTCAACTTCAAATAATATCGTTGGCGCGTACTGTCGAGTTGAAATAGTTTTTTATTCCCTTTCCAGCATTTTGTGAAAAGTGGATGTTTTATTTTATTAGCATCAATACATGTAAACGAGCTGTGTTGGGAACATTCAAGGTTCAGGTGACCAAAAAACACAAAGAAAATTTTGGTAAATCCGGTGGAATACACACAACTTCAGTACATGACAGCTAAATGAGGCCCACCTTGGGGAAAACCATGCAATCGGTGCCTGATATGAGTGACCACATTCTGCTTTTGAAATGCTTGTTCTCTTCATTGGACAATGATTAAAAGAAAGTTTGAATCACATTTAAGAGATTGAAAAGCTTTATGTCACCACAGTCATGGAATCACCCTGGAAGTAGAGACATGAACTTGAAAGCATGCTAAACACGTCAGACATTTTCACAACCATCACTCCCACACACTCTTCGCCAGTCTGGCTAAATTTGAGTGAACATATTTCCTGTGTTGGGATATGTTTACATGTTTACGTCAGATTGAAACTGCTAAAGTAGCGAAGCCATGCCTGTCAAGCTAAGCCACCTTTTCAAAGCTAACTCTGAGCCTCCGAGATCTGCTGAAGCACTGACGGAGGAGCAGATACGACCAACTCGCCTCCCAGCTTTTCTGTTGTTTCGTACAGGCTTTGTAGCTCCAGAAAAACAGAATCAATCCGCTAGCATCATTGCACTGATCACTTCAGAAAGCAGTATTGACAGCTAGGAGCCAGCTAAAGAACCCGAATCAGCACATCGGAGCAGGCCAGATTGGATGGGGATGGATTAAGAAATTCAGTACAACCTCTACTGGAGTTTTTTTTCTTTTTTTTTTTTCTTTTTTTTCTTTTTTTATTTTTTAGCACTTTGCAGAAGAAAGAATTTAAAAGTATGAGAAATAAGCACGCTCTTACCACATCTCATCATACATGCCTTAAGAACGTGCAATTCTTAATGACCTGTACCTCCGATAAGGAAGTCTTGTAAACAGTGATCATGTTTGTTAGCTCAGTGAACTGTAATTGCGCCATTCTCACTTTACGTACCGGCTTGTTTTTTTTCCCCCCATGAAATATTTATTGAAGTTACTCGCTTGCCATTTCCTTGCATCCGTGCCTGTCTATTCCTCTGAAGGGAACAATATACTTGTACGTTTTCTTGGCTTGTTGTGTTGAGTTTTGCTTAAACGAAAATCCACATGGTTGCTAAGACGTACAGCTTCGGTTTGTGGAAGAAAAAAAACGCAGACTCGCACACACTCCTATTTTCTCAATTTTGTTCTTTGGAGAGGATGAAAAGGTTGTGGTAATGCATCGTGTGAGTGAGAGTACGGCGCAGTTGGATGGACGTGAGTAAGGACTGAAACAAGATAATATAATATAATATAATGCATTATAACGCTGAAAAATGGGTCACAACATCTTACTTCCTTGACATCAAGGCAACTTGGACTATACACGGCTTGAAGACGCAAACTAGTGAAATGGGTTAGATGGCAAAGTAAATGTCCACATTTATTAGGAAAACCTGTACATTTATACAACTATCCACTGTGCAACCCAACGCATAAAATCATGCAGATACTGTTCAGTGTGATCAGATCAAGTGACTTTGGTGAACCTGCGCTTTGGATTCCTGTTCTTGGTCGACAGGAGTCGAACTTGACGTGGCCTTCTGCTGTTCTGAGATGCTTTTCTGCTCACCACGGTTGCACAGAGTGGTTGTTTGCTCACTTTTTTTCCCTCCCGTTTGATAGGAACGGTAACTGAAGGTGACCTGTATCTGCATCTTGGTGAGCGTATGTAGAATAGGGGATGAAACCTGTACTGAAACACTCTACACTCTACACACTCGTAAATCATTAATGAAAAAAAAAGAACCCCTGGAAATCTGTAATGCCAACAAGATGGCATCTTGTCGTCTGGTCTTATCCGTCCTCTGGCGAAAACCGAAAATGTTTTGAGCAGCTTTTAGAATTGTAACTTTGATCTGTAAATAGGAAGCAGACTTTGTACTTCACTTTGTGCTTTGTAAATCAGGACGAATCAAAAGATTCTGCAGGGATTACTGGACATTAATTCCACCATAATCCCCTAAAGAAAATTCGCTAATGTCAATAAGGCGCTTCCCAATGATCACAGTGGGAAAGGCATTGCTCAGAATCATGTCGGACAGAATTACAGGACAGCAAGGGGAGAGAATTTGAATATGAACTGTTTGGTCTTGGAGAAGACAAGGGGGGAAAAGGAGCATGTATTGATTGCACAAGCTCAATTACTGAGTCAAACAGTCCACATCTTCCAGAGCCCTTGATAGCCTCGCATCCTTTGTGCTCTTCATTATTACCCGAGCATGAGCCCCGTTCCTTATTAATTCATATGCACACGTCCCTGACACGGAACAGGACCCCCAAGTCCAGTTCCTTCTTTCCCCCTATTACTTTCTTTCCCCTGACCTGCTGCGTTAAGTTGAATGATTTATATGTCGGCCTCTCCTGCAAACACACTTCCTCAGCCTTGTCAGACATGACAGTGGGAGTATCTGTGGGTGATTAATGAATTTGTGTCTGTCGCTGACTTCAAAACATCTTCATTTAGACATCAGGGCTACTTATAGCCTGAAGCGAGGAGGCTACGGTCCTCGGAGGATTAGTTCTCAAGGTAACCCTGCGGCCATCGCTGTGAGATACTGAGGATTTAATCTGGACACGATGAGCAGTTCCACGGCCTTCCAAAAAGCCTAATTTCATTAGCATTTTTACTTTTAATGGATACTTTCAGCTTGCATTGGAAGGATGCAGTACATAGTATATGTATAGCTGAGTGGCTGATGGTATATCTGAAGATACCCGTGAAATGGCGGCGTGTGGAAGTTCTTCACTGTCAGCCAACAGATATAATGCCGTACCTCGGCTGTATCTAAACACATCCGAGAGTAACAGTACAGTATACGACCAAAAGTTTGGACACCTGACCATCACACCCGTATGTGCTTATTGAACGTTCCGGTTCGAGTCCGCCTTTGCTCTCATAATAACCTCCACTTTTCTGGAAAGGCTTTCTACTAGATTTCGTAGCGTGGCTGTAGGGATTTGTGTTCATTCAACCACAGGAGAATTGGTGAGGTCAGGCTGTGATGTCAGGTGAGGAGGTCTGGGGTGCAGTCGGTGTTCCAGTTCATCCCAAAGGTGCTCAGTGGGCTTGAGGTCAGAGCTCTGTGCAGGACACTCAAGTTCTTCCACTCCAACCTTGGAAAACCATGGCTTCATGAAGCTCTCTTGATGCACAGGGGCATTGTCATGCTGGAACCAATCTGGGTCTCATAGTCCCAGTGAAGATTGTGTGCTTCCAACTTTGTGGCAACAGTTTGCAGAGGAGCAACATATGGGTGTGATGGGCAGGTGTCCACATACTTTTGGCCATATAGTTTATCTCAATATGGAGAACAGCAAAGAAATTAACAAGAGCAACTCAAATGCATGAACCTTGTGTATGCCTAATAAGCGACTACTGTCTAAGATCAGGAGCCAGGACATATACGTTCTGGAGAACATTTAATTGGACAATCAGTTTTGAGTAGAAAGTTTTGGTGAATTATCTAAAATTTTTGTTTGTTTTTTTTTTGAAGTGACAGACTGTAAAATAAAATAATATATTAAAAACCATTTTTTTCTTGGTATACTATCTTATTGGTGGCCCTAACACTGAAGGACAGGTACAAAAGCTCTAAATGCCAAGTTTAATTTCAGCGTTCTGTAGTTGAGGCCTTGGGGTTTAAACTTGCAGTTTGCCGACTGTTATCCCAGAATGATAATTGCTGAGATAATAAGGTGCTTGTTTCTTGGCTACCTTAAAAGTCACTCTCGGAGGATGTAATTTGGATGCAGCATGATGCATCAAAATTTTTAAGAAGTATGAGGGTGAGTTAGCTTTTTGGCAAATCTCTTTCTTTAGTCTTGAGAAGTAGGTTCTGGTTCACCAGTCCTTTTCTGTCTGAAATCAGTCTTACACACCATTTGCAAGTATCTTGGAAGCCAAAGTGGTTTTGTCGGAGTTAATCTGCTGGAAGAAAATTTCAGAGCGCTAACTCCGTTCCCCATCCCGACCTTAACTGCCTAACATTTCATACAAGATGGATCGTACAACTTCTTAAGGATTTACAGTTGTGAAACTATGCTGATTCTCTGGCTTCTGCTGAGAAAGTGCATCAGCCAAGTGTTATTAATCAGAACCAGATACTTCACCGTGGGAGTGAGGACGTCTTAAGCGCGGCTTGCCCAATCTTCTGCTGTGAAAATGGCACCGATTATTAAGCAGTTGTGAAAGCGGCCAGTCGAAAGTTGCGAGCGCGCTGTCAAAACTGTGCATTCCCACAGAGTCCCAGATCTGTTGCTTTAAGGGTTTGTCTCTTTCTGTTTCATATCAGTCACTGGTGCTGTAAATTGTTTAAGCCAAACTCGAGCACTTTCTTCCTGGATTCTGTACTTTTCCTGTGGCCTGCATGTCTCTTTGGATTAACCGAAGCTGCTGATTTTTTTTTTCCTTCTTGTGGTCTCAGGAAGCAAATGGCAAGGAAAAAATGCCTTATTTAACCTTTTGCGAATTTTCTAGGTCTGCTAAAGTGCTCTAATAAAAGGGGCCCCCAGTCTCGGGTGTAGCGTGAGCATGCTTTATGGTCGCTTGCAGATATGGATGACTGGCTGTCTGTGGCCTTGTTAAAGCAGCACTTCCGCAGTTCCAGTTCTACATCTGTATAATCGCAGTGTCACAAAGAAACATACACTCACTTTAATAGGAACACTTGCATACCTGCTCATTCGTGCAACGATCCAATCAGCTAATCATGTTGCATAAAAATTTTTTTAAAAAAGCCGATGCAACCCAAGGGCTTCGTTCACACCAAACATGAGAGTGGGGAAAATATCCGATTTCAGTAACTTCGACCCTGGCGTGGTTGCTGGTGCCAGATGTTGCTGATCTCCTGGAATTTTCCTGGGTCTCTGAGTTGACGCAGAATGGTACAAGAAACATCCAGTAAGTGGATGACAGGAAGGCTCCGGTAACTGGAATAGCTACTCTTTACAGCCATGATGCACAGCAAAGCAACTCCGACCACACAGCATGTAGAACCTTGAGCTACAACGGCAGAAGACCACATCGGGTTCGACTCCTGTCAGCCAAGAACTGCAATCAGGGGCCACAATGGGCGCATGTGTACAGGTGTTTCTAATAAAGGCTATATTAGTGTAAGCGTACTCGGCTATCTAAAGTGCTGATGTTTTGCCATACTGTAGTGACAGTGTACAATAACAGATACCATTTTGTCTACATCGTGTGTCGCTAGACATTAGTGTCATCCAGTTTCAAGTGTGGAAGTGATTTGCGTATGCGCCGTTGCTCCTGAGGTCACGCGGCCGATGAGTGAAAACGAAGGAGAAAGAAATGTAGGAAAGTGTTGACGCACGTCACCGACAGGAAGAAGGCAACCAATAAGTATGTTCTCTTCATATCAGATTCTTTCCAAATTGGTCTTTATAGCTCTCAATGTCTCAATGACACCAGTAACTCGACTCTCCATTGTAATGATGGAGATGGATCTTTCCTGCCTCTCCCATAATCCCTCGCTTGATGGATCGAATTGCTGAAACAGGCAGAGTGGAGCAAGGGCAGCTTGGAACGAATTATTAAGCTACGTCACGGTTGCTGATTCATACGGACCTGTCAGAAAAAGAGGCCCTAATGAGGTTCTCGAATCGATAAGCCTTTAACGGTAAAACGCTCTGATGAAGTGGGATGGCATCCACTGCAGCAGAATTTTCCTCTTCCTGTCTTTTACACACCTGCTTCATGGGCCTCGATGGAGGTGCCAGTTGCGCGAACGCGCTTCCCGCCAGGCAAGTCGTCAGTCAATAAGCTACAAAAGAATTTATTTGCAAGTATTGACAAGCGAAATGATGAAGACAGGGTAGGAAGTCTTTCCCAGCTGGGCAGAAAATCTCATTTCGCTTTTCTTAGAGCTCGGGTAATTTTATTAACGTTCTTACACTACGTAGGAAACCAAATTTCTCCGAATGTTCATTATGTGAAATAAAATAAGAGTCACCTTCGTTTAAATATAGCGCTCGAATTATGTGCTTCAGATTACATGGAGAGCATACGGCCTTCCCAAGAGGAAAATCTGTTGCTTGTAGGTTGCTCTCGGAGCGCTCAGTAGGCTTATTAGGTCTTGTGTCAGAATAGGCTTTTCTGAGAGACCGTGGATATTGGGATTTATAAATTTTTGTTTACTTTTTTAAATTACAAACTAACTTGCAGCAGCTGATTTTTTTATTTTATTTTATTTATTTTTTTTATTTGTACCTACTCTTTACAGCTACAAAATGTTATTACT
>JAQQZR010000007.1:5087633-5108321 GCA_030068235.1 Notoglanidium macrostoma
ATAAAGAAAAAAGTCATTTAATGTTTAATTTTTTTTTTTTTTTTGGTTTTCTTTTTTTTGTCCTTTAGAAAAACCTGTATCTTGTGATACATATTGTTTGTCATAGAAATGGCTTCAGAAATCATGACATGACAGTTTTGTCTTGGAGAAATAGCAACGAAGAGATTAAGGGCAATAAATTCAAACTTGGTAGGAGAATAAATGAAAACTAGTCAAGTTCAATAGAAAGAGCGCCTCAGTTAGGAGTACAAGCCATTGTAAGACAGAGCAGTGATGCTGTTAAACATCTGGTTGAAGCCTCACACCTGTCAAACACCTCCAGTCCTGGGACTTGAGCTCATAATCTTGTAGTCACAGCCACAGATTCCTAACCGGTGAGCTAACACAGGCCTCGGAAGAAGCTCATTTGTGAAGCTCTGTGTGTTAACCCGTGATTGATAATGGAACAGTCAGCTAGGTGAAAGATAAAGAATAAGACATGACTGGGTGTGCCGTTAGAGGAAACTAATCACCGGGTACTCAATAAATCAGCCCCATCAGAAATGAGAATTCAAGAACGTCGTGACAACAGCGTGTCGATGGCTAGAATTGTTTTAAGCCAGTTAGTATGTTGATGAATGAAAGCTGAATCTGCCTGCAAGAGTACTTCAGAAGTATGGATGTTTAAAAATAGATGATTTAAATGGATTTATGAAGGGTTTATAGGGCTGATGTGTTTAGGTTAAGAGTTAGTAAATGTGCATGTGTTTCATTGGAAATGAAATCATTTTCAGATCGTTGTTAATGCGCAGTAAAAGTGTTGAACTCCAGAGTAATGTGAAAAGCAGCTCCATGTAGTAAATATAATATAAAAGTCATTCACAGAATCAAGACTGTGAAACGTATTAGTCATGCATGAGAAATGTTGGAGTTTGTATTGACAGCTCTGCCTTTTGAGAAGTTGTGAACAAGAACGAGGATCATTATATTGGACGATCTAAGCCCTGCGTGTGATTTAGCGAGATTACTGGCAGCTTCAGCTTCAGAAAAAGAAACGTGAGAAGCAGAAGATTTAGACAAAAGTTTCCGTTTTCTTGATTGCTGGCCTCGTTGCTGTCTAGTAAAAACTAGATGGATGTCGAGAAACATCTCCCTGATTACTCTTCCTTTCCTCGGTATCAGTTTTTATTCAGTAGACACACATTTTAACATCATTTGAGATGAGAAGTACGGTCCGACCGTTCTCAAGCACGCCACATGTCGGTCTTGAATCACACATACATAGATATTGTATTAACTGCTCATGTGCACGGTTATCAAAGTAAACATGCAGAGGTCAGATGTTTCTGGAACACGCACGAACAGCATTCTTATTCCTTAGCATGCATATCGATTCTGAGGAAAGACGCGGCTTCTGAAGAGGTCCAGAATATTCCAGGAAGTTCTACACGCGTGCTCACACACACAAACCAAAAACAAACAAACAAAAGAAACCGATATGACATTGCATCATCATTGCGTGTTTGGAAAATGGGATTATTTTTAGCATGGCTAGTTTGGAAGACTGCGTCAGGCCTAAAGCATTTCAGTTTAATGAAATTTACTTCCAACAGAAATGCTTCAAGTCTGTCTTGGTCAAAGCCAAGAATTTGAAGTCAGATGTGATTCTGATACCAGGCTTGTGTAGTTTATGTGCTTATAAAGGCCGTGTAAGAAAAAAAACAAAAACAAAACCTCTGTTTCTTGACCAAGTGTTTAGCATTTCTATACTTCTATAACTACTACTATTACTGATACTACCAATGCTATTACTATCAATACTAGTACTACTATGACTACTACTGATATTAATAACACTAACACTTACTATTACAATTACTTCTACTACTGATATTAATACTATTACTACTAATAGCACTACTATTTTTATTACTATTGCTATTAATCATAGGAATAACACTATTATAACTTACTACTATTATTACTATTACTGTTATTAATACTAGATTATTATTACTACTATTACTTCTACTACTGCTGTTAATACTATTACTACTACTGCTATTAATAATACTATCTTTACTACTACTACTAATATTAATAATACTAATAGCACTACTATTATTTTTACTACTACTGTTATTATAATACTATTACTATTTATCATAGGAATAACACTATTATAACTATTACTACTACTGCTATCAGTACAATTTTTATTAATACTTCTATTAATACTACCATTATTATTATTATTACTACTACTCTCACTACCGCAACTATAAATATTACTGCTACTACTACTAATAATAGGCTTTTGGTAGTGTCTGAATTACTGCTAAATATTAAAAATGTGTCTACAAACTGTTGAAAGCTTTATTGTATTTCTGTCCTATAAAAAAGGAAGCACGGAAAATATAGAACCGGCGATGGATATGCTGAGAAACGACCAGAACACCAGAAGTGCACTCAGCATTCATCTAGAAAACAGATGATTTTAGTAAGCAGAAATGTCCTGGTCAAAGGCAGCGTGAAAGCCAATAATTTATACCACAGGGGTGAAAGAGAAAAGGGCTGAGCGGGGAAAGGGGTTGTTGCATTTTATTCTTTCATCATGTTCATGTAAATGCTCCGTTTTATTATGAAGACTTGATGGCTAGCTTCTAATGGTTGTTATACCTTAGATTGCGATTTTACACTCTTAAGTCTATAGAGAGGGGGAGAAACATTTAATCTGTACCCGTCATGTTTTTGGAGTTTTCAGACACCTGAGTCGTATATGATAAGCTCATGATGTCGGTGGTCTCAGTAGATCACACTCTTCCTGTTACGCCGGAACAACACATAAAGCCATTTTAAGTGACCGGCTACAAAAGTAGGGATGAGATGATATTTTGGTATTATGCAGATTTAGATGCAAGTTAGTCGCCAAAAAGAAAAAAAAGTAGCCTAAGCTTTGCTCCATTAGCGATAATAGGATATTGCAGCTGTATTGCAACACACTGTGATTGTAATATGTCTACAGTAAATTAAAAGGAACAGATGTACCCATAATCTGTCACAGTGGAAAACTAGCCTGCAGACATTGTACTTTTTGTCTTCTTTCGTTTTTAGGAATTGATCAAAACACTCACAATAAACCGAGCCGGTCAAAATGCACACATGATGCAACGGAAATTGGAATCGCTCATGTTTATAATGCAGGCTTTTGCGATCGTCAATATTGCAAAGACTGAAATTGTCATAATGATAAATAAACAGGTTTACAAAAAGTTATGCGGATGAAGGAAACGCATTTTAAAAGTGGAGCAAAAAATGTTTAACATGAAACTATGTGGTTTATTAAAACCATTTCTCAGACGCACACGGGCACTGCGACATCTTGGAGTTATGATGTTCAACATGACGATTGTGATGATTTTTTTTTTTTTTTTTTTTTTTTTAAAAGGTATTGAAACCTAAAGTTTTGACTTTCAGTAAGATCAAGGTCTTGACAGATTATGTACGTCACCGGACTCTGTAGGACAAATTGACACAGTTCAGACAAAATAGTTTGACTACCTGAGGTACGACTGGGGCGTCACCCCCTGCAGCACTGGGTGGTATCTTCAGGGTTTCTGGAAGGGGGCTGAAGGGCATGTTCTTGTCAAAAGCGGGGTCATCTGAACACACAGCCAGCTGCCACTCATCCAGTGAGGCCAGCGTTGCCCAGGGTAACTCGACAAAGCCAGCAATGATGAGGTCATCGCTGGGTGGAAAGGAGAACAGCCCAAAGCCCACTGCTGTTTTCTTCCCTAGTAAAAGCTAAACAAGGGAGTGAGAAGGGGTGGGGGTCGAGATTACGTGAGGAAAACCTTTTCATTTTTTCCTCAATCTGATTAGCCCTCAAGTTACATGAGCGGTGCAGTTTGGGGCTGTCGGGTAGGGCCGACCGAGCTCCTCATCCTCCGGCTTTTGTGCTCAACTGAGGAAAGACCTCAATATATCGCGGCAAAATAGCCTCTTAGGCTCCTTCTCGATTAGGAGGGGCTATAGTGGCAGCATTTGTGTTTGGGTTTACTCATGATGACCCACATCTCAGGCCTCTTAAAAAACAGTCGCTCAGTGACCGAGCGAGAGAAACGAGTGTACAAAGAGGTCCCGGAAGGGAACAGTGGGAGTGAGAGAGGAGACTGGACGCAGAACACGTTTTCTTTCTCTCTGCTGCTTTCACTACAGCCAGCGCTGCACAAAGAGTGAGCGGCAGATGGTCTTGTGTGATATAATAATTTAATCATCTGTACATGATTTTACACTGCCATGATATCCAATAATGTTTACTCAGATTCTGTTATATTAGCAGACCTGCCAACCCTTATGCTTTTTGCGTAGGAGATTCACAATTTAAAGGTCCTCTTTAGATTTTAGGAGGATCTATTAACAGAAATGGAGTGTAAAATGCTCTCATTAATGTATAATTACCTGCCATTACGAATTAGTGGGTTTTCGTAGGCTTAGAATAAGCCTTTTATATCTATATAGGGAGCGGGTCCATGTCTGCGGAGCCACCATGTCGCGCCGCTACCGTAGTCCAGAGCCCGTGTTTTACAAGTAGCAGCGTGAATCAGGAAGGTGGCACTGGAAAGACAATAAAGAAGAATAAAGGAAGAAAATATAAGCCGAATCAGTGATTGCTGGTGCTGGCTAACAAGATTAAGAACGCTACGCTACGGATACTTGCTGGCCACCATGTGTTCTAATACACCGTTGGAAAAGGAAGGACATTCGGGCGGTTGAATCCTACATAGCGAAACTTTAACATTGGCGTACACTAGTACCAGTTATCACTCGAAAATTCGCCAACAGAGCAGTCTTTGTCTCTCCAATAAAACATGAGCCAATCAACTGATACAGGTGTTTTGAAATCTTCAGTATTATCTGACAACGCCTGGAAGCTCCGCCCTTCTCCGCATGCTCTCGGGACATGCGGAGCGGCCTCGATACCAGCAAAGGGAAAACGTTTCAAGTTCAATACGATGAAATCAAAACTGTATATTTAATCTATATCAGTAAACAAGATTTATTAGGGATACCACGGAGAGATTTTCAGTCCATAAATGGTAAAAGACAGCTCGCAGATAAACACAGAAAAAGTTTGTTTACTGCTCAAGATTGTGGAAACACCTAAACATCCACCATCCAGTTTTCATGATTGCCACTACCAACAAGCAGTTCCTGACTGCACAACTAATATTATTAGGATATACTCTCCTAAAACCTGTGTGGTGGAAAAATGGAAAGATGTGTGGTGGAAACGCTCGTTTCCTTGTCTTTTCAGTATTGGATGTTTGAATCATTTAAAACTTGTTTTTTGCGCTGATAATTGGGAACATGGAAAAAATCTGTATCTGACAAGCCTAGCGGCAGATCAGTAATAGTTGTGTTCTTTAGCGCAGCTCAGGCATGTTTCTGGAGCGTTACGGCCGATTCGGCGCTACAGTGAATTAACCACGCAGATGTTCGTCCTCCAGTTTCTCCCCCCCGTCTAAAAATGAGGTTCAGGAAACTCTGAGCTCTTTGTTCTTTTCCTTCACTGCCTCCACAACCTTGATGTTCAGCAACCTATCTCACACAGGCCAAAGTCACACTCTGCGAGCAGGAGAAAGAGAAAGGACGAAAGACGCGTGAAATTCTGCATGACTGATAATAGATTCCAGGCAGCTGTGAGATTACAGCGGCGTTGATTGGTATTTTATAGGAATACCTGTTAAAGATTCAATTTCCAAGTGATTTTTCATAGTCACTGTAAAAAGCCTGGTGTGTTATTTGAAACTGCTTGCAAATCTCCTGTAATAATATCTGATCACCGCACTGCTCTTTTTTTTTTCCCCCTCTAACACGCATCAGTGCATTGCGTTGAAACTTGAGATCTCTGTAGTTGAAATTGTTGGAAATTTCCATGCCCTGTCAGACATCTGTATGTGATAGCGTTATTTATTTGCCATTTTAGTTTAACATGTTTTATGGTTGCGTTAAAAAAGCACCTTTAGCTGATGCAACGTGTTGCTAATGTAATCATGCTGATTTATTGATATTGTACTGTGGAATAGTTAATGGAGGATCTACTACGCAAGAGCAAAGATGGAGCTGATTCCCAGATCTTGAGCTGGTTGTCAAGGCCAGGCTTCATCGGTGTATACAAAATACTTATAACTCGCAGTGATTCACGGTGCATCTTCTTCCAGATAACGCCAGCTGTAAGCTCAGATTTAGACAAATCAAAGTAATTCTTCTTTTGGCTGCTCCCGTTTGAGGTCGCCTCAGCTGACGGTCCATCATCCACTCATAGATTTGCCACAGGTTTTTTGCCCGATGCGCAACCCTCCCGATGTATCCGGGCTTGGGACCAGCAAACTTGTGCACCCCAGTGGTGGGGGCCATTCACACTCGCATTCGCACCTATGGGATATTTAGTAGTACTGACCTAATCCACATATCTTTGGACTGTGGGAGGAAACCGGAGTACCCTGTGCAGGCACAGTGCCCTGGTCGACCCGTGGATTGAACTTGGGATTGAAGCGAGTGCTGAAATGCAGTTTTCTATAAAAGAGAAGGGGCAACAATTTGAGCTAGGTTATACTATTGGTTATTTAGGAAACAGCTCCAGCTCTTCTCACAGTGGCCCTTCTTCTGCGTATCAACCAAAGGAGCAAAAGGCTCCAATGAGCTCTTTGTCATTGTTAAGCTCCGGTCCACATTCCTGTCTCTCACCGGTCTGCTCTAAAACAAACTTTTCCACTGTTCTTCTCTTTACCCGGTTGCACTTGAAGTTATCAGGCTCTTTCAGACGAACAATGGCGATGCTCTGAGAACTGAAGGCCTTCTGTCGGGCCGGGGGTCCTGTCCTTTTGTCTCACCGGACACGAGCTCTGTGACCAATTAGCGTTTTATTGGCCTAGCCGAAAGCAAGAAATCTGTGCCTTGTAAGGATTTTGCTCCAAGGATCTCTGCTCTTTCCTTCCCAGCACCCTCTTTTGTCCTCCATTCATGAAAGATACAATTTTTTTTTTTTTTTTTTTTTTTTTTTTTTTAATCCAATCCTCATTAGAGAAACAGAGAGAATATTGTTGTCGGGTAAAACGGAGCGTAAAAATAAATGGCTTTGTCCAGCTACCTTACTTTTAACCTTTTTATAAAGGACTCCGCCGACGAGCATGTGCAGTGTGTATAAACACAGACTTTTCACTAAATCGTTAGTGCTCTTTTAGCACGGATATTCAGCTGGCTAGCATTATAAACTAGAGTGAGATTTATGCGATAAATGAATACATGCATTTAATCTTCGCATGCTCTTATTTCCATCATTGGTTCATAGCAGAGGATTCAGTCCTGCACTCTTATTGATTGACAGTTTATTGGCGAGACTTTATGCACAAAAAACACTAATGTCTAATTATTCTATTACAACTAGAAGGAAAGCTCATCTTGTGACTGTGTTGCTAGTACATGTAAAATGTATGAGTTTATATTCTCTGTTTTTTGCTCGACTTTTAAATCTCGGTTGCATATTTTAAATATGTAAAATCCAAAATGTTATTTAAAAAGATTGCTCGTGTCTATATCTAATATAATCTAATCTAATGTCAGATTTTTTTTCCCCTTCTCTTTTCGGGCTGCTGTGTCCTCGGCCTACAAAAGGTAAGAATACCTTTTTTTTTTTTTTTTTTTCTCTCTCTCTCTCTTTTTGCAGATTTTAAATTTTTATTTTTTGAGCAACGAAATTTTTCTTTTTCAAATTATTCTACACATGACCGTGTTATTACAGGGATGGACAAATCTTCAATTTAACTGAGCAACTGAAAGCTCCAGTGTGTTGCCCAGTACCATGGTTTGGTTTCCTGGAAACTGATTAGGTAAAAAGTGGTAACTAATGTATAAATATATTGTGAGCTTGTTAGCTAGTTAAGCACAGGACAACTAAATAAATGTTTGCGTCCTCAACAAAATGTCAGCAAGGTGTTGGCAGCGTTTCGGCACAGAGCTGTGGTGTCCTGTCATACATTGTAAAGATACTGTTCCTCATTTATCGAATTTTCTTTTATTTTTTATTTTATTATTTTTTTTAGTAAAGCTGTGTGTAAATGTTTGCATAAGCCGAATCGAAATAACAAATTTTCGGCGAATCTAGAGAAGTTTCATAAACTCTGATTTTCTTCTTACGCGTGTGCGAAGTATGTTGATCACACACAACCTTTGCATTTTTTTGCACAGCTCATTTACATATTGTGACGCCCCTGAAATAAAGGTCCAGAGAAGGTAAAGCGCAACAGAGGGATGGAAACCCGAAATGACTAGTAAAGAGTGAAACGAAAGGCACAAAGGCAGAAGTGGAAGTTATTTTGACTCACTTCTATGCCAATAAAATTCTTTAGCTGTGTAACAGCACATGAAAAGGTCAAACTCTAGAGAAACAATTTCAGAAAATGTAAATTAGGTCTCAATCAAGTGAGGTGACAAGAAAATGCTGTGTCTAATTTACGACTCACTTATTTACTAGTTTGCTACTATTTGCCATGATTTGTATTGAATTGAATTGTACTATTAATACGGTTTGTATTGGCTCCGTTTATTTATTTTTCATATCCTTTAATGAAGATAAAATGACTGGTTTTCCTAAAATGTTCTTGATGGTATTCTTAGCGCCTGACCTAGTGAACTAGCATGAGGACGTGTTTTTAATAGAGACTTCAAAGCATTTCTGTAAGTCACTCTAGATAAGGATGTGTGCTAATAACGTGATAAAATAAGCAATTTAAACTTGACAGCATAATCCATATATAAAAGTGCAATAATCCAATGAATTGAGGTTCCCATTAGTTATTATGCATGAACTTTTACACACTCAGGCACTTATAAGTGCAGATATGAACGTTTTTCCGAAATGGTGGTATTTCCATTTTCTTGTGTAAACATTCCTACGACCGATTTCCGGATAAATCCATCCGTATCTGGCTTAATAAATGAGGCCTACTGTTTTTATAATATTGTTTTGCGAAAGGTAATGAGGAGTACGTTTTTCTTTCTTTCTTTCTTTCTTTCTGTCTTTGAACCCGATTGGGATATATGGGGAAAAATATATTAATAGCCCGAGTCTGATCGTCCTAGGTACCCAGGCTACTGATTTGTCCATCCACATATTACATGCAGATTGTGTTCTTTAAGTAGAGCTGTATTAAATTGCTAACATTTAGGTTTCGTTTTGGTTTCTTTGCTTAGAGACTCTCCTTTTTAGCTTCTTGGTGCTCTGTGTATACTTAAACGATGTGTGGTCCACACACTGAGCCTTAAAGCCCGAACTGCTGGAACTCTTGTGTGACCTGAAATGGTTCAGTGGATCTTTGGTACAGAAGTGAGGAGGCGAAACCAGCTCTGAGTTAAACTCTCTGTCTGAAGCTCTAACAGTTTTGTTGACTCAGATGGAGCCTAGTGCCCAAACTCTGTTGGTTTTGGTCTATTTATTCCTGAGGAAAGTACCCATTTAGCTCTGTAGTCCAGTAGTGGGGCTTTCTGTACACACGAGATGAACAGTGGGATGCTGATGGGCTGAATACACTCAGTCATGCAGACAAGCACATGTATTGTGTGTGTTTGTGCATAGATGGCAAGTGTGTTTACATAGGACTGGTGCTCCAGGAAAGGATATGTCAGTTAGCTGTGTTTCCACCATCGGAGATCTATTACTGTCATTTAGCGATCCTGTGTGTGTATGTGTGCGTAGGCTGGTCCAGTGAAATTAGAGAAATAGAAGAAACTCAAGAACAGGCTCGCCGGTACAGCCAAGTCAGGGCACGTTGAAATAGTTTTCAACTAATTTTCAGCCAGTTTGCCCGACTGCACAATTTTCACATATTGTTTACACTTTTCCTCCATTTTTTGCTTTTTTTTCCCCCCTTACTTTGTGCACCATGAAATGAAGATGAATGACTCTCCTGCACCATCGCATTGCTCTCTGATTTGGACTACTTTGCTTTTGTCATATGCAATTCAGTTCAGTGTCACTTGAGAGCAAGGAAAAGTCTTCAGTTCCAGCCAGTTGACAGGGTTAGGTACTTTCCATTCTCTCTCAGCGATTAGTGAATTTATGTTAAAGCATGGGTTGGAAATGAGTTGTTTCAGGTCATGACGGGAGCGTCCACTTGCTGCGCAATCAACTGCGGGTGATATCGAGCACTTCATATTAATCAACTGCTGTCCCTCGATGTTAAGCAACCAGGCACTCCTGCTAATAATTCTATAGTAAGAGGCCCTCTCTGCACTGATATTCCATGATTCAATTATTACTGATCCAGTTAAGTCTATCCCGGAATAGGGTTTGTGTCCCACTCGACGTAAATGGTCTTGATATGGTCTTCTGTTTTAAATGAGGATGAATTACTATTGATATTTCAGAGCACTTTTAGAAGTGCTCTGAAAAAGTATGGAAAAGTAGGAATGGCCTTCAGAAGAGAGTCTGTGTTCTTTTCATCTTTGCACGAATGCAGACAATAAACCATGAATGTGTTCCCTGCTGTAATTTAGTAACAGTGTGTGAAGGTGTGCGGTTTGTTTGCTGAGGCCACTCGGTTAGAGCAGAAGTAGCGTTTAATAGTTCTGTACATTATAAATAGGAAAATAATGAACAAAAGGGTGGTGTCATGCAATATATTAAAGAACGCCTCTTGGTACATTTTATCCTTTTTTGTTAGGGAACATCTCTGAAACAGGTTAGTTCCTGTTATTGCTTAAGTTAGAACAGCTATTCTGTCATCAGTCGTCTCGTCTACGGTTACAGAGCCTTCTGTCTTCTTGGAGAGTTTCCCATAATGGAACACGCTTTACCTCTGACACTGGAGACTCCTTCCAAAAATGCTAAATAAACATTCCCTTAAAGAAAATTTCACCATATTAGTCATGATAATATATTATTGAGCACATTTATATATGCTGTGATTGATCGATAGAAATGAGAATTCAACAGCGCTACCGAATCCCCACAAAATGAACTCGCACTAGATCCATGTGGTTAAAAACTTTATGCCTTCACACTTTGTAGAGAGTAGAGAGCATGGTTTCGGTCATCAGGCTCAATCAGTGATGAATGGACACCTGAAGCCAACTCTCACGCTGGCTCCGTATCGCTCACGTCTCTCAGCTCTCTCCATTTATCATGAGTCTGGGATCCTCCCATCCTCCCTGGGTTCAGGCGAGGGACAGAATGAGAAGGAAGGACCTGAAAAAGAGAAGCCTACTTACCCAGAACCCAAATCTGCTTAAGTGCCTCTGCACTGGTAATTACCCTCAGAGGGGGCTCAGGCTTCAACAGGTCCAACCTCAGGACAGGAAGCCACCCGTTTAACTATCTGACAGGGAGGTAGAAGCTCAAGCAAGGAACTGTAGTAGTAGTGGTAGAAAACAAGATGGCAGTCATCCGAGAGAATTCATCTGTTCTGATGAAGATTCCTGCTAGAGGGTCCCGGGGGTTGACCTTTGACCATCTAAACAACACTATCTTCCGGCTCCAAGCTTTGCAGCTTCTGTCGGGCCAGCTTCATTGTCCTAGCCTCAGGGGACACTATCTTTTACCCAAATGTTGGCAACAGGTTTTAAGGGACCCGATCCGGCTGCCCTTTGGTCATAACGGGGGCCACTGGGACGGTTGCTAAGCTGCATGGGCACTCATCTGGAACCGGCGGCACTCAACAGATGCTTCCATCGATTCCCATGTCTCCCATGCCAAAGGCATACACACACAACCATTCATAATGGCCAGGGCTTTTGAAGGGCATTCATAGCTTTTCATTTAGAGGTGCCCAGCTGTTGGAGAGGTTTTCCCCCCCTCCCGAACTCTTCATGCCTTCATAGAGGCGAGTCTGGGCCGAGCTAATTGTTTAACGGGCAACCACAGATATGGCGGCTGTCATGGCCCGTTCGGTCAATTTTGTCGCAAATCCTTTCTTTAAAATCATGTCGACAGCTACAAAATGGCAGATACTGAGGGAGGGAGGACAGCGGAAACGGTATTTTGGTTTTTAAGGCAATTTGCATGGTTTAGGGATAATTTGTTTAAAATTTCAGAAGTTTGAAGTCTATCTTTGCTAAATGATTAGCGAAGCACTACATCCATTAAAGCATTTATTTAAGCTTCTCCTGAAAAAGAATTTTCTCAAATGGGTGTTCAGAAAGCATTCAGAATCAAATTTAAGAAGTGCATTTAGGAAGCATGTTCAAGAGTGTGCACACCACAGCTTACTGCCCATCTTAAGTGTGACATGGTCTTGCTTTACTTTGTTTGTAACGTGGGACTCTACCAGTGAGGACAGAGGTGTAGTGAAGATTGAGGTGTAGTGCAGCCCGGGGTGTTGAGAGGGTCGGAGCGTAGTGAGGACCGAGGTGTCTAAGGGCTGCGGCATATTGAGGACCAGAGCGTATTGAGGACCGGGGTGTAGTGAAGCCCGAGGTCTAGCAGGGACCGAAGTGTAGTGAGGACTGGAATGGTGTTTAGTAACATGCTTTATTACTTTACCATTAAGACACAGGAACTGTGAGGCCTGAAATGTTCTTTAAATGAGTGATGAAGATTGACTTGTTCTTCTGGTCACAGATCACGTTTCATACCATCTCGAGAGCTTTCTCCTGCAACACCGGAGCTTCTCTCACTCTGCGTGTTAATCGGCCCAATCGCTGCCTGTGACTGCATCTGTCTGAGGGATTTGCATGAAATTTTAATGAGCGATTGGATTAACAAGGCTGGAGCGGTGCTCCCACAGGTCTGTGGTGTGTAATCCCAGCAGTGGCAAGCCAGTGATAAGTGCACACACTCGCCCAGTGTGATCAGACCACAACATGACCAAGATTCTCAACAGGGAAACCAGAGAACAAAGGTAGAAAACTCACCGTGCCTGCTTGCCTACTAGCCCGTTTCAGACACAATGCAGTAGTTGAATTGAACATAGTGTGGAAACTGTTGGGGCTGGTTTTTTTCGATTTTGGTTATGGAAAAAAAGGATCGTGTTCTGGTTTGCGCCCAGTTTTCTTTATGGTGTTTTTCAATATCTGAAAAACTGCAGCATTTTCTTATCAGAGGTATGAAGTGTTTCTTCATGAGTCATCCAGCAAAGTGTCTTTTTACAGATTCACTGTATAGAACTTAAAGATAAGGTAAGAAAAGTGGTTTGTGTTCTTTGTTTCATTTTAATATTTTCACCAGTTTATGCATAAATTAAGACAAACTTCATAAACATGCTGATCGAATACACAAATAGGTGCTTGTGGGCTTCTATTTTTTAAATCCTGAGGTGTTCGTGATTAAAAATAGATTTGAGCATTGTTTTCAACATGCCAAACCCGTTCTCTGAATACGGGTTGCTTTTATTTTGGCCCATCTAAAGAAATGGTTTGATTTTTTTTTATTTATTTATTTATTTATTTTTTCCTCCCCCTCTCTAATTTCACCAATGCAAATGCTTGCAGAAGTTTTGTTTTCTTTTTTTTTTTGGGGGGAAAAAAAAAAAGTGAAAAATGTAATTCAGTATGCAAACACAACATGGGAAAATGATTGGCTTTCTCACAGGGAAGTTTTATTGTTGTCCAGCCTCTTTGATTTTTCTTCCATATCCAGCGCTGACAGGCTGCCACCTCAGGGGTTATGTGAATAAAGCAGCGGTGCGCCCAAGCAGAACAAATCCCCTACTCCTGCTGTTTGGACGGGGCTTCGACCCCCCCTTAAATATTGTAGTTCAGGACACTTTAGAGGTAACCTTACCACTACACATTGTCACATCGTGAGGGACACAAACTGTATTTTTGATGCTGCATATAAAATTTGATTGTAATCATTAAAATGTATTAATGCGTGAGCCACTCGGGGAGCACTGCGCCACTTCTGAATATAAACTGTTTACTTCAGTTTTATCCTGCACTCAGAAACATAAGTTTGAATGAAACTTTTTTTTTTTTTCCGCTCCCCAAGTTTTTACTGGAAACCTGATGATGAAGACCAGGGTGACCTTTTAGCCCAGAAATAAAATGTGATTCTGTTATTACATGAAATTTAATAATACTCACGGCATGTGTTGTGCAAGGACGTGTTTTTTTTTTTTCTCCTTTTCTCGCGTTTCTTGCCGTAAAGCCCAGATGAGATCCAGTTACTTGTGGACGTCTGGCACAAGTACATGTTCCCTCTTTCCCTTTTAGGCCCTTTTTCTGCTTTAATGACTCCCCTCTGTGAAGGTCCCCTATAAACACGGCACGCAGAGGCCTGGGAACAGGTTACAAAAGCATCATGAGATAAACATTTGTACTCCTGAAGGAGCTCATGGTGGTCAAAAGCCAAACAAAAATACCCGGAAATTGTAGGTAGTTTGATTGAACGCATTACAGAAATGATAAATGCTCACGTGCATGTTTATTGATGATAAGGATATTCCAATATTTTTGATATACCCTTGGGGAGGGTGAACTCTCCATTCATGAGGTTTTTAATAATAAAATGAATTATATATTTTAGTTGAATCACATATTTGTTAATGAAAAAAAAACAAAAAAAAACTTTTTTTAAGCCTTTGGTGAATATATCAGGCGACTACACTTGAATCGGTCCCAAGCCTGAGTTTTTTTTTTTTTATCTTTTTCTCTCCTTGGGAGATCCGAAAAACATGTTTTATTTTAGAAAATGGCCGTTTCATTTCGCCTGTGCAGCCAGACAGCAAAATGCTACATCATACTTCATTGATTTTTGAATAGCTTTACCGAATGGCTTGCATACAGATCAGTGAACGTACCTGTTTGAATAAGGATATGGATCGTGCACATCGTGGGACATGGATTTCATGATGTTATGTTCCTGCATTCCCGTCATGTGGCTGTATGAGGAAACAAAACCTTGAAACTCGGGCTACAAATGGACTGGAAGACGGTGGAAAATCCTCTCATCCATCCGTAAAACGATCCGTCCCTCTATGTGGATTAGCCCATTATCCATTGTGCGTACAGAAACATTAGTGAAACCCTAGCAGTGCTTCAGAAATTTCTGGATACACTATATAGTGTGCTGGTTTAGAGATATTTTCTTATAAGCATGTCCAAGAAGCAAGGGGTAAGAAGGGGGAAAATAACGGCGCCACTGTTTGGATTTCTGCTAAATACCCTGTTGTATGTCATGAGCTGGCAAGGTGTTACAAGAATTGAATTTCAGCCTCCGAGGTGCTACAAATCAATGCCATTGACCCCTGACTTTTACAACCCACTGAGGTTCAATGATAGACAAGCCTTTTCTGAGTGTCTCTCTTGATCAAGCACCTGAGACCAGGCGGATATCTGCACACTCACTCTGTGCTTTTACCATGTAACCTATTTGAAATGCATTTACCTCTGATTAAAAGAGTTTCCGTTGTTTGCTTAGCTTGTCTTAAAGAACGTTTCTTTTTTTTTTTTTTGGCACGAGGAGTGAAATATTGATTCCTCTTTCTCCAAAGTTGAAACGGTCTCACACATGGAACGTGTAAAATATTCATGACCTTGTGCTGTCCGAAGCGCTGCCTCCATCACTCCATCGAGCATGCCTTCTACCTCACTTGCCAAAAAAAGAGAACATCTGAAGCTCGCATTTGTCTCGGCGAGCTCGGCTCTGACGGCTGGCGAAACGCTCAGGCTGAGACCGCGTGTCACTGGCAGTGGGCTTGAAGGCGAGTACCATGTGGAACCTTTTTAAGAAATTAAATGTCATGACTAATAATGGGAGAAGGTTTGCCCAGTACTTTTTCACAGCCAAATGCTTCAGACTCCCACAAAAAAAAAAAGCAAAAAAAAAGAAAAAAAAAAAAAGCGAAGTTTCATGCAGAAGTGTTTTCCTTTGTTGAACATGTGTTGAGGTTTGGGCGCGGAACGCACCTTAATCAGGGCCGAGTGACATTTCGTTAATGTGTTCCTTTCTCTTTGGTGGATCGATTCTCCCCGCTTCAGAATTGACAGATGCCGCCTGTACGTGGGCTGAGAAACCAATAAGAATATATCTCTCCACAGTGTCAGTGAGTAGTTAAAACCGTTCAACTTGGCCAACATCATTCTTTTGGGTTTCTTTTCTCGTGTGTGCGGGTTTTTTTTTATTTATTTATTTTTTTTATTCTTAACGGCTTTCTCCTCCCCATTTAAACCTGGCTCACCATTCACAGACGGAGATGAAAAATAGAACAGAATGCGAGCTGGATGGTTGCACTCGTTTGCCATTCCTTTATTTATGCAAACAAATGGAGGGTAGAGGAGGAGGACTAAGAAGTAGAGGAGGAGGTGGAGGAGAAGGGGGCACCGTGAAAAAATGAAAAGGACTCCAGAAGTGAAGCCAGGCAAAGGGCAGTGGGGGTCGAGGAAAGTCTGAGGCTCGAGGCTTGCTGCGCCAATCAAAGCCGCTTGTCCCCGTGATAAACTCCGCCCTGCATGACCCCGCCTCTGTGAGAGAGAGAAAAAAACATTCAATTGATTGGACATGGCCACGCAGTGGGTTAAACAGCAGTGAAACGCTCCCGCCTCATCTCCGGCAGATGTCTGTGAATCCAGAGAATGATGGTGGCCATTCGAGCACCAAAACACCACACTGACGGATCTGTACGACCCAGATTTGGGACATAAAAATGTTGGGGGGGCGGCAGTTCTTCCCGGGTCGTGGATCCAGTGACTCGCTCCCTGACAGTACTAATTGACTTCCTCGTTTACCTAACAAGGAGCGTGCGAGTCGTACGTCGCCAAACACACACCGTCATTAGGCAGCGGCTTATAATTGTGCCGAGGGGCCGCTAATTTCACTTCGTGGAAATACTCGCTTTAATGAGACCCAAGATCAGTGGGGCTGTTGTGCAAATATTGTCAAGCTTTGTTATGCAGAAGACCGTAAGAAAAGGGCTGATGTTGCATTCGAGTGTCACCGTTGCACAGGAAGTTCGAATTTAAAAGATTGATTTTTACCACTGTTCAGTAACGTGCGAACCCCGAACACTTTATTCAGACAAAGGGTAGTTTTTGCTGTATCCTGCAAGTCTGTTTACGCGACTAAATAACGGTGATGTGGTGAGGAAAAGCAGGGAAATTGACGGCGACCCAATATCACGGTATTCTGATTTCGCCTTGAGGTATTTTTAGATGCCTGGTACATTTTTTTTGCTCAGGTTAGAAAAACGGCTCCAGTGTCCGTACTGCCTAATTATCCATCATGGCCTCCACTTTTTTTTTTTTTTTTTTTTTTTTTTTTTTTGCACTTCTTGTTTTTTTTTTTTTTTTTATTCAGGAGAGAACAGAGCCTTATTTCAGCATGCTATTAGCATCCGTATTGGACTCGATTCCTCCTGTCAGTCCAATCATATAAAAAAAAAAAACGAAAAAAAAAAGAAAGAAAGAAAGGAAAAAGAATGGGGCACACTCGAGCTTTTGCAGCTGCTCTCACGAGCACGAGCTTGGACAAAGAGAACACGGCTGACGAGAAAAGGAAAAGGGGGGGAAAAAAACCTTGCGGTGTAGGCCTCAACCATGTTCTGGGGCAAGACCTAATTGTGAAGTGATACGAAGTGACAGGAAAAAGTGTAAATCATTCGGTCAGCTCACACTCACGTTGGCGCACAACAGCGTCTTTGACGCAGTTGTAATTTGGGGAACCTGGCTGCAGTTTCCCCCGTCCGTCCTGGCCTCCAAATCATCCACAACCAACATGCGTGTAATTTCCAGCAATTTAGCATCCACTTTCATGGAACGGGGATTCAGGAAACCTGAGGCTGCGAAACCGTATCTGCCTCGGAGCTGCCGCTGAGGGACAACACCGAGCATAAATTCAACCTCTGGCTCCATGCTGGAGTTAGCAACACACACCTTTAGGATCTGTTGTAACTAAAAGTTTTCTCATGTCTGGAATCAAGCAGCCTGTCGTCAGGTCCGGGAGTTTAGTTTACAACCCATATAGTGTAGTTTAATTGCAAATCAAATGCTCAGTGGGAATAAGCTCTAGAATGCTCAGAGCTGCTCCGGATGCACATTTGGAAGCTTGGAAAATGTCCATAGATATGATTCTGTTGTCTGTGTGACGTGTGTTAGAATTCACAGGCTTGACCTGTTGCCCCAACAACCCGTGACCTCGGCGAGCCCGGCCGCCCGGGCCGAGAGTCCTCTGTCAGCAGGCGAGGCTTCATCATTAGCAGCGGGATAATTAATTGTCAGGCGCACAAAAGGCAAGCCCTGGTCTTTTCAGGCCCCCAGTGGACGTTTAGTCCTGCGATAACTCGCAGGTCATGTGGCTGTCTTGCGGCGACACAACAGCACGTGTAACGTGACGTTTTTGTTTCTTGTGCTCTCAAAAAAAGGTTCATGCGAAGAATTTTTTGTTTTGTTTTTGAAAACTCATAAGCTGTAAAAGCTCTCGCCTCTGTGCTCGTGATATACAATACAATAGTTGCTGATTTCTTTCCATGCTGTCTAGGAATGCCGAGATCTTCCCGTTAGCCACTGAAACAGCTGTCAAGTTAGGATTTGTAATTCTTCTACACACACACACACACACACACACACACGCACGCACATGCGGTGAGAGTGGGTGAAGCTGCTGAACAGCGAGTCTGTGGCAGGCAGGGGCAGATGGCAGGAGGCAGCAGGCACTTGAGGATGCGCCAGTTACAAGAGCGGTGGGAGTTTGAAGCAGGCAGATGGGGCTTTCATGAGGGGAAACTCCAGCCAGGGCTCCAGGAGCCAGTGTTTTTCGAGGAGCGGACATCGGCCAACTCGCCAAGGCTGGAAGGAAGCGGAAGAAATGGAGCGAGCGAGAGACGAGGAGATGATGAGACGATACGAGGAGATGAAGGGCGGGGTGCGGGTTATGACATACGGCGAGGCGGACCCTCCCTCGTCTCATTAGGCGGCTTCGTTACCTCAGAAGCACCCACGGCCCTGTCTTTTATTTTTCACCCCACCCCTGAACGGACGAGGACTTCTTTTTATTGACAAAATAAATGTAGAGTAGTTCTTTCTCAGGGTTTTTCTCATTCCAGCATGACCAGATGGCTTCTCTGATTTCCTCCGACACTCATATTATTTTGATTTCTCACCAAAATCTTTAATTGCACTAAAGATCACGTCCCTGTTGGATTTATACTCATTATTTTTTTGCGGTTTATTCATTAAAGACACAAGAAAATGGTTTCATATGCACATGACACTGGTCTTGTTGCTGGTTTCTTTTTCCATGTTTGTGCACGTGTGTGTGTGTGTGTGTGTGTGTGTGTGTGTGTGTGTGTGTGTGTGTGTGTGTGAGCAGCTCCTCCTGTGTTAGATGTGCTTGGGTGCAGTGTATTGACGTTTTTGCCGAGCCCATGGGAGGCTGCTGCATGGGGAATCTGGAGCTCACGTTTCAGCCCCCTACACTTTCATCTTCAGCGGGTGGAGAAACCCAGCGAGAGCTGCTTGTGCACAAACAGAATCTGGCAAAGGGGCCTGTCGCTCCATGGGAAGCTTTGCGCATACATCTGTGTGTGTACTTTGTGCGTGTGTTTATGATCATCATTCCCTTTATTAAACTGTACTAAGACAGCACTTCTTAACTTATTTTTGTGGCGCTTCACATGTCTCCGCTCACTGGAGGGAGGTCTGATTAAGGAAGCTAATTCACGCTGGCTGAATCACTCGCACCTGAAGGAAACCCGCTTTTGAGCAGGCCGCCGCAGATGAAAGACGACCGAACGCGTCGAGAGACTTTTGAATAGAATTTAGAAACGACGCCGTGTCTATAATTGTGCAGAAAGGAATATAGTGCAAGCGTAAGGAAAAGCTAACAACTGCAAAACGTGTGTGCTGATGCATGCTTTTTTTATGAGCTCTTTTTTTTTTTTTTAAACTGTTAAAGTCATACTGTACGATTCTGAAAGTTCCTCGGTTGCTTGAACAGAACGAAGGTTTAAGTGAACGTCAGGCGCAGTGTGATTTGACTGTTAGAATACTTGCAGGGTTTTTTGGAGAACCTGATTTGAATGAAAACTGATTCAGAAAGGAGACGAAGTGACACAGAGTTGACACCGACTGATTCAGAAGGCACAATGTATTCAGAATGGACACAAATTGACTCGGAAGAAAACACAAATCGATTCAGAAAGAACACAAACTGATTTAGAAAGGAAACGAACCGATACAGAATTGACACGTCGAGACAAACTGATTCAGTAGGACACAAACCGACTTAGAATTGACGAACTGATTCAGTATCGATATAAACCGATGCAGAAAGGACAATTTTTTTTTTTCTTCTTCAAATTTAGACAAACCAAACAAATCAGAATTAAGACTCTGATTCAGAAATGACACAGAGTAATGAAAGAAATGGATTCAGAAAGGGCACAGATTGACACTTTGATGTAAAATGTAATGGTTTAACAATGAAAAGAAGAGAATAAAAAACCATGCAATACAAATACGTGTTTACTTTCAGGCAGCTACTTAATGAGTTTATCCAGATACATTTAAAATTTCGTGTTTCTTCAGATTTAAGTGAAAGAAAAAAAAGCTTTTTTAATTCAACCTTTCTATTAAACATTCTATTAAACTGTTATTAATTGAATGTAAAGCTGGGCAGATATTCAGGAATGCTTTCTTAGCTGTATGCTTATTTAGAGATGTGTGTGTGTGTGTGTGTGTGTGTCTGTGTGTGTGTCTATATATATATTGATTAGA
>JAQQZR010000007.1:5108421-5123243 GCA_030068235.1 Notoglanidium macrostoma
CACATACATACATACATACATACATACACACACACACATTATATATATATATGTTTATGTATGTATGTGTGTGTGTGTGTGTGTGTGTGTGTGTGTGTATGTATGTGTGTATATATATATATTCATTCATATTCAGCAGTTGTGTTGCTGTTTTAAATCAGACAGCCAAGTGATTTATTTATTTTTTTTAAACTCTGTGAATAAATTTAGCATCAGCGAGTTGCAGAAATAAATGTTTGTATTGTTTGACATCGACAGCACCGTGTTTGTCTTGAGTTCAGATGAAACATTAAAGTGACGCTGCTCGGCTGCTCGTGCAGGTGGCTGAGGAACAGGAAGCAGATTTTTGTGCCACTGGCCGTTCTGTTGTGCGAATGTGCCACTGCAAGCGAGCAGCCTGGTAACGCCATACCGGCTCGAGCTTCCAGCAGAATCTGGGCTCATGTCTCACTGGCAGAGGTTACGTTAGCTTTGGCACCGCGTGCATGGATTATGTGCACAACTTGCAGAAATGCGGTTTGAAAAATTTATTAATTCTGCGCGCGAATACACGTCTTTGAAAGGCTGTTTGTGTGGGGAAAAAAACACACACACAGATCCGGTTTCCTCATTTATTTGCATTCACTGACATGGAAAGAAGATAAAGTACACAGTAATAATTTTGCAGAAACAGTCTAAATTCTCATCGATATCCATTTCAGTCGTATGGAATTCATCTGGTTTTAAAGATGAGGAATGCTGCGGTTCCACGAACAGTAACTCGCTTTGTGTCCCTGCTGTCCTACAAAGTAATAAACCATAATAAGAAAAATTGTTTTAGATATGTAGTTAACATGAGAACCAGTGATTTAGGCTTTCGGAGATACGGATAACGATATTTAGGTTTGTAAACAAACTGCCTGCAAAACTGTAGGGTTGCATTTATAGATAGATAAATAAATAAATAAAACTTTTATGTCTACGAAAATAATTAACTGTAAATGTAAAAAAATATATATAATGGCTAAATGCATAAAAAAGACAAAGAAATACATATACAGTAATGCGTACAAGCTGAAACCGTTTCAGAATAATAATAATTCTAATAATAAAAATGACTAGATAAAATGCATTATGGAATTTTAAAAACATACTTTTTAGCATTTTAAAATACAGATACACTTTTAGCAAGAACTACTCTAATAGCAAAACATACATGAATGCATAAGAGAAAAAAATATATACATGCAAAATAATGCATAACATTAGAGAATGGTAAAAAAAAAAAAAAAAGTAAATTAATAAATAATCTGCTGATTTGATAACATTTTACAATTTTATCACTCAAAAATATTTATATTTTGCAATTAATTTTAATAATCAGCTTCTTCTAATCGGAGTTTGTAATTGCTGTTTAAAAAAAAAATAATAATAAGTTAGACATCATGATATTTGCGATATCTCTACAACGTGTACAATGTGTAGAAAATATTACCGATTTCAGTGTAACATGTCTGTACCCACTTCCCCGTTCTCTCACGGCACGAACTTTTTGTAGTGAACCGTTCCATAAAATATGGAAATAAGGACGAGTTAAAAAATAAAAAATTAAAAACAATCGGATCCAGTGTCTTAGTCTGTAAACATATCACGGTCACCAGGAAAAATGCTTTCAATATTTACTTCCTTCATCTCCGTTCTGCCAGCAGCGAGCGTCATCTGCATCAGGCTGGCGTTTGCATCTGGGTGGGCCGTGTTGGTTTTTGGGGGGGTTTTGAGGTCGTTTTAGCCGTTTACGTTGTTTACGCTTCGCGTGCTGCCTCTCAGAGAAATTACGAGCGTTAATTTGAATGCATGTTACTTTCATATGCATCTCATAACCTATGCTTTGGATTCGATTTGGATTATTTACATTTGCACAGACACCCCTGAAACACACATATACACATATACAGACACACACACACACACACACACACACGGTCCCCTCCAGAGACGGTTTTATCTGGAGGAGATGAGACGGTTGCAATTATAGTTACAGATCCATTTTTGTTATTGTAGCAGCGCGACGTTGCCTGTTGTTGTATTTTCAAAACATTACAGCGAGGCACGGGGTCCATGACACGTGAGGGCGGGTCTTGAGGGAGCCGCGACGCCTCTTAAATGCCCCAAGGTGGCACCCAGGCGCAGTGCCTGGAGAGGGCATGCAGGTGGGGCCACCACGCTCGCTTCCTCCTCCACGCATGCAGGATGGCAAAACAGCTCGAGCTGTGCTGTGTGAGCTGTGCTCAAGCGGTTTTATCATGCAGGGAGGAGGAAGCGAGCGCGGTGGCCCCACCTGCATGCTGCAGGTCCTCTCCTGTGGCTTCGGCTCTGGGACCCAGAGCAGGCCATCTCCAGTCGCTCTAATTGGCCACTGGTGAATTCGGCACGTCAGCCCAGGCTGGCTCTCGCCGAATCAGAACGGGGTCGTCATTAAAGTGGAACGCACCCACCATGGGCCTGCTACTTTTTGAAAAAATAAAACATCGGGAGGTCTTTTTTACATGCCTGACCAGCATCACCACCTGTGGAACAGCACTCAATGGCTTCAGGGCTCTCAGATGTACACCGCTGCCGCCTTTTCTCTGGAATATTTTTGGTGTGTTCAACAAAGATTGGGGCTCATTTTCATAAGACTTCTTAGCATTTGGTGCACACGCTTTTATTGTCTTATCACCTGGCCACCTCTCTCCCTTTTTTCACCCCTTTAGCACGTCTCCTGCTAGCATTTCTTTAATTTCAGTTCCGCTTTATTGGCTCCTCTTATTGGTTAACATGGCGCTCCCCGCTGCTTCATTGGTGTTCGCTTTCAAAGTGTGGCTTCTTGGATATGCTTAAGAATGGCACTAGCTCCAGGAATATTAAATACTTTCCAGCTTTTGATGCCTTTCTTGGGGCAGGCGTTGGCACACCATAGGGAATTGGATGCATGAATGTATTAAAAGAGTGCGTTTGATGTTAGGACACTGAATTGGATATTGATTCTCCTCATCCATTGCTAGTCAATCACTGACAAAAAAGCTTCGCGATTGTAATTAATAATCTTTTTGGTTGTGCACGAGGTCTGGGCACTTTTCACAGTGAGCAGCCAAAATCAGTTTTGTTTTTCTTTGTTTGTTTGTTTTTAACCGAAGTCTTATCGATGATATTTCGTGCCATCGTATACGGTCAGGCTGAATTTCAAGTGGCTTTGAGATTTTGTAAAAGAAAAAAATATATATAGAGATTTAGAATTGCACCTTTTATTTGAACCCACCCATTTCTCAATCGATCGAAATATTGGAACATGTGACTGACCAGGTGTTTCTTGTTGCCCTGGTGAACCGTGATGGATTGATTGTTTAAATAGGTAATAGCTCTGAATGTCTACTCTGGGTTTTACCTGTAAAGACTGCATGTATTGTCAAATAGGATAAACCAACATGAAGACCAGAGAGCTGTCTGTGGGAGAAAATCGAAGCGTTTTGAAGCTGAGAAAAGAGGAAAACTCGATCAGAAGCATCGCACAAGCATCGAGTGTAGCCAATTCAACAATTTGGAATGTTCTGCAAAAGCAAAAAGAAAAGAAACCACTGGTGTACTAATAACCAGACATGGAGCTGGTCAGCCAAGGAAAACAACAGCAGTTGATGGCAGACGCTGTGAGAGCTGTGAAGAAAAACCCCAAACAGCAGTCAGTGACATCACCAACAACCTCCACAGGGCAGGGGTGAAGGTATCACAATCCAAGTTTGAGTATGCGTTTCATGTCATGAAGAGGAGCCTGAAGGGAGAAAACAAAGAATAACTGAAAGAAGCTGCAGTACAAGCCTGGAAAAGCACCACAAAAGAAGAGCGCAGCAGTTCGGTGACGTCAGCGGGTCGCCGGATTGATGAGGTCATAGCAAGCAAACCATATGCGACCGAAAATTACCTGTTATTTATTTTCATTGACTTTAGACTACGCAATACTTTCGCTATCTAAAAATTGCATGGTCTGCCAGCGGAAGTGCTAGATAGATCTAGATATGTCAGGAAATCAAATTGAAATCCTGATCTACGGTCTCATATTCATCATTTGATCTCGAACCCACATGTCTTCAGTGTAGACAAAAGCGAAAGATTTGGCCCAGTTGTTCCAATACTATTGGAAGGTAAGTATGCTATAAATGACATTATTTCATAGTTTCCTTCTTACATCAGGTGATGCGTTTCTGTGTGTTTCCAAAAGAAAATTGCTGTAATTGCTGTTCACCTCATGAAGGACATTTTATTAGCCCCGTGCAACATCGATGTACTTTTTTTTTTCGCCCCGGCTCGTAATTTCCCATTTAAAAAAATCATGACAAATGATGGATTCATCCCGAACCATTAGCCTAAAAAAAAAAAGACAGGAGAACGAGCATTTCCACCATTTCAGGTTTAAGGAGAGTAGAGGAGGCGTAATAATATTAGTAGCTGTGCATTAAGGAACTGCTGTAACAGTACATTTTCAGCGTAATCTCGTTACAAATCGACTGCCTAATATCCACATGGAGGACATTTTCACTGTCGGTGCTGCTCAAAGGTTTGGAGCGTCTGCAGTGATTGGCGCAGGAAAGGGTGGGAGAGTAGCGCTCAATAAACAACACCAAACAAACTCTAAACTCTAGCTTTATTTGTAAAGTGTTCAATTTGGCACTTAGTTGTAAGCCTGTTTAATCTGTTTGGGTCAAAAATCTTTTTTTTCTTATTCTCTCCGATCTCTGAAAAACAAAACAGCCTTTTTTTGGACCGTATTTGTATCTTTGTGTCTAAAAAGCATAGTCAACTAATGATTAATATATACTGTTAGCGAAGTCGAACATACACTGTTGGAGATTATTTCATGTTGATCAAGTCAAAGCATTCTCCGTTCACGTTCGCAGAAAGTGAGGGTGCGAGGGAGTCGAGTGCACGCGAGGAGGGGGCGGGGCTTCCAGAAAGTTCAAACCACTTTCACCGTTTTCTTTTTACTGGGGAGAATAAGACGGGTATTTTGGAGTGTTTTTGAGCGATAACTCGTACTCGGTTGTTAAATTGCGGCGCTCTTACGTGAAATGGCAGCATAATACCGTGTAGTATCTTTGCATCGTACAAGCCTACACGCATATCATTCAATGCTTTTCCTAAAGTGTTCCTGATCAGGATAAGTAGACTTTACATTACGTTACGAGCAGTTAAAAAGATGGTGAAAGCTGCTGTCTTCTAGCCTCACCATTAGAAGCCACGTGAAGTTGCTGTCCGTGTTTGATATTCCATGTTGAGAACAGTTTCAGGTGACAAATGGCCAGGCAGGAACAGTGAGCTTATGGCACACTAATGTGAGTTGACTGGGATTAATAGCTGTTGACTGCAGCATGTGGAGCTGTGAAACAGCCGGCTGTAGGCAAGTATAGCGAGTCCCACGTCTTCCCTCTCATCCCGAGTCCCTGCACTCCCATCATTCCCTGCAGCTCTGATTGATCTGGACACAGGGTGACCTGCTTCGGCTCGTCGGAGCTGCCTCGCAGTCATAAGATATGTTTCCCTCAGAAACGCTTCACAAATTATAAGCACGTTTCTGGAAAAGTAAGGGCGCTTTCGTAACCATCGGTGCGTTTGCCGAGCCTGAATCAGAGCGAAATCGATACTTTTGGTCCATTTGATATTTGGTTTGGTTTGTTTTCACACTGCGCATAATTAAATGAACCGAAATGCAAAAGAATGTTGGCTGAAGGGCTGAACGTGTACTCGTGAAACACTTTCATTCAACGGTCAGCAATACGGAGACTGAAAAATTGAAACAAAGTGCACGTAAGGAGCATGCCTAAACTAACAGCACCGATTGGGAAATGCACCAGGGTTTGATTCGAACGGACTTAACGCCGCGTACGTGCAAGCATTCTAAAACAAATACAGGGAATTGCTTTTGTCTATTGGGTAAAAATATCATCGTATATTTGTTAAGGCATTCCTGTGATACATGATATTGTGTTGTACAAGTTTGATCATAAATTGCCAGTAATAGTGTTGCATTCAAAACAAATAGGTTCAATGAATTATATGTCTACAGACATAAACTGAATTTGTCTTTACAGTAAAAAAAGTACTGATTAAAAAAACTGAAATCACATAAAAAAATGTAAAAATCTGTAAAAAGTAAAAAAAAAAAAAAAGAATGTGTGTATGTATGTATGTATGTATGTATATATATATATATATATATATATATATAAATTTTTTACTATTATAGTAAAAATTTACATTAAGTGCATCATTTTAACATGATCTCTGTCCCGGTCAGGTTGGAATAAAAAAAAAAAAAAGGCTTGAATAAGAACATGAAATAAAATTATTAAAATATTTTACTAAATAAAATGAGAGGGAAGTTAAATGAAGAACTCCAAATTTTTAACATTTTACAATTTTTTTACGATTAAGCGCAAAATCTTAATCTGCTTCTAGTCAGTTTGTAAAAAGTTCTCTGTATCCATGATATTTTAGAAAAGCGTATTTTGACATAATTTATCACAATATCGATAATATATCGTCCCGCCCTACTTTCTATTCTAAACAGACGTGAAGAAAATTAAACACACAGGAGCTTTCTCATCATCCAGAAATTTATTTTGGGGTTTTTTTTTAGCTGCTTTTTTATTATGCCATTCTTTTCCTCCTCAGAATCGTCAAGTTGGGGCTCCGTGTTCGTTCCTATCCCGCAGATTGGCGCAGGGTTGGGTTGCACTTTAGATGAAAGGCTTTTGTTGAAGTGCATTCTTTCAGCATGCGTCACGCTTGTACACGTGAAACACGAGTATTAACCTGGCTTTTCACCACGTGATGGATATTGTCATTATTCGGTGCTGTAGAAGAAAACGGTGCAGTGTTTGCTGGGTAATGCCGGAGTGCAGCCCGTGATTGTTTACTTAAGGCTTCAGTCGTGTTTAGGTTTCATTTATGAAAGTGCTCTTTATGAATGTTGTATAAAGTTGTTATATAATGAAGTGTTGAAGTTACACGTTCCCAGACGTGTGTGAGGCGAGGCACAGACGGTCAGAACGGCATAGATTTGAATCAGAAGTTTAAGTAAGTCCTGTAGGGTTTTTTGTTTTTTTTTTTCTCGTCAGATCAACGTCCTCCAGCACACATCACACTTTTACAGTATTTGGGTCTGATTACAGTAGTTATGTTGAATGAAGATGAAGTGTGCGAGTAATTCCTCTCCCAGCATATCTGAAAATCAAATTCTTCCTTACATTATGGGAAGGAAAACAAATGAGCTGCTTTTAACTAGTCTGCAGGCCCTGTTAATAATATATATTGTGTCAGAACGGGAGGAGGAAGTGGCTGGCATTGGATATTTTTACACCGAAGACTTAACAACACGAAGAATGATGAGATGTATCCGTCAATAATTCAAGGACGTGCAGAGATGAAAGCGGATCTCAGAATCACAGCCACGTGGGCCGGGGTGGTAATGTGGTGTTAGGGGTGTAAACAGGTATGACAGAGGCAGATTTGAAATGACAGGCGGTAAGGGAGGGGGTTGTGGAAGTTTGTCCTGTCTAACACACACACACACACACACACACACACACACACACACACACACACACACACACACACACACACTCATAGACTGAGTTAGCTGAGCTAAGTCACCTCCACAGACAGCTACACCTGCTTGGTTTGATAGGCAGAGACGCCTCAGGGCTGTCACCAGTGTTAACGATCCCCTGCTCCGTCCCCTCCAACAGCGCCTCCCTTCACTCCCTCCTTGATAGGTACGCCTCTCTTCGATACCCACCAAACGCTCCATCGCCCACACCAGACCAGGCAGTTTACAGTCTCCTCCCAGGATCCCTGCTGTCAGTCCGTCACATGTCATAATCACATCACTCACTGGATCAACATGACCAGCCACGTGACTGGCTGAACACTCGGACTGAGCAACATAGATAGAAGATCAATATCGCGATGCATTACATTACAGTGCATTCATAACATTTTGCCCTTTAAAATGGTATTTTGTACCGTTCCATTTTGTCAGCGTTAAATGATTCGCGCGCAGTTTTATACAATGCATGTTTTGCTGAAATGTTCTTAGAAATATCTTCTTTTAGTCTGTTCGCTCACTTCTACTTAACACTTCAAAAACTACTACAGCACACATTTTGACCATATTGCACATGCTTATTTATACCATAAAATACGAGAGGTTTTTATTAAATGATCATTAATGATAAATAATTATCCATTTTTATCGTGCTCGTCAAAGTGTCAAGGGCAATTGAACGTTATGTTCAGTCTTTATTAGTCATGAATTCAGAAGCACACACTAGATAGACTTCAGTTATATTTTTATTCACATCTGTAAGAAAAAAAGGTCATTTGATTTTCCAGGAATTCCGTGCGTTTAACACAGAACAATATGAATTAAATGTAATTTAGTCTTAGATTTCTTAAACAGTTTTATTTAGGATTAACTGTTACGTATGAACCACGTTTGTGTCTATCACAATGACAAAAAGACCCAGGCGTACAAATCACCTTCGGTTTTCGTTTTCCTTTCCTTAGTTTGTATATTTTCCTATTTGCCAGTGTCTTTCTATGAATAGCCAGTTTCAGACCAGCCTTTTCTAATGAACACAGGAAGCACCTGCAGACTTCAGAAAGAGATGCTAAGGAGATGTTCATGTTTGTCTTCTCTATGTATGTCTTGCAATAAAAAGCCTCTCTAAAGATGAGCCTCCGTTGTTGCGCTTGAGATTTCCACAACAATAGTGAAAGACTATGTAATGCACACTAAATGTTTAGTTAAACTGACACTGACAGGAAATAATATGTTATTATTCAAACAGCTTGAATTAAATTAGTCATAAAAAAGGAAAAGTATTATTTAATAGAGTCAAAATGAAATGGAACAGATTCCTGAGGGGTTTTTAAGTAGTTTTCTGAGGTAAACTTGGTGAAATACGCAGGCTAATGTACAGGCTAACCGTTTCTATGGTAACATCTGATTGGTTACTGAGACAAAGCAGCATATTTCTTGTGATCTATACAATCAAAATGGCTGCTCTGGGGTTATGGGTTAGAAATCTTCAGAGCTTGTTTAATGTTTGTGTGAGGGATCTCAAGTTTCTCAAAATATGGATGTGTTAATGTGCACGCAAATGAACTACGCCGTTGATATGTCAGTTCTTGCCCACATTTAGTGACCAAAAAATAACCAATGCTAGCATATAAATTAATGTGCCCAGCATGGAGCTTATCTCAGAATCAGCCAGTGGCTTTAGCTAACGAAGAGAAAAGTCCGATTACTATCCCTAATTCAATACAGGCGTTTCTGAGGTGTAGAATATTAACTGACTTATGAAGAGGATACGCTAACTTTCAGCACGCCAACGTTTAAAGCAACGAGTGAAATGTTCAGCAGGTAGTTCCGAGTTCCAGAGAGAAAGTATGTCCCCGGCACTGCAATTCTCAAACTCTACAATAGTGAAAAGCTTGGAAAGGGTTAATGGTGTGTCAATTGGGATGATCTTGCACTATTGTTACCAGTACCAACCTATAGTAGCTATGCAATTGAAGCTTTAATGTGCCTGCCTTGTCCCATGTGGTGGTTTGTCCTGTAACATAATTAACTAGGATAAAGTTATTGGTAGTAAACGTAATGTAATAAGGCATGGTTAGGTGGTTAGAAATGTGTCAGACTCTGCCACAGTCGTTATCATTTTCTAAGAAAGTGTCTGAGGTAATATCGTGTTCATTTCCTCTGCGAAAAGTCAGCGAGTTGTTGGCCAACCTGAGGCCACGTTTTTGCTGCATTGCACTAAAAAGATATCATCACTCTTCTCTGGCTAGCATGTTTCTTTTTTCTCACATGACCGTTGTAAGCTGGAGAGTCATATGACGACTTTGCTGCACTTTCTTTTAGTGATGGGACGAAACCTCTTTTTCTTTTCCAATACTAATATCGGAACGGTGAGAATTAGCCGACATCGATACTCATTTTCTTTAAAAGATACCAAGCTTTAATTAAAAAAAAATTATCCAGTAATTTTGGGGGTCACTGGGGAATTGTCATGCCATAGAACAGGACTGGGCCTCTTATTGTTAATGCCTCTTATTCTTAGTGCTATGGCTTACAAAGGTATCCTATACAATTGTGCACTTCCAACATTGTGAGAACAGTTTGGGGAAGAACCAGGTACGGGCGTAGTCAGGTGTCCACATACTTTTGGCCAGATGAAAACTTTTGCTTTCCAAAAGTCAATAGCAAGAGGTTTTTTTTTTCTTTCTCTGGTTGTTAGACAAAGGATACAAAACCACAAGCCACTAGCTATTTGTCCACCAGGCAACTACATATCAAAAAATAATATCCTGGACATGTATTCTTCTTGTCCTGGGTACCCAGGCTAGTGATTTGTCCACGGCTACATACTGCATACTGACACATTTTGACACCACCTGTGGTACATTCTCTTTAGGAAAAGTGACTAAACTTTCCTAGTTACCATAGTTACCATGTCACCTGCCTAGTGAACAGTATGCTAAAAAAAAGGCATGCCATCTACCGGTAATTATGTGAAAATTTATGAAGCATTTGACTGGGAACACCTGCTTATTCTTTCCGTTAAACGCTTTTGCAGACAACTTTATTCATTTATACCTTTATACAAACACATCCACACACACCCCCACTAAACTGACAAATCATGTCCCAACTGCCATGTCTGTTTGACCGTTTATGTGAGCCACGCTAACTTTTCAGAGTTATGTATGTTTTTTCCAGCTAAATGTTTGGTTCACAGCATGTTTTGACTGACAGATGTGTATATTTTAACAGTTGTACCCGCTCACCTCCCCTGCTATTGATTTTCTTCACTGAGGTGTGGGGGAATCCTGGGGGACAGGGGGAGGTCAGGCATTTCTCTGCGTTTGGCGCTGATAGATATTTGGCCTCTGCAGCCTAAAGCTCCAGGGATTATTGGCTCACGGAGGCCTGAGACTGCATGTCACATGTTTCATGTTCAGCGTCAGGCAGTTTGACACTCATCCAACCAAGAATTTGCAAACGTAATTTAAGACCTGAGACCACTTACCGATATGACCTAGAAACCTACATGCAGGCCGCTGATGTTATTCGGCGGATAGACTTGCGGCATTCCCGATCCTGTCCGAAGTAGGTCAGCGAGTCATCGATTGGTGGAATTGTCTGCCCGTAGGATGTTTTTTGGGGTGTAAATGCGGAATTAGAAAAGTTTGAAATGTCAAGGAACTTCCTTAAAGTTGCACACATGCTTGACTTTTGGCAAAATCCCATTATGTAGCTAAAGTCAGAATCCTCATTAATTTTTCAAACAAACAAGACGAGAGGTTTTGTTTTGATTGGAAGTCAACGGGAGAGAAAGGCCTTCAGTACCTTGCCAAGAGGCAAGTTCAACCTGCTTTACACTGCCGGTGAGGGCAGGTGTTGAGGCCCGCTTTGATGTGGAAATGGATTTTTATACATTTTTTTAATATTCCTTGACAGTGGATACTGGGTGTTTAGGGTGGCCTGCAAGGGATCCAGCACGCCACTGCTGCCTTTTAGAGCCCCTGATAGATCTCGCTGTCTGATCCGTGCCTAGCCACAGGCGCTAAGACACAGGAGGAGAAACAGGCCGCAAACACATTATCAATGCAAAGCGAAAGAGAGGTAGAGAGGAAGTTAGTGGAAATAGAGTGGAAAGAGCACGTTTTCCTGGCAGCTTGGACAGCACAGATTGAGCTCGCCCTCTGCATTCCAATTTTATTCACGAAGTGATGAGCGAATTTTTGAAATCATAATGCCGCCATTAAGGTCATGGATCTCTTTTATCTAGACTGCAGACCTCTGAACGGAGGCAAAGAGTGCGTTTGTAAGGTGATTATGATATAGAGGTGGGTGCTAATTGTGAGCAAGGAGAGCTGAGCAGAGCTTACTGTTTCACTCCTCACCCTGGCAAAGGGAAAGACCTTAATACATTCACAAAGCATCTCAATGACAGACAAGAGAAATGAAATCCAGAAAGGCCTCGCAAAGTGATGATGGCACTGAATACTCCCACATCCCGATATGAGCGGGTCGGATGGGGGGGACAGGACGAATTTAATTTCATGACAGTCTTGAATTGCAAATGTCGAAGGAATGGTTGGCGGTGCTCCAGAAGAATGAGAGGAGGCAGGCAAGAACTCTGAAAGCCTGACAGGCTTGGCTGCCACATTAGGCAAATGAGAGGTGAAGGCAGAGCCAATCATCTGGCTGAGGTAAAAAGCTCCTAGCTCAGCCAATGAGGAGACGAGACTCCTTGGAGTAAAATCACAATGCAGCGGGTGATTGAAAACTACATCAATATGAGCTATTTCAAATTAAACCTCTTAATGAAATAATCTCTTTATGTAGAAGGAGGATCGAGGAATTGAGCAGAGACCATTTACTGGGACTAATGCATTACTGATAACTATTAAACTCTATCCTGTTTTGGGGGGGGGGTTTGTGACAAGTCTTCGGCCTATTGATCTTCTTGTGAGTATTGCCTTTATTTAAGGCATCTATGCAGGCATAATGGTTTAATTCAGCCGTTAGGTGAAGTTAAAGTGTTTCCACGCTTGGACTGGTTCTGTTTGTTGGAGCTGCGGTAATTTTGGCAAGTGCCTGGCCTGCGGGGGGCACCAGCTCTGTGCCTGGGAGTTAATTGAAGTGATAAACTGGCCGCCATCTGCCATCTTCCGAGAGAAACCCGACACACGGGGCGCATCAATCCGGGCTAATTCCATGCAAGATATTAGGCAGAAGCACTGCAGCATGTGAACGCTAACATGCTGGACCTGATTTGGAAGACGAAACGGTAATGGACCATTTTGCTTCATTCGCTATCACTCTTCACCTCATAAGGGAACATCAGGCCTAGCTCCAGCTGAGACCTTTGAGCCACTTCAGCCAAGGAGAAATTAGCCTGAATGTTTTCTCAGAGAGGATTGACCCCTGAGTGCTTGGCCCCTGCCATTGCTCTACATTCATTTCATTTCATCATTGTTTTGCATTGTCCAGCTGTAGTAGCAGCGTTGAAAGACTGAATCACCCTCAATGAATAAACGCCAACATAGCGTAGGTGTCAAAGACAGCCTTATTAGTGCTGGATCGGAAAGCTGCATTAAGATATTAATATATTTTCAGAAAAAAGATAAAGAGGATTTTAGTGCAAAAGTCCAAAACACATGAACAAACCAAAAAGGCACAAACACCAAAACCCTAACAGCAAACTCAGAACCAAAACAGTAAACTGCAAAACACGTCAAATTAATGATACTTTATGGTTATCCTGAAAATAATAATGGAAAACAAACAAACAAAAAAAAAAGATATCAGTATATTCATTTAGGTTAAACCTTTCTCCAACTCTCTGTGCTCTGAGATGTCAATCAGCAACGAATATGCGATAAGGACCTACTCTTTCCTTTCCGAGTTAATGCCGATGGAATTTTTTGTTTTGCTGTTGCGTTTTCACATTTGTTTTGATGATTTTGGTTTTGCTGTTGTGTTTGTGAATTTGGCTTTTTTTGTTCGGTTGTGTTTGTGAATTTGGCTTTTTTTTGTTTGTTGGTTTTTGTTCGGTTGGTTTTGCTGTTATGTTTGTGAATTTGTCTTTTTTTGTTTGGTTTTGTTGTGTTTGTGAATTAGTTGGGGGTTTTTTTGTTTGATTTTGTTGTTCTGTTTGTTAGTTGGGGTTGGTTTGTTTGATTTTGTTGTTGTGTTTGTGAATTTGTTGTTTGTTTTTGGTTTTTCTGTTGTTTGTGACTGTGTTGTGTTGTGTTTTTGGTTTTACTGTTGTGTTTTCTGATTTGTTTTGGCCTGTTCATGTGTTTTGAACATACAGGTCACAGTATATAACAGTGTCACACTATGATGAACTCAGTTCTGAGCGAAAACCTTCCTATCCTCAAGCCACCCATTCCACTGAAGTCATGGGGGGAAAAGCAAAAATCCCCGGATCTCCGAAAGACCACATTGTAAAGTCATCTTCATTTATGCCACCCATAAACAAAGAAGAGCTGGAACGCATTACAGGATCCAGAAGAATTCAAATCAGGATCAGTTGCAAAGCCAGAGTTAGTAAGCTGTTTATTTGTCTGGGAGTCCAAGACGATCTCTTCTGTTTGATTTTGCACCGAAAGTTTCTGTTTGCCATTTTGAGGTTTTCAGCCGTGCACTCTGTTTTGGGTACTGGATGGGATTAGGTTCTGCCTCTTTGTGTTTTTGGGCACCATCCATTGCAGTGCATTGCATTTTTGGCATAGCTTTGCTTTACAAAATTCATGATGCCTGTGACTCGGGGCTAAAGGAGCCAGAGAATGGGGCACACTGTGCAGGAGGAGACTTTGACAACCAGATAGAATTAATGAATGCGGTAACCTGGGCTTGTTTACAATATGTGAAACACATTGGAATGGGACTGATGTGCCATGGGTGGTAGAAATCCTTATATAATCCTTATGCATGTCTTGCACCCTGGGAAAACCCCTTACATAGTGAAATGGTAGCATTTTCTTCTATATATAGTTCTGAAACCGACACACTTTGCTGAACTGAAATACGTTTCCATACGGCCTTTGTGTGAGGCATTCAGTGTTTGAGGCTATCACACTTAGCTAGCAAGATTTTAGACATCTTTAAGCAGACTGTCTGTTTTTACCCATGCTTTTGTTAAAGTGGCTCCTTTGCAGACAGACAAGGCAAGTAAATAAAAACAGGTTATTTTAGTGAAATATATATATATATATATATGTCTGAGGTGCCG
>JAQQZR010000007.1:5123589-5149024 GCA_030068235.1 Notoglanidium macrostoma
TAAAAATATATATATATGGTTGAGGTGCCGAGCTATAGGCCTTTTTTGGATGGTTGCCAAAATTCAAAAATGCCGTTCCAATGTTTTTTAGTGAAATGTTCTTTTTGCAGTAGGAGGAAACGTATAAAAATGCACGCAATTTACCTTGCACAGCAACAACATTTGTCAGGTGTCCTGGCTATCAGTGATCTGATATGCAGATAAAAACTCTTCTACCACAGCTGGATCAACTACCATGCCCTGCATGAAACAAATTAAAAACTGGTTCCAAGTCATTAATATCATGGCCCTGTCACCCATGTGTCTCGCTAACACATTCTCATTCATGGTTTTGCATGTTTAGTCATAAACGTCATCCAGTCTGTCGGCTGTGGCACGTATGTGCTCTTTAGAGTGAGCCAGAAAACCCTGGTGAGATGTTACTTCTGAATGAGCTCGCTTAACTCGTAGCTCTAGCATGACATCATAAGGACACGATGAGCAAACAACTCTTGATTATCAACAGCTGTTTTATTTTTCTTTTCCCCGGTTTTGAGTAAAATGGTCTGGCGGGTCTTCGGTGAGAGAGAGAGAGAGAGAGAGAGAGAGAGAGAGAAACAAGTTCCAGATTGGTGGAGTAAAGCCAGTTCAGGGACGGCATCACCACAGTTTGCGACAATGGAGGACATTAAAACAGACCGCAAATATCCATCCCAGTCTGTTTATACCACGGGTATCCATATCTCACAGTGCAAACTGTAACTTATTTAATCATATATAGTTTGCTGTTTTTAGATAACTTCGGGTGCAGGGTATCAGCCTCTATATGTGTTTTTAAAAAAAATATATATATATATATCGGCCTAAAGGAGGCAGTAATTGCTGCTGGATAATCGTGAGTGAGGTCAGGTCTAGCAGCTCTTTAAACTTTGCTCCCAGTTAGATGAGTGTAAGAGCCTCTCAATTTAACCTTCCACCCGCTCCCTTTCCCCTATCAGTCTTACCAGCTCGTTAGATTATCCACCGAGGCCAATCAATACAGCCATTAACCAAGTGCAGCCCTTGCAACGAGTCAAGCTTGCTCATTTGGCAGTGCTGCTTTCTCTCTCTCTCTCTCTCTCTCTCTCTCTCTCTCTCTCTCTCTCTCTCTCTCTCTTTCTCTCCTCGGTATATTGAGTTGTTTCGTGTATTTGTTTTAGAACCTGTCTCGAAAAATGTCTGCCTTCTATTGGATTATGATTGACAGTTGTTTAAGCTCATTCTTTCCCAAAACAAAAAGAGAGAGAGAGAGCTTTGTTGAAATCCTCCTCAGTTGCCAGGACTGCACTCTTACCTCCCATTACTCATATTCTCTTTTTAATTGGCTAACACTGTGCTGTATTAGCTTTCTGTTTTTTATTTCCTTGTTTAAAAAAAAAAAAAAAAGAGCAAGCCTCATTAACACACTTCAAAAGAAATGATAAATTAATAAGCAAGCAACAGTTGGGGGAAATTAAATAATTTAGTTGCAGTGCTTGTCCTTAATTTCCAAAGAAGACTGTATATGGAGTGCAGATCACATTATGTATGTATATACATCCAAACAATTTTCGTCTCGACCCTGAAGTCTGAGGACGGGGTAATAGATGAGGCCAGGGGTCAGTTCTTGGGGCTGAAGTGTTGATGCAGGAATGGCTCTTCACACTTCTTTGCTAGCCCTTTGTCCTGTTTGCAGCAAAAATAGTAGAAAGTATCACATTACATGCGACCCATGAGCTGAACTAGTGACCACATTTTTTTCCTCTTTTAATTGCAGATATTTTATTACATTCAATGCAAAGGGGTTAAAATTAAATGGGGTGGGAACGCAATTCTGACCTTCCTGGTCAATATGCAGAGCGCATATAGTGGTGTCCATCAAACTATCTAAGGGTAGCAAATTAACCTTTTTGTTCATAAATAGTTTTTAAAAAACATTTTTTGATTTTTTTTTTTACTTATAATCGCATGTCGTGAGTTTTGACTTGTTAAATATAACATATTTAAATGTATTCTCCATGTGCAGGAATATCCTGAGTAAAATAGTAAAAAAATAAATAAATCATGCCTTACATAAAAAATAATAAACAATATAGCTGCAAGCAGCGATAAGGGGGCCAAGGGGTCCAGCAGGGCTTGGCTCTATGCACTCGCTACTGACTACGGTCACAGAACAGGAAATGGCAACATGTTCAGGCCTCAGGATTTAACAAGGCATGAATTCCAATAACAATCATGATTTTTCGACCAAACATATAAAGAGTAATGAGCAAAAATATTTTCACTTATTATAGCGCCCCCAAGTGGTAAAAAGGGGCATTTTTTTCTGGACTCCATTTAGGCAGGGCCTAGTGTCAGTTCACCAAATTTAACATGGATACATCAAAATGTTGCTAAGGTATGGGCTCACTTCCTGTTTGCTTTCGAAAACCAAAAATCAATGTGATCAAATTGGATGAAGATTGGACAAAGTTAACCCGAGGAGTAGCAAAAAAAACAAAACACTTTTTGATAAAATCCAAAACGATTGAAAATCCCATATGGCGGGAATTAATGCAGTCATGGAGTGCTTGAGCTCAGCATACAATCCCGTGGTATCTCATTTTTGAAAATTGGGCGCATAGTACAGCGCTATAGGCATAAAAGCACCTCCAAATTTTCCCCACTGGTGGCGCTAGAACATTCAAGCTGCAAACATGAAACTTGGTCTAAAGAATCAGGACCGTCCCCAATCAGTCTGCCAAATTTCAAAACATTTTATCATACGGTTCTACAGGTTACCACAATTGCCTTAGCGAGAAGAATAAGAAAAAGAGGAAAAAGAGGCATAAGAAAAGATAGAAACATAATAAGTGTTTACGCAGCTTTGCTTCTTGTCCCCCAGGAATAACCAAAAATGGTTAGCAGTCAGGTCTAAAATATTTCATATTGACCATAATGATAGAAAATATCATTTTGGAACAAAATATAGGTATTGACATTCATGATGCAGCTGAATTTAGTGAATTTACAAAGTTTGTGTATATAAGCTGTATTCAGAACGGCAGCGTGCAAATTGAAGACTTAATCAAATGAAGTAAAAGCCTTAACCATATTTCCATGATACTAACCATTGAGAACTTCATATAATGACAAATTGAACAGTATTAAATGAAACCTTTATGATTTTTAAATGAAATAATAATACAGTACCATAATGCTCAACCACCATAAAATAAAAAGAGCTCATTGGCTTTGAGAAACCGCACACTGACAGCTACTGACAAATCTAATTCAAGATTTCAATCATAATTCAAAAACTCCGATCAGTTACAACCTGTGATTAACAACCGACCACAAAGAAAACCTGGAATGCTAATTCGATAGGTTTCCTTTAGGGGTTTCATAAGTTGAAATGCTTCAGCCAAAACGTCACAATGAAAACAGACAGTTGCTGTGTTACCCCTGTTCTAAACATGCTGCATGTCGGTTCAGTGCAGAGAATACACTAGACATTAGGCGTGCATCTTTTAGATTTTTAGTTTCCTGTATTTATTAGGCTTTCCCTAAAGTCCTAGAAGGTCTAAGAAATCCACCTTTAGCCTCTTGGCCTCTTGCACAGGGTTGCCAAGTTTGCAGTTTTTACACCAAATTGGACTAGTTTTGGAGCAAGGTTGCAGCCGCAATAAGGATGTCCAGGTAGCTTCTTTTTCACCAAGGTCTTGTTTTATAACAAATAATCTGAATTCATCTGGATTTCTTTCCAAATTCATAAGCAAATTGCGAGTACAGACAGATTATTCTTGATCTACAGAATCTTTTATGTTTTAAGATATATTCTAAAGATGTATTTGGGAGTGGGAGATGAGGATTAGGTATTCCAGGTGGTTATGGTCCGTGGCAGGCATATTGGAGATACTGCAGGTCAGAAATGCGTGCGCACCACAGTGAACTGTGAAGTGTAAAGATTGAGGAAAAAGAAGAAAAATGTGTCTCCTTTTTCCCCGATGGCTGAATTTTTAGGTTAGTTTCAGGTCGTTTTGAAATGTAGTTGTGCTGGAAATCTTACTGAAGCCTGACAGCAGCAGCACGCATGCGATGAGGAAAATCATAATGCAGTAAAAAGACGCATTAGATGCCATGTCTAGCACCAAAACCATGAAAAAAAAGGGACGCGCTCTTATTATTGGTTTCCTACAGCTTTTCCCTTTAGCTCGCAGATATTTTCCGCAACATACATATTTTGTGGTGCCTAACAAATGAATCGTGTAGTGTAGTGTAAGGCTAATTTCAGCTTCTTTTTTGGTGCCCTCCTTGTAGTGTCATCCAGGGAGCTGATAGGAGTTGCTGTGTATCGTGAGAAGTGAAAAGAAATGGCATAGCCTCTGAAATATTTAACCCAAGCTAATTGGAGTGCACTTGCCATTTCAGGATTCCTCAACCACTGAAAAAGCAAGACCAGATCAAAGGCTTCTGCTTTTCCCCTCAGTATACTGGAGAGAGAGAGAGCGAGCGAGCGAGAGAGAGAGAGGAGAATTGGTAAGGAGGAGATATCAGTACAGGGCATGTGAGCTAGGGTTTTAGGGGAGATTGTAGAGTAGAGGAAAGAGAGGCTGAACTAGCATGGTGAGTAGAGGAAGAGAAGGGAATGGAGATTAAAGCAGAGGATGTAAGTCATCATGTAATGCAGTACCATGTGAAGCTGAAGTGTGTGGCATCGCTCCCAGTGCCATGAGAGCGCCATGAATAAGAGAACGGCCTTCGGCGCAGATGCGGCCCCTCTTTTTCGCTCCGTTCCCTCATTCCTTTTCTCTCCTAGCTCATTAGGGTGCCTGGCGCTCTCTCATCCCCTCCCGGCTGTTTGGCCTGCTCCTGAAAGACACCAGCAGAGAATCGCAGGCTCCTCCTTCCGCCGCACATCTCGCACTTCATTCAGCTGCATGGCTGCGGCAGGCCAACAACGGTGAGGAGAAGAACGCAGGTGGCTGCTGCCGCCTGGAGACTTCTGTTCCACCAAACAGGATTTACAAGATGTTCCACATTTCTGTATTTTGTCGCAGCCTTCTACGATTCACCGTCCCTCAGCTGCCTCCCCGTCTCCCTGGATGTGATTGACAGCTCAAGCTAATTTCATACTCCGGCCGGCCTGCTTTCCCCTGGCTTGACGCGAGTCGATTAAAAATCGATACAATTCTCATGTCTAATCTCCCTTCTGTGCTTTTCTTTGATCTGGGCCTCATTAGAAGCATGCGCGAAACCACCTTTCCTGCCAAAATGCACATTGTAGCACAGATACCCCACACACACACACACACACACACACACACACACACACACACACACACACACACACACACTTTTTTTCTCTTCTACTCTGCATTGCTAATTTCCATCTACTTTATTTGCAAATTGCAAGCTATAAAATGAAAATGCATCAGAAAATGTTTGTTTTCCGCCAGCAGCTAGATTCCTTAATATAATATGTGTTCAACACATTTCCATCATCTCAGCCTTTTTCTTGGGATTTTTTCCTCGTCACAAAAAAGCACAACAGGTAGAATCATAAATGGGTCACACATCCGTAGTGGAGTGCGGAAATAAAATTACTGATCAAATCCTTTTTTTTTTTATTATTATAATTTTCAGTAATTAAAGGTATAGCCTGAGTTTAGCCGCATCACTCTGCCCATGTGACTAAATAATTCTTGCCGTTTTCAACAAACAGGGTTATTGAGAATAGACTTTTTTTTTTCTTTTTTTTTTTTACGTAACACGTTATAACCTTATGAAAAAGTTAAATTATGAAATGATTCAAGGTTTATGAATGCCACTCAGACATTATTTAATATGTACCATTAATATAATCCTTCACATCGTCTGTACAACAATTTGATTTCAATGGTTCAGCTTACAGATAATAAAATTTACCAATAATATCGCAAATTCCTCCTGCTTATATGGTTTAATATCAGGAAGGCAATTTTCTTTGAGCGAGAACAGATGTATGTTTGGGACGATGCCACACAAGTTCATTGAAACTCCCATGTCCCATGTCTCCTGTTTTATTGGAGACGCAGGTCATAAATTATGCCACAAGTCACTAAGGTTTTTGTTTTTTTCCAGATCATTTCCACTTCTTTGCAACATTTCACTTCATCATTAGTTAAAGCTAATTGGCAAAATCTTTGTAAATATGCCCTAATTGCCATCTATAGCAAATACAAATGCTTGTTTTAGCAGCATCTTCAAAGTCTCATGGAAGAGCCTCTCATAAAAGTGCTCATGAAAGAGATTGCTTGTCCAGAGATGGGTTTTTTTCCCCACATAGCCATGAATCAGATTCACAGGTGGAGCACTAACTGGTGAAAGCTTTTGGTGGGTCAGCAGTCTCTCAGCTGTACCCGATTCCCTATCAGATCGTCGTCTCATGACGTCTCTCAGCAGCCTCCAATAAAGCTGCGATTGAGTTTAAAGTCCTTGGCAGATGCAGGTGTGTGTCCTTGAACGCCGGTCTGATGGAACTTGGAGCACAACACAGGGACAACATATATATTATCTACACCCTGAACTAATATCAGATTGCGGACATGGAGAAATCATTTCGAGTAGAGATTGTAGAAGAACACTTTTTTTTCCCATACTGAAACATTTTGATATTAACAAAATAATTGTTAATTGAAGCCCTTCATTTGACTCACCTACAAGAAACAATACATAGTGATCAACTCAACTGTGTCTTTATTCAAATAATAATTCATTTATCACTTTATCCTGGTCATGCTAGATCTGGAATCTATCCCGGGAACGCTGGCAGCAAGCCAGGAATCCACCCTTGATGAGTAGCAAGTCCATAACTGTTATTTAGAACAAAGAACTATCACAGGGCAACAAATTAAAATTAATTTCCTTTCTTTCCCCCCAGCGTTTTCTGCTGATCGTCTCGATATTAATACTGTACTTCAAACCGGTTACAGTTCTAATCTCAAGTCTGTATTTTTTTCCTTTTTTCCCCCTTCTCTTTCTTTGCTGTCGGTCATATTTTTGGGGCTAAAATTTGGGGCTAGCACTGAGCTGGTCGCTATTTCCCCTGAGCAGGAGCCTATTTCCAGATCTTCTCAGGGGTTGAGGTTCACATGGAGAGGGAAAAAAAGCAGCCTTGTTTCAGAAATGAGTGAGCCTTCCTGTGCGAATGCCTTTTTTTCCTCCTCTACTTCCCACCCGCTGAGCCGCTGGAGAGGAGTGTGCCAGCAGTTAGGAACAACTATGTCATTGGTGCTCTTCTTAGACATCATGGGGGCGTCCTCTTGCTGTTCAACAGCGCTAAAGAGACGCTTATTGCAGGGGATCGAGCCTAACGGTCCACTTAAGTCTCCCAACACTACGAGCACGCAGCCTGTTTTTAAGCAAACAATTCAGGTGTGCGTCACAATGCACCTGTTTAGGAAATATACTGCTATAATTAGGGTAATCAGAATAGTTAATTGTATGATATGTTACTGTATCGCTTTGCTTATCCTGCTTGATAACCGTTTCTTGCAGGAGATTAGAGTCGGAGGCTGCTGCCTCTAGTGCTAAGTTATGCACATGTGGGAGTGTGTGATAATCAAGTCTTCATTATGCACATTTTGCGCAAAAAAGTATTCAACGTGCATTTTCCAGCGACACGTCTTCCTGGTGCACTGGCATTTTTCATGCATTTCTGAAAGTGCCTTCCTGCAGGGCAGATTGAGACATTTTCTTGGAAGAAGCAATGGCGGCCATCCGGCTCTCAACGTGTGCTGATGGCTCACCACGGCATGCTTAATTAGGCCGCCAGTTGGCTTAACGGCCACTGGGAGTCAAGGACAACGGTTAGGCGGGGCTCTTTGGGAAGATGCGTTAGCAGGAATTGGATGCACTATGCCATTCCTCTGCATTGGGATTTCCATCACTTGCGACTGTAACTTTTCAGACACCAGAGTTCTACTTTTCAACAGATTTGTTATATGCTACTTGTGTCCAATGTTGGTAAGAGTACAGAACACACTGACTTGAGTAAAAGCAATGCTACTGCGGTAATAATTCACTTGAGTAATGATCAAGAAAACTATCCATGTAAGTCGAGAAGTCGTCGGATGAAAAACAACATGCGTAATTACTTTAGAAATTACATTTTCGTACTTTTGTACTCGTCTCTGCTGTCTAAGCATTTGGCATGTGAATAGTACACTTCAATTCATCTCAAAATTAAGCAAAAACAATTGCACCAATTGTCTGTCAGTTGGTTTCATTTTCTAGGACTAAATACATTATCGTTATTTTTTTTTACTCTATAAAATATTTCAACTAAATGTAACAAAGTTGAATATTTAATTTTTTAAAAATCAAATAAATGTAAAATTCTATTTAAAAGTACAGTTACAGTGCACCATGTACTCAAGTATTGTAACAAGAGTGCATGCTGGTTACCTTCCCTCCCCCTGTTTGATACCTTTAAGTCAAAACAATGGACTACAGGCAAGGAAGTGACTATACAATTACTACATAATAATACATAAATCTCTTCGGCTTGTTATTCTTCCTAAATGAAATCCATGCTGTGACAGATTGAGTTGTTCACAAGTGAATTACCGTGTCACAGCAACAGCAAGCCGTGTAATGATCAGTGGCTTGTATCAGAGGAGGAAACACTTCATTTGGTTCATTCATCACAGCTGTGGTGTTTATTAGTATGTGGATGTGCAATGATTGTGCAATGACGGGTGTAAATACAAGTTACCAGAAACTTCTGGGTTGTTTCCAAGCAATCATATCAACTTAATATCAGTTTCATGTTGGTTTCAACTTACTACAGAAACCCATTAATATCTTGATTAGAACAAATATAGTTCTGCATCAGAAGATGAAATCAGAACCGCTTCTGTGCTCTCCCTCTTTCTTTTTTGAAACCTCCCCATCAGCAGCAATCTTCATTCCTTTAGCCAAGAACAGCTTGCACTGAGCTCAGAATGACGTTTTCTTCGAGATGAGAAGGTGGACAGATGGAGGGCTTGGACACCATTGGCTCAATTAGCGCACATTTCAGCCCTGCTGCTGCTAGTTACAGTGGCCAGCTAGTCCCAAACTTTTATGTTTACGAGGTGCCGGCCAAGTGAGGGCGGGCCTGAATCACAGTGTCTGAGGATGATAGCACAACAACGGCAACCTTTTCATTTTGATGCATGATCGCATGCAGTGATGCAGATGATCAAAACCCAGGCCGTGACCTGATGACTTCTCTCTATGAGAGCTGCTTCACTGTCGTTTGCATTTGTAAGATTGAGGTCAGGGCGGATCCCCAAGCTGTGGATAAATGCACTCGTGAGATCTGTTACAGCACAGCATTAGGATTTTAACCCTTGTGATTAACTTGTTGCGGGCTGCAGCAAGGAAGGGGAAGCTTGAGCTCAGGGAGTTTTCAGCACAGCCTAATAAACAGCCAGCTGGGGAACAAAGCAACGTGGCCCCAGAGGCCGGCCTGCCGATGCCCTTGCCTCTCCTTGATTAACAGAGTGAGAGCAGCCCCCCTACTTCCTCTTTCTTTTTTTCATTTGCTTCCTTCCACTCCCCAATCAGGTTGCCCAGATCGATGGGCTAGTCACAGCTGCCACTCAGCAACTCCGCTCCACATACTGCACAGGCCAGGGGTCACGACCACTATCGATTTGAGAGCTAGGTGTCCGTCTGGCCTGGTGATGGATTCCGTTCTTCTTGTTTGGTTTATAGGAAACCGAAAAGGGAGGGTTAATCCCAGACTCCCCAGAAGTAGCTCCAGGCCACTACATTAACATACATCTGGAGTTTACGTGTGGATGATGCAGTCTTTCATCAGCCATACTGTCAGCCTCCAAGGAGAATGCCAGCGCACCAATGAACATTTCTGCCAAATTACTCACAAATTAAAATTACACTTAGGAAGGAGCCTGGACCCAAAGGGTCAAGTATTGTTTAATGACAGATGGAAATATGAATGCGCAATGTCTTAGGCTAGGAGTAGTGTCACATTTGGAGTACAGGCAAAGTGCAGCATGTGGGGATCCGCCAAGACAAGTTCAAAAGGGGTCGACTGTAATCAGATGCCACTTTTTGTAATTGGGTTTCCACGCTGAGGATGCTGAGGGTGATCTGGCACACTTGAAGTACTGAAGACTACCAACTCTATGACCTAAGTCCATGCCTAATTTAGAATGGAGATGTTTGTTTCTAATATAGACAATCTTGTGCCCAAATGTTGATTGAATTGAGGATAATGTACTTTACCCTATGCAATACCATTCCAACTTGCACTGTTCTTTTGAGTAAATGAAGCGCAAGTTTTAAAGGGTTATTCTAGCTTACATAACAACCAAATTTTATTTTTTAAAAATCGGATCACTGTGAATTTATGTTTTTGAATTGCCAAGACTGGTAACCCAGTGAGAATTAAGATCTAGGTTGCGGTTCACAACTCCAGTCTTGGTGTTGTCCATTCTGAGATGATGATGGGCCAAGCAGAGAAAACATTCTTATGCTTACCAGATACTTTAGTTTTATACTCATTTTATTTATACCATTGGCATGTGTGTTTCTAAATGGTTGTGATACTGTGAGAGTGATTCTTTTTTTTTATTATTATTCTTTCAAGAGGGGAAGACATTGAGCACAACCCAGGTGTAGGACAAGGTAAATCTCAAAAAATAAAGTCAGCATAAAAAGTATTCCTCCTTAAAGTGTGTTTTTATCGACACTCGGACAACGTTTCAACCTTCTCGGGACTTCATCAGGTTAGAACGTTCTCTGGGCATCAATAAGAACACTCTTTAAGGAGGCATACTTTGTACTTTTTTTTTTTTTTTTTGCAGTTTTTCAACAAGGTTGTCATGCCATGTAAACCACAACCCCACTAGTCAGGTGTCACAAATCAGAAAAATGTCTAGCACCACACCTTTATCACAGATGTGTTTGTGGACCAGTGAGTGACAAAACTAGCCTTAGAAATGCTAGATCCGACAGAATGAAAAACCGAGCATCCACACCCAGGCAGGTGAACACAGGCCTTCTTACCTTATCTGAAGAGGCAGCGCTGTATTCTCCTGTCATTCAGGTCAAGGCAGAATAAATAAGGTTTGCTGGCAGCACTGTTTCTGGCAGAGCTGCTTTGCTGTACTGTCTGGTATGGATGGTGAGCATCTTCTTTGTTCCTGGAGCAACTTTGATTCACAAGGCCTTTCCAGAACAGAAGAGGATGAACTCTGACAGCAGTGTGTCACTGAAAGCCCTTCAGCACGCATCCACTCACCGACTTGTTCTGTCAAGATTGTTTCATACGAGTGGTTGCACGAAATCCGGGGTCATTGACTGCTAATTGATTTCATTTTTTTCCCTCTTGAACCTGATTGGCAAGGTCAAGAAGAACGCAATCAAATAATGCACAAGTCTTTTTTTTTTTTTTCTTGCACCGTATTTTTACTCCTGTTTCTTAGATATGTTCAGTTTGTGTAAAAAGGCCCCGTTCTACAATGTGACCACAAATAAAGAAAAATCGGTCCAAATCAATGTCTCGGCTCAGAGCAAGAACAATACTGCTAATACAACAGAAATCTGACCAGGGTCTGAAAGGGAGACGACAGAGGAAGACGAGAAGACGTGTGACAACAGAAATGTCCCTCAGCGAAATCTGTCATCTCATCAATTCAGGAGAGCATTTGTACAGAGATACCTGACAAGTCCTGCAGTGGCAGTGGAGGAGATGGATTTTAGGGTGGATCATGGGAAATGGGCGGCACTGGAGGCTTAGGTTACCTGTGTTGTGGACTTGTCTGCCCAAGGGGCTGCGCTCCTCTGCCACTGTCTGCTGCCCCTGTGGGCGTTTCACACACAGCGATGCCGGTCTCCACAATAGGCTTGGGTTTCCCCCTCCCTCGCCGGCCGATGCTGACCGTAGATAACTTTGTCTCTGGGCTTGTATCTTTTATCTCACATCTGGGAGCCTTGCCTGGGAGCTGAACAGTGACTACACTGCTCGCATTGTCCCAGCTCTTGTCATTACAAGGCTCAGGTTGCAGGCGGTGCAGCCCGATCTTCACCTGAGCCTGCAGACCATCCCACCACACACTTACCTATGCTGGAAAGGTGTAGTTTATTAGTCCAGATGATGTACAAGAAGAAACCCTCAGACCAAGACTTCCTTCTAGAGGATTTTCCCATCTACCATGCAACCATTTTCTCTCCTTCAGCTACAGTGTCAGTTTTATCTTATCTCTCGACGTGCCTGCGTGCCCACGTGGAATGCAACTACTATAGCTACTTCCATTAGACCACCTTGTACACTGATCCAGTAGAATGATATAAAAGCTACAGTTACCCAAGAGATAAAACACTAGCTCTCGGATTTCCTTTGCATCGTGCCATATCTGTGAGAATCTTTACGTTTTAAAATTTTATATGTATTTGCAGGTTGAAGCATATATTACAGGAGCAATCCTCCACCAAATAGTCATAAGAGGAGCTTTCCTTCCTCCCATACTAATGGCGCCCCTGTAGATAAAGATGGCAATTTGTCAGAAGTTGATGTTATTGGTGGGTGGGTGGGCAGGAGGGACATTTGTAGTGCGAACACGTGCTTGGAAAATGATGACTAATGATGCAGAAGCTCCCGCACTAATGTCAAATATATATTTAATCAATACCTGCTGCTTGAGGAGGAGGAGGAGGTGTATCGCTGCATAAATCAGTGCACAGCATACCAGCCACTTTAGGCTACAGCTTGTAGGACAACGCTAGCTGATGGGCACACTCCAGTGAGCCATATTACATGGCAAGTCCGTGTATGTGCATCTAATCCACTGGTGTCATGTGGTGTTTAAGATACCAGAAACTGCCCGCTACTTATTGTTCCTGTTCAGGTGACGCGTTAACATTGTGATTACCTAGTGGTGGCTTGTCCATAGGGGCAGATGGGGCAGAGCTCCACGATATAAATTAGCCATCCAACAAAGGTTTATGTTCATCAAGTCTTTGTACATGCTAAATACAATTTAAATACTAATTGCCCCTTTCAAGTGAGCAGCAATTTTAAAAAATGTGGCGATTTGACAAACATAAGCCAATGTTCCTTTGATTTGCTTGCTTTTAGGAGGGTGCACAATTGTTGGGAAATGAGCCATTTAGCTCCATAAAGTTACTTTTGCACAGATGAATCAAAAATGGGAACTGCAACAGGCAATAATAGAGGCCCATTGGGACTGGAATCCTGCTGCCCCCTGCTCAGCGGACTAGCAGCTGAAAGGACAGCTGATGACCGGGTTTGTAAGCTAAAATGATCAGGTTTAAAAATATGCTCCACAGCCATCAAGAATTTGTTTTAGAGTAGATAATCTGAATTTGTTAAATGCAAGTGTAAGCGCAGACAGGGTATCTATGATGTATGATATTTTACAAAATTGGGAGCGTTTAAGGGAGATTATGGAGTGGACTGATGTCTGTACATCAGAAGTGCGTGTGCACAATGTGAAGTCTGTGAAAGAGGAAAAAAAATTAAGTGTCATCTTGTATTCCAATGCATTTCTTTTTGGGGCTAGTTTCAGGACTTTTGCGGTTTCTGAAATGTAGTTTGGTTGGAAATTTTGCTGCAACCGTGGCTAACCGTATTAGCATGCCTCACTGGTGATGACACACCTGTTGAAAAATGGTACATCGAAAACTGCTCAGAACTAGCCATTAGGCTGCACGCTGGATAAAGTCGACTCTCAACTGTCTATTATGTGTCTGCTCTAAAAATTCACTAGATGGTAGCCTGAAGCAGAAATCAAGCATCGATTTTATTTTGGTTTGAGGCTATGTTGTTAATGTCATCCTTCCCAACCCAAAATCTACGGTCACTAACTGCTTCGGTGATTACTTCAGATTCCGTGGCGTTTTTCTGTTCGCATAGAGCATCTCCGTTTCAAATGTTTCTCAAACAGCTTTTGAAATGAGACTTGCGTAAGCCATCTGATGCAGCAGGGTCCGACGTGGGCTGTTTGACCGAGCAGAACAATGGCCGTGAAATGGGCCCGGTGCTCGGAGAGGGAAATAAAAGAATACATCAAGGCCCTTTAAAAGGCCTCGCAGAGCAAGATGAGAGGAGTCGAGTAGATGGGCTCTCAAGCAGAGCGAGTCACCCAATCCCTCTCCTGCGGACTGAGCCCAAGCTCTAACTCTATTAGCCTGCACTTTGCTAATGGTGTTAAAAAAGACAAAGAAGGCAGGCAGCGGAGAGCAGGCCGGGTGATACACTTAGCTCTAGAGTGCATGGCATCATTATCATTTTCAGCTTGGAGCCTGTCCCCCTCTATGCGCACATGTACACACACACACACACACACACACTCTCTTGTACCTTTTCGCACACAAAGCTGGAAACCTGAGCTGAGAACTGGAAGGGTTCGTGTCCAATCCTTGAGCTGCTTTGTATGTTAATGTCGATATCTGAATCAGGTTCAAAATGTGTTTGCGTGTGCGTGAGTGGGAGGGTTTGTGTGTGCGCATGTGAATTCATGAGCCTATGCACCTCTATAAACATGCACAAGCATTCCCTGCTGCGCCCTTGTTTGGCTTGAGAGTGTTTTGTCTGAGACAGGTGTTTACCGAGCCCATGATGAAACAAACAGCATATAATCTCATCACTGAAGCGAGCGCATGGCTGGCATATTACGCACCTCACAAGCCCTCTAGAGGACAGCATATATAAATATCTTGTAGCCTATTTTTTCTTTCCTGCTCTCTCTAATCAACTTAATCTGGTAACGCGCCATGAAATCCCCCACTTTGTAAAGTTAGTGACCGCATGTGGCAGAGGTAAAGAAGGTGAAATTCCCAGCGCTACCCTTCTCTTGATTCTCTCCTTCATGCATGCTAATGATTTCAGAATGCTGAGTATGTTTTGGAAAAGTAAATGCAAAACTCGGCAAGCCTACGATTAATCAAAAGTCGTACCGTCAGTCAGCACACGTGAGAAACAAAGCAAATCCTATTGATTGTACAGAAAGGGGGGAAAAACGATTCTGATGTTAACTCTTAAACCGGATCGGTCAACCAAATTATTTTCGCCTGGTATCCGTTCGTCCTAACAGGTTATCTGAATGCAAGATTAAGACACAAAGTACTGTTGTTTACTCCGAGATGTTTGTTGAACATTTATCGAAAGGAGCCTCAGGTTCAGGCGCTTTGTAAAGGTCATTCGGTCTTCCTCCACAGGAGCGTCTTTCTGAGCATGTTGCACTTCCCAGTTTCTTGGTAAGCTGGATTCTTTGGAAAAAAAGAGACTTTGGGAAAAAAAGAGACAACCGTTTACAGCTACTATAACATTAGTGATTAACAGGAACTCACTTTTCTCGTGGACATGACAACATTTACTCTAACACTAAACAGCTAAAACCCTTGACATGTCTTTCATTAGCGAATTAAACATTGCAATCAAGGAATTTCAAGAATCAATCCCTCGCCGATTATTTGTCATGTAACGGTATACGTTATTGCGACTCGTTTCCTGATTATGTCGTAGCTGCATGATTTTCCACACTCAGCAAAATGAAGTCTTTTTGTATTTTTCATAATTAGGCTACCTTGGAGTATCATAAAACAGCTCGTACTGCGTGTAGGGTGCCTGCAGTGTCATTTTCTAATCCCGATATACAATGCTTTTGTTTATAAAAAAAAAAAAAAAAAAAAAACCCTTGCAGTTGTGATCCTAATTGCAGCTTCGGCTCCACCTCAGGCCTGACCAGTGTAAAGTGAATGGATATATAGCAACATAATTGCAATTTGACATTCTGTCTGCATCTTTTAATCGCAATTGCCTGCTTGCTAGCCATTAAAAAGCATTTCAGTCGTGTTTGCGGTCTGCATTTTTTCGCCAGTATGGTTATCACATGCTCGGCTCCTTGAGAAGAACAACGCCGGCTAATAGCACAGCACTCAGTAAAATCTGAACACCCCATACAGTTCTAATCTGTTAAAGGAAACCCTGCAGCTTCGCTCCAAACCCTAACAAACTGCTGGCAAGCACATGGTTTGCACAGTCGGATCCGCGTCTGCTAAACGCTGTTTAATAGCGGCTGCTGTTGTTAATAAGCATCTACTCATTAGGGTTCACAGGAGGCCAGAGGAAGTCAGCCAGCAGCGGCTCTACCCTGAAAGAGCAGGACCATAATTTATCACGGCTCTGCCAATAAGCATCTGCATTCGCTTGGGGTAGCGCCATGTTTCATTTGAACCGCCTCTGCCTTTCTCTCTCGGTTAGTCTCAACTCAAAAAGCTGTCGATGTTGCCGGAGAAGCGAAGAAGAGCACACCGATGCTCAAGAGAGGCCTGGATTAAAGTTGCCATTTAAATGATACTTAGCGCCGAATCACCTGTGTTTGGCCCGAGGGCTCCAAGGTTGGACCGGAGCATTCGCGTGTCCAAGTGCGTGCCTTCTTAAGGTAGGTTTGGCTCTGCGTTTGTGCATTTCCAATTAGCCACCCCCACCCCACCCCACCCCCCAACCCACCCTTTCCCAAGCTTCCCGCAGACCATTGCCGGGTTTCTCAGACGCACAAACCATTGCAGATGTGCTTGACTTTTTCTGCCTGCTTTATGCTGTGCAGGGCCGCTGCTGCGGTTGTTGTGTGGGATTTAGGGAAGATAAATAGTTTCCCTAGTCAGAAGGAGTGTAATTATTCCTCCCTTGTTTGCGGGGCTGTGGAATACGAGACGGAAATGCAGCCTGCCTTCTCAACAGTCTCCTGCACTTGAAAATGCGAAAATACATTTTCCAAGCGCTCGATTTCATGTAGGGTAGACCCACTACATGTATATACAGGATAATTGCACAGGCGAGGCTAATTTGTGCAAAAAAATGAAATGTATGATTAATTGTAATTTCATTTCCGGTTGACTTATTGTTAGCTTTTGAATTCTTTTAGAATTGTAACTTTTGCAGTAGTTGACAATTACTACAGAAAATCACTAATATAATCTCCAATCTGCACTATAATGTATAATGTGTGTGTGTGTATATATACATACATAAAAATTATTATATATTGATTATGCAGTATGAATGTGATCTCTCTTCGGTTTGAACTAAAAGAGACCAGCCCAAAATATAAAATGATTAAACAGGGGAGTGCATCTGCCCCATAAGGAGGGTATTCTATTAGCCCGCTGCTGCCACTGTGACTGGGACACGCACTACTGCTGAGTGTGACAGTGCATGAGCTACCAAGCTAATTATTGCAGACCTTCTGAAAGTTGCTCATGCATGTGCTTGCTATAAAATCCAGGACAAGAATCGTGATGATGCACTGGAAAAATGTAAACTACAAGTCTTTAAGCTTTTAAAAAAAAAAGAAAAAAAAAGGCCTTTGTGTCCCTCGAGGTGCCCTCTTTTTTATTTGTTTGTTTTCTCTCCGTATTTTTTTCTTTCTTCTTCTTTTCTTGCAAGCAAGCGCTGAGCGTTCACTGGGGGTTAAGTTTGCGTAAATGCAGCGATAGGAAAATTGCTCAAACTGAGTTGGAATAACAGGCTTAGATTGCGGGGAGGTGCTGAAGGGGGGGGTCGGCGTCTGCATGACACGAAGAACAATAAACACGATCCACATGGGAAGAGGCGGACGGCAGTCGAAGTCCAAGCTGTTGCGCTTAGAAATGGCTTCCAGACCAGGGCCTGCAAGCACAAAGGGCCATTCTGAAACATGTGTGCACACACACACTCACACACACGCGCACACGCCGTCTCCAGGATTGTTCTAGTCAGTCTATTATAAACACCAGCACGGTTCTGTCATGTGTTGCCGCAGACTTCTGTGACTAAACTGACCTGCACACAAACCCCCTTTCCCCATCAAACGCTGTCCAAAAAAAAAAAAAACTCCAAACACTAACACACCAAAGCTCTGTAGACTCCAGGATCTGTGTTGTTGGTCCTAGATGAGACTTTAAACATAACACCGCATAGCTAGAAGTGAAATTAGTCCTGACGTGTGAAAAGATTTTGTTATTAGCCCGCTGTGTTTGTGTTTAACAAACTTGTCTGGGTCATCGGCTAATTGCCGAGTAAATTCGGCAATTCTGTTTGCCTTGGTTGTGCAGTCGACAAAAAGGAGAAAGTCTCAGCTGCCATAATGTAGAGCGAAATCCGCATGATATAAACAGCTTTGCACTTCTGCGTCGACCGGCAGCGCTTGTCAAATTTCTTTTCTATAGTGTTTGCACTGGGAGGGAATCCAGGCTGCAAGCATGATGAATGGAAGATCCCAGAGTGCAGCGCACACCAGAGAGGATGTGAATATTTGCCTTGTTGCACTCCAATACCTCTCTCTCTCATTCTCTCTCGCTTGCTCTCTTTGCTCTGTAATTTGTTGTAAAGCGTGTGGCATGGACTAACAAACAGCTGGAGCGAATTTTACCAAGGACAGACTAGGTGGTCACAGAAAGGAACTCTTCTTCACTTCACATTCCTATCTGCGAATCGCTCCAGCTGCCTCACATGTTCCTGAGTAATATGTAGATATTGTTTGTCAGACCGTTCCAGAGCATTACATTCGTTCATGAAACGTGCCTTATCGGAGGCCAGCAGCCACAAATGCTCTCGTATCACTTAACCAGAACACAGATTTCTCAGGCCTGATTTTATGACCCCTAATGGCTTTAATGACTCTTTGGCTCCTTGACTGAAAACATGAAATAGCGTAATAAATTGTTGGTTCTCTCTTATCAGATCCACTTGTTTGGTCCTTGACCTCTTGTGGTGCAGATGCTTCCTGCTCCAGAGTTTGAAAGCGAGGCCCGGTTACAGGCAAACATTTACCAAAGGAAGTCATAAAGCCTCGAAGAGATGGAGCACATTGCAGGCTCTGGTGCGTCTGACGCATCGGTAAATCAGGCCACTTCAGACCCCTGGGAGAAGCCCCTGGTTGAAAAGTTCACAGCAAGGATCTCCATTCTTCTTTTAAACACGCTGGACACAAACAGTTTTGCATGATGAATTAATGTCCGATGGGTATTTGGTGACCAAATGGCGTAGCAACCTCTTGAGGAACTTCAAAGTCGGCATTGAGAGTATAGTTTGAAAGTCTAATTGATCAATCACAACCATGTGTTCCTAGTTGTCAAAAGAGTTGAGAGTTTGCAGGATATGGGATTCAGAAACTATGACGCACTTTTTTTTCCCTCCGAATTTGGTCATTTGCCAATTCCCACCCCATCACAGAACAAGTACCAACCAGGGAGGGTGAAGCTTGGCACTATCTGCGTCTTCCCATGTACGTGACCTCACAGACACCCGCGATTGGCTAGTGTTGCTGTGATTGACGGTGGAGGGAGTAAGACCATCCCTCCCTCCCATACAGCACAGCCAATTTTGCTTCCTTGGCTCCCGGCCACAGATGGTTGTAGATAATTACTTTCCTCAACCACCATGTAGTCTTCTTTAAATCATCACACAATATGACAGATTTTATCTCATGCTATCTCATGTTTTCATCTCCGTCTCCCTGTAAGATTGAGGACTGAGGCTTGGGATTGTTGATATTGAAGCTATCGATTGCTGTTTGGGGAAGTTGATACCCTGAAGATGGGAAGTAAACATCATATTAGTGGGTGTTTGTGTCCTAATGGCTGAGAATTGAGGAAATTGTTTGGAGAAACTGATCCTAAATCAGAATAAGTGGACTGTTGTGTGACGGGCTTACTGAATACAGCTCGTGTATCCGTGCGCAATAGCTCGTTCTTAATGCACTGAGCTCTTTTATTGATATTTTCATCTGTCATATCACTTTCCTTCCCTCTCAGCCCCTCCTCCATCAACCAGCCATCATTCGCAAGGTCGTTATTTTCTTTTTCTTTTTTACTCAGCCACACATCTCGATCAGAAGGAATCACTCAGACTTTGTGAATGTCAACGCATTTGGCAGCCTCCAGTGCCTTTATTGCCAGGAGAAGGCACTGCTATTGATTTATTCAGACATAATGCATATTAGGAATCCAAAAGACAAATGTTAGACACTCACAACTTGCCATAATGATATGTGTTAGCTATTAGTGCACTCATAACACATGTTTTTATGGCAAGATGATTAAATTTTTACCACAGAGTAACATCAAGAACATCTTCAAGAATGTTGCAGAAAGTTTTGGTTTTTTGGGGTTTTTTTGTCTTAAGCCCCAGCCACAAGAAGTAATCACACTGTAAGCCAAGCAGATACCAAAAGAAAGCCTGAGCGGATAAAATCGAGACCAGAGTATCACCCCTGCACTGGTGCTTACAAAAATATTCTTTTGAACACTGAGGCAAAAGTAATAGCATGAGCTCTCTGCAGAAATATTATAAAGTGTTCTTTTCTAAAAGTGCTGGACATTAGAGACAGGTTCTTATATTTTATTTAGACTTTTTTTCCCCCCTCCTCCCTGATGCCAGTGCACTGGATGCCTGGCAAACAAGCCGTCAGTGATCATGTGGGTTTCAAGAGCGCCAGAGTTGGAGGAGGGAAAAAGTGACATGTTGAAGGAAATAGGAGGGGGGAATTAAAGAAAAAAAAAGAAATGCACACTCTGAAAAGGAGAGAAGGATTGATCTCTGGGTAGCGGCGATAAGGGAGAGAGACTTTTAAAGAAGGCAGCTGGAGTTTGGCCCTCTACAGCCCTCCGACAGTAATTCCACACCCAGATTACCGGTCATTTGATACCAAGCCTTACTCCAAGCCCCCACCCAGATAGTAATTGAGTGATGGTCCACACTTACCACTTTCATCTGGTCCACATGCGCCTGTGGAATGATGCCGATTAATTCAAATCTCCTTGTCAGAACACAGATGCAGCTCAACTTTGATGAGATCATATCTCAAGGGTACTACAGACCTCACAGGACCTTAGAGAGCGTACTCTTGGGTCACTTGTGGACCGAAATTAAGACGCCACAGAACAATTATGTACGGTTGGTTGCATTCGGGCCATTTTTGGCTGACCATTCAATGAAAACCTTAAATGTGCCTGGTTGCATTGGGGCACCCCTGGCACACGATATACTTTCCATTGCCATAACTGACCCTTATATTCCTAAACCCATTCCATTTTTGGCCTGAAGTCATCTGTTGTCTGGGCACTCCTCCCTCTTTGCCCTTTTACCCCCCTGCTCCTGCCCTTTGTCTCTTTCAGTGCTGTTCTTATAAACAAAGACATAATCCGATAGCATTAAGAGTGCGCTGGGCTCTCTTGCGGCACCATTGTTTTTATAAGATTTGGATTTATGCTTTCAATAGACAGAAGAACAAGTCAGAGTTGGTAGAGGGGTTTTCTCTCCTGGTGTGTCACTTTTTCAAATTTTTGGTATCTCACATTCATTCATTGTCAGTGGAAATATGCAGCGTTTTTGCTTACCTTATTAAGTCCAATTTGATACTTGATTTTTGTTAGTGGCGCATGAGTGCAGTCCTTCCTGACAGACTTTTCCTATCCTCCTAGGCTAAAGGCATCAAGTATGGAGCAAGTCTGTCAGCTGTGTTGTTAACAAGCTATTTGAGATCTCTCCATTGGGGCTGTCACGTCTCATTCACATAAAGCTCTCGAGGCAGGCGAGATAAGAACGCTCCCTCCAAAGAGAACTTGACTCATCACTTTTCTCTACTGCAAAATGGTGTTAAAAATGTAATACAAACCAACGACTAAGAATAGCGTCAAGATATAGAATAGATCTACATTTATGCAGGGAATCATTCCCGCTATAGTTTTAGCAAATCTGGAGCAGTTCTTTTAGCCGGCTCATGGCACCACGCAGGTGCTCAATTTGTATCTAAATCGGCCTGGCCAGCAAACTCATTTCAGCTGAGGCAGCCATGAGCCGGACCTTGTGAAAGCACTTAATGAAGCCGCTCTCACTCCGTGAACCCCTGTCAATCTCTGCCTGTCCCATGCTGCTTGATCATTCCAGTCAGTCCCTCTTCAGCAGCTCTGGCCCCCATTATCCAATCGCAGGGTGCACTGAGAATATCTCCCACATAAGTGACACATGCCATCAGCTATTTTCGCTTGCATGATGAGATCCTTTTGTCGTTCCTCAAAGTCTGCTTCAGAGGCTAGGGGTGTTAAACTAGGCAAATGGATTTATGTCAGCTGGAATCTGTCTTCCCTGTCCTTTTGTTTGTAAAGCTATTACTTATTCTCCACAGAAACATGAATCGTGTTTGTTTTTCCTTCCCCCCCCCCTAGATTCGTACACGGCGAGTACACAGTGGAGGTCGCCATCAACGACTACCTGGACATCTACTGTCCGCACTACGAGACGCCGCTCCCGCCCGAGCGCATGGAGCACTACATCCTCTACATGGTTAGCTATGACAGCTACATCACCTGCAACCACCTCATCAGAGGCTTCAAGCGTTGGGAGTGCAATCGGCCACTGAGCCCCAGTGGGCCACTCAAGTTCTCTGAGAAGTTCCAGCTCTTTACACCCTTCTCGCTGGGTTTCGAGTTCCGCCCGGGACACGAGTACTACTACATCTGTGAGTAGATCATTGCATCTTAACACTCCTCGCCCAAAGCCCTAGACCAGGTGTAGCCATCGCCCCAGGGGCTAATCATCCGCTCTCAGATTACAAGAACCAGGGTCCAGGGGGCAAAAAGGGAGGGTTCGCTGGGTGCGCAGGTTTCATAATGTGAGTTACACAGTGTAGCGTAATCAGTAACACGTGCCACAGTGATCCATACATGTATCTGTTATTGTGACAGATCATGTGGGCTGCTGTCTGAAATAATAAATGTTAAAGAGAAATAATACAGTAAGATGGATTACTGATGACCCATAAACATTAAACAGACTTGTGGGGCTTTTGGACATTCCAGAAATTACGAAGCCGAGTTCTATATATCTTTTTGTTATGTTTGACGGATGCTCTTTTCTGAAGGACGGTTTAAATTGCGACCCACACAGACAGTGGGAGTTGTATTTAATAGGCTATGCTCTGTAGTTTTATTTGGGTCGCATGCCTCCGTCCTCTCCTGCCGAACCATTTAATACCTCGAACAGTTGTTTGTACTGCTATCTCCATTTCCAGCAGTCTTCACCTTCACTCACATTGACACGAGAGACATTTTCACTGCACATACTATTGCAGATTGTGTTTATTCAAAATGTGACATAAATCAAGGTGAGCTGGGGCAGAGAGTTCATCTCCAAACTCTGGACCTCCCTTGGTCAGATTTTGCCTGACCCTTTTCTTCCATTTTGCTCTGCCCCAGAGCTTTCCTCTTGATGAAAATGTCAATTTGTCAAACAGTACATACGCCATTAGCTCAGCACTTAGCCGCACAGGGCTGGACGGGTGCAAACCAGTTACGGACGCCGTCAAGCAGAACGCTCACCAAATTATGCTGATTGGCCAAATCATATTTAGCCGTTGGGGAGATTCCTGATGGGAGTAATTGTGTCTCATGCAGCCTCGAGTCTGCTGTCATTACCATTTTTTGGACAGGAACAGCTAAAAGCCATTAACCTGAGGGGTATGTGGCACCGGACACCGCTCACTGTTGATTCTTCGTCCTCCAGATGCTCCGTGCTCAGCGTGCCAAGGTCACAGCGGGTACGCCCCTCTGCCTGCTCCATCCTCAACCTGCAATCTCTCAGGGCTCAAGAAGGGGGAGAATTAGCCAGGGTGAATCTGTCCCAGTTTTGCTAATGGCCCAGGCGAAAGGTGTCCTTTGGCCTGATAAAAAGGGCTCCCGCTGGGCCTAGGCAAAAGGGAAAAGCTTAGGGCAGCATGCCCGATGCATTAATGAGGCAATTTCAACTCTTTTTTTTTTGTTGTTGTTGTTGTTGTTTTGTTTTCTCTCCCTTTTTGCGCAACCACCTTTTTTTCATGTTTTCTAAATTAATTAACCGAAATGGTACAATTCCTTTGTCCCTGCAGCTTTTTGTCTCTGCCTGTTCCATGTATCTAGAGAGCCACCGATACGCCGGTGAAGCAGAGTCGGAGGTGATTCACAACTTCTGGCTTGGCAGTGAAAATAGCGCATTATGTGTCACGACACTTGATCCTAAAAGCACCACTGTACAAATGGCTCATTTGAGGACTAAAAGCACATTTATTACCATCACTGGCTACGCGGTCATTTGCGAAATCTCACTGCCATCTGTTGTCCTTAATAACTAAAAGCTTGCAAGCTGGAAATGCACATCTTTTAATGCTCTGCTGTGTGCAACTGGGAAAATCCAAGTACAATGTGGCCTTGCTGAAACCAGCCACTCGAGAAATAACGTCACAAAACATTTGATACAATTCATTAAATACTGGACGCTACTTATACCTAAACACAGAATTCCAAATACTACAGTAGAGCTTTAGCCCAAGCCCGGTTCTACCTCAAGCTGACAAAACTGTCTGTCTCACCACTCCATATTTCACTGCTTATTATCTTCCCAGTGAAAGAAAGCTATTTTGACTGGGGGAAAAAGCAGTGGGTTTTGCACAAATTGTCCACCCCCTCAAGCAGCAGGGCGTCACAGAACTTATTTCCCTCCACGGGATGTTGTCAGTCCTGGAAAGAGGGGAGGTGGGAGACGGAGAGGGTGAACAACAAAGAAAGAAAGAAAGACAGAAGGTTCAAAGTTTTTTGGGATTCAGGCGCAGGGGATTCTTCTGCGTGTCCTGAGCCGGTTTTAATGCCCTCCGTCTGCCGTTCAGTCCCGGGGCCTGGCTTTGTGTGCCCTTTGTCCCTGATAGCAGCCTGGGCAGGGAAGCACTTACGCTGCCTATTCAGCACGCTCTCCTCCCGCTTTGCGCCTCGGAGAAGTGTTTGGCTACTACCAATATTGTAGCTGTCATGGCCCCTGGGGTTATGGGGTGAAAAGGGCTGCCTGTGAGGAATAGGGAGTAGGCGAAAGGAGGCTTAACTTGGTTATCCTCAAACAAAAGAGCTTGTCCATCACCCCGGGACTTGCACCCAGCCTGAGTGTCTGAGAGGGCGAATGGTAACTGTGGCGGTCTGACACGGCGCTGCGCACACACCCAAATCCACACAGATGCATAACGCCCCTCTTGTAATTATGCATTACCCGTATTTCCATATTTAGAAAAAAAAATGGTAAAAAAAAAAAAAAAAAGAAAATGCTAATCGCTGGGCGTTTCCATCAGCGTCTGGTATGCAAATACTCTGAAAAGGGTGTGACAAGATTATAAACAGAAAAGCACCAGCTAAAGCATAAACAAGCCTGGACAGACTCGAATTCATTCCTAGTCGTAAAATTCATTTGCATTGCCTATGCTATAGTCATTATTTGTCGGTGTGTGTGTGTCTGTGTGTGTGTGAGATCATTTCTATTGTTTCCATTCAGGTTTCATGCACACTACCTCATTTTTAGTACTTTAGGATCCCCCCCAAACACACACACACACACACACACACACACACACACACACACACACACACACACACACACACACACACA
>JAQQZR010000007.1:5149126-5162295 GCA_030068235.1 Notoglanidium macrostoma
ACACACACACACACACACACACACACACACACACACACACACACACACACACACACACACACACAGACAGACAGACACACATGCATTGTTTTAACATCCTAAGAACATTCCACTGACACACACCAGAATTAACCCTAACCTTACCCCAGTAACCAAAATAAAACTTTCTTGATCTTTTGTTGTTGTTGGTATTTTTGTTTTAATAAAAACTACTTTTTATTATTTTATTTTTTTTAAATCCTTTCCTCATGAGGACCAGCAACAGGGTCAAAGCTGTCAGATTTTTGTCTTTGTGGGGAGTGAAAGGCTGGTGCTCAGTTGGAGAGAGCAGCTCGGGGTTATAAGGTTAGAAGATCCAGCACCGAGTGCCGTCAAGCAGCTGCGATCAGCCATCACTCTGAGCTGCACATTTTCCCTCTCATGCTTCCGTTTCATTGTAATTATGGACGTACTTACATGGTATGAGTCCATTTAAATAGATTTTCTCTAAAAATGTTTTCAAATCACGAAATACTTGTAGCCAGTGCTCCGCTATTAGCAGCAGTGACGAGCTTTGATTTCAACATTATATGGGTGCAAAATGTAGGTGCTTTTTTTTTTTTTTTTTTTTTTTCTTTTCTTTTTTTCTTGAACCATTTCTGTGCGAATTCGCACCTGTTGGTGAAGAACTATAGCCACAACAACCATTGAGCGTGAAAGCCATAAGAACAGCAGGAACGGAGGAATTTTATGGAATAAAAGCTGTGCCGTCGCAGCCATGTGTAGGTCTTTTATTTTCGATTCTTAAAAAAATAGTTCTTGGTCAAGAACATTAACCAGAAAACGAGGGAGTAAAAAGGTCTTACGCGAGTCAGTCCTCAGTATGTGTCTACCGCCGTTGTTATCCTTGGAGGTGCATGGAGCGCAAGTATGTTTCACAAAGCCATATGGTGTGCGTGGCCACATGGGTTGCCAGACGAGCGGTGACGATTTGTTCTTTACACTCGAGTCACGACGTTCCGATATTTAGCATGATGGACTGGAATAGCTCAACGGCAGAAACATCTGAGAGGCGCTTTTGACCGCCGTGCGCATTTGGTAAAGATTTCAGCCTGGTTTGTCAGACTTGTGTAAGCAGTGTTGTCAACTAAGTATTAATGGCTCTGCCTTTTAGTATACTTTCAGCTGAGCACAGAGGATTTCTCCTTCTGTCTAGCCTTTTGTTTATGAAGTCGTTTTCAGCCGTAATCTGTATCTGTCACTCTGTTTGTCCACAGCGTCCCCACATCCAAACCTTGCTGGCAAGCCCTGCTTGAAGCTCAGAGTGTACGTCAAGCCTACAAGTGAGTATATCCATGAATCTACGAGGCCTTAATGCCCTGAGATGATTTTGTCCCCCCGTCTATCAGTGTTATTTATGCTGCAGGCCCGATGATGTGAAACGCAAGTTCCCGCATTCCTGCACCTCCATCCAAAAGTCTCATCTGACTTGATTTAAAAGCTCAGGCCTCCATCCCTGGCCATTTATATGAAGAATCTCCATCCACGCTTTATGGTCGAAGCTCTCGGGAGCACAGTCGTAACTCCACAAATATAATAATGCTCCTCAGGGCAGATTCTGTAGCAAGCTATTTATCTGACAAGGGCCAGATAACGATCAGAAAGCCCTGACCCGTCCACTAATCATTCCACGGAGGAGCAGCGAGGGGGTTTCCAGCCTCTGTTTTAAATCCTGAATCCTCCAGAAGGTGCGCAGTTGGTTTAACCCTTGCTGAACACGCTACCTTTTGACACACACCTCATGACCTAGGTGTTACGAAGTACTGTGTCTTGGTTTTGACGTTCCAGCTAGCGAAATATTTATATTTACAGCTCTTAATTCCAAGACTATTGGAAAGTAAATGTCTGAACGGTGGCCAAATGCAGAATCATATCATTCTGTAAGCTCAATCACAAGTTTCTGTCTGCTTGCTTATCAGGCGGTCTCATCAAATAACTAAGAAATGGTCCAACTCCGTAGTGAAAGTGAATTTCAGCTTTTAGACCACATTCTGATTGATAAAAAAGGCTTTTCATGAAGCATCGTTTTCTTCAATGTATTCTCCAAGATCTCAAATACAAGGATATTTCACTGTTAAACATTTGAAGTTGTTCTCAAACAAGATATTTTCACACATGTCTCCCATGTCCGCTAGCTGCCTTCCAGTCCCCAGTCACTCGTCCAGTTTTGGCTAACTAAATACATTGCACGTAGCTAATCTCATTAATAATTATTCTTTAGTGCTACAATTTTAGTTTTCCGTTGCGCTGAAGACGTTCTGCCGATTTGTATAGTTAAATCGTATTACTCTCATGTTCAACACCTACAGCATTTTTACTGAAGCTCGGAGTGCAGAATTTCCGACCTCTGACTAGAGGGGGAAAAAAACCAAAACAAAGGAAATTCTTCCTCAGCTCGGAATTCCTAAACCAAACAACATCACTATACGCAAAGTCAAGGTCGCCTGTGTTTGCGTTCGTTCGTCTGTTCATCCAGAGTGATGACTGGCTGGCAGGAAGAAGCTTCTAAAACAGGTTTAGCTCAAATTCAAACACCACGTGAGACTAGAGTACCCCCCAAGTGATGATGTTTATGTGGTTTTCGAACAAAATGCCAGGTAGAACCTTACACCGAAGTCATGACCTCTGAACACCAGCACAGTGCCGAAAACGCAGACGTTAAGCCAGGTCTCAGTAAACACTGCAGCGTCGAGATTCCTCAGACCTGCACAACGTCAACGTGAAGAAACGGTTCCCGAGTCACACAAGGGCTTAGCAGGGCAGCTTTGAAAGGAGCCAGAGTGAGAGCGGAGTTAGCACCAGCACTACAGGTATTTATACAAGGACGAGAGGAATGCATTATACGCCGCCGAGCATTGAGAGGAGTTGGTCAATATTTGCACTAGCATTATTTTAAAAAGAGTCATTTCCTAGAGTTGTGCTTTTAGGGCGCGTTATAAATTTAGACGAGAAGGTTTTCGGGGAGCAGCCCATTAGTCTAATGTAATTGTTAACAAACGGACTCGCTCTGAGATCATCAGTTCCAGCGAGGAGTCGAGACAATTACATGTAAATTGAAATGATCCTTTTCTCACACTCCCATTTATCTGTTTAGGATAGCGCCCGCAGCCTCTCTAGGCCGTCGAGGTAATGCACACTGCCCTTCAAAACAATTTCCCTTCACAAGCGTTTGGCCTGTCTTTTAAAATGCATGCGCAACCAGACAAGTGCTTTTCCTTTGTGAATCGTCAAGGTCCTTTTGAATTGATAAGAGGGAGCGGAGAGTTGAATTTCATACCTTATTCAGCGAGGTGTGTGTGTGTGTGCGTGCGCGTGTGGATTTTGCACTGTCTTGAATTCAATTTCCACACAGTGCAGGCGCCGGCCTATCATCCTCGTGAAAGCGGCGTATTCATATGTGCATATCGGCGATTGAGAGGAACCGTTAGAAGAAGGGATGCCTAGCGTTAAAGCGTTTTATTATACGACCCACCTGGCCTTTTTCGCCAGCTCAGCTCCCACCATTACCATAATTCCACGCACTAAGCCTGGTACGCCGCTGTTTATTTTCATGCTCTCGGCCAGGGCCGAGTCCTAATCTTGCTGCGTATACAGGGGTTAATCTCAGACCCCGGACCTCACTTTAATTCTCCAGGAATGGGGCTGAAATTACAAGTCCAGTTCGGGGAAAGGCGAACTTAGGCAAAGAGAAGAATGGCGAATTTGTTAGTATCCGACACTAACGCTGGATGCGTGCACGTGTGAACGTGTAGACGAACCATCAGGATGATGGAATGCTCTGTGCGTAAAGAGGACAAGAAGTCACTTTGGTTAGTTTCTAACATAACTATTATTATTATAATGATTATTATTATTATTAATGTGTGGAAGTATATTGAGAAAGTAATGCTCACATGAGAGAACTTTATTAATCACAAACCACATCATGTAGATTTTGCAATAACAAAAGCAATCAGGTGTGCGCACCCACAATGCTTTCTGGGAAAATAATTGCCTTAAATTGCCATTTGTAATTGTAGTAGCTGTGTAATTTGTACTAAGTGGAATGTAAACAATAATTTTCATTAGTGAAAATTACAGGACCCTGAGGCATTTATAAACAATGAATGAAGGCAACAATACAGGCTTGACTATGCAGTTTGGAATGCTAGTAGGACGGCAATACTCTAATTACGCACATTATATCTGTACAGCTCCATATGTTTTTAGTCAGAGATCTTTCTTCTGGCACGTGTGTCACTATAACGCAAAAACCAGGATCTGACAGCCATCACATGCATGTATGGTGCGTTTGATGCTCTTTGATGCTATCTGCATAGCGAAAAGTGACAGCGAAATCGCTGCACTCGTCTTTCCCACTTAATCTAGGTCAACCAAGACAAGAGCATTTTGTCAATAAAGTGTCACTTTCATGGAGGCTGGCTTTCAATCCTCAAGTGTTGTATTTTGGGGAGGGGAAAAAAAAAGACTTCCGCAGCTGTGGGAGAAACGTTTGACTCACATACTTGTCCCTTTTTGTCTCCTCTGTGTTTCCTCCCCTCTCCTACAGATGACTCGGTGTACGAGTCGCCGGAGCCGTTTCTGACAGAGGACACCAACAGCGGTCACTTCCTGTCCCCGTGTCTCTTTCTGTTGTTGCTTGCGCTCCTCGTGCTCTTCAGCTGCTCCTAGCACTGTGGCTCTAAACAGCAGCGCACGCACACACACGCGCGCACACACACACACACACACACACATACACACGCGCACACGCTCACATACACACACATGCAGACATACACACACATCCCAATCCAGCATGCAGTTTAGCGTTGCTGCTTCTCCCCGAACGAAAAAACAAAAAAAATCCCATAACCGCCCACTAAATATACTCTCCTTGTTCATTCAGTTCTGAGCATTGCATCTTCATTTTCAAATCATCTTCATCTGATGAAAAAAGACTGCCATGGAGAAAAGACTCATTTGGGGAAAAAATATATATGAAATATGAGAAAAGACTAATTGTTTTTTTTGGGGGCTGGGGGGGGGGGGGGGTTTGCTTCTTCTGTCATGCACTAAGTGAAGATGGCTAAGTGTGCTCTATGATTTTGCTCACAAGCATCTGGAACATCTGCGTGTTTGTCTCTACCGACGTGCCCCAAGTAGAACCACCCGTCTAACCACCATCGATCCTGTGGATGTAGTTACGGTACAGCATTTCTGCGCAGCATTTAGAGAAAGAGTGCATTTTGCAGGGCATGTGTACCTTTCTCTGAGCAATCCCCAGCGCCTTTACTGAAATGAAAGGAAAACGAAACAAACAAAAAAAAATATATATATATATATATATATATATATATATATAGATCTGAAGAAGGATCCAGGAAGTAACTTCAGTAAAAAAAAAAAGTGGATGTAGTAAAAATGATGAAGGAAAGTACACCGAGTTTCCAGAAAAACAGGATGTTTGGGGGTTGGTCATGAAGGACTTTTGTCTATGAAAATAAATGTCCTGTTTCTCTGGAAACTCTTTTACTACATCCACTATGCACTAGGTGAGTGTATTAGGAACACCATGTACACCTGTTCATTCATATAATTATCCAATCAGCCAATCCAGTGGCAGTCGGGCAATGCATATAGAGGTGAAGAGCTTCAGTTCATGTTCACGTCAGTCAGAATGATGATAAAAGACAAAAGTAGAGGGGAATCAGGACGGTGTCTTCACCTGTCTCCTTTCTAAACTACTCCAAGCGTCCTGCGTGGCACCAACAACCATGGCATGTTCAAAGTCGCCGCGCTCACATTTCTCCCCATTCTGATGTTCGAGGTGAACGTTATTAAAGCTCGTGACCCGTATCTGCAAGGTTCTAGGCATTGTGCTGCTGTGATTGGCTGGCTGGATGAGTATGATCAGGCATACAGGTGTTCCTATTGAAGCAGCTGATAAGTGTGTGTATATATAACGAAACATTAAGAGGAGGTCTTTTCTGTGAATTTGCCAAAGACATCAGTTGAACCTTTTTTTACAGGGAAGAGGGGTTAGATGTGTCGGCTTTGGTTCGAGATCACAAGCAGCCACACAATCATAGGAGGGGAGTTGCATCAAAATACCGTTTTTTTATTACAGTCTTTTATGCCGTACAAAACGAATGTTGTGTAGATTAGAAAATAATATTAACCAGTTACAAAATGCCTTTTTATTACTGGTGCTCAGTCTGAAAGCAAATCTGTCACACAGCTACAGTGCCAAGTGATGGCGGGGGTTTGGGGGGTGGGGCGGGCTGGGGTGGGCATGCCGTGTTGGTGAAGTGTTAGTGTGTTTCAGGTCTTTAATCGTCTCAACCGCTATCTTTCTCTCTCTCTCTCGCTCTTCCTCACTCGCGGACGCTCTCTCCCAGTTTCTGAATGTGATGCTTTTTCTCCGTGCTGAGCCGCTCCACATAAATCTCCTGTAACTGCACTAACCCAAGCCCTGTACACACTCTCGCTCGTGCAACGGCCCAGAACAAGCCGGTCATCGAAAGCGCAGACTGTGGACCTGAAGGACTGAGGTTGCACAAGAGAGCGAACGATTGCCTCAAAGTTCAACATGTAGGGAGGGTTATGAATTCAAGTAGCACTTCTGCTCCAGTGGACACTTTCATTTTGAAAGAAGAGGAGATTATTCAGAAAAAAAGTGTGGGATTATATGTGTGGTGAATTATTTTGTGACTGTACAAAAATGTTAATAAGGGGGAAAAAAAAGATTTTGGGGGAAGAGCTGGCTTTGAACTTGGGCAAGATCGGAAAAAAAAAAGAATTTTTTTTTTATGCTAGTTGGGACTTTTATATTTTACTTTATTCCATGTTATTTTTTACATTTTCTTTTCCAAAAAAAACCAGTGGACATTATTCATATGTGATATGAAGTTACAATGTAGAACCCTTGAATTACTAGCGCAATGATGGTACCAGTTCTGCAGTCAAACGAGTCTAGAGATGTTTGCTGTTGTTGTCGTCGTTTCCCGCTTGTATCACAATCTGGTACATGTAGTCCTGTAACGATTTTTTTTGTTGATGTTTCAAGTACAAAACCTTTCATGGTGTTATCATCAGATTATTTTTATTTGAAAATCATGTGGATGAAACATTTTTGCATTTCTATTAAGTGTTCCAATGTTTTGGAAGAGGAAAGCTACAGGAAAAAAATGGAAACAAATAAAATAAAGCTTTTTGTCTATAGTAGAATTTTTTTTCTGATTCTGAATGATATGTTTTGGGTGTAGTGTGTATCAGTCCTCGGTGAGCCGATATATCACACTGCAACACTTTTTTATAATGCTCATCAGCTTAAACACTCAAAGTCCAGAGACATCATTTATCAACATTACATAGAAAAGACTGTAAATTGTTAACACTGCATAAATGTAAAAGCATATATTGAATTTCATTAAATGTGCTTAGACAGGTTCTGTTAAGTGTAAGTGGGATTGGGCAACTCATAAATTCATTCGCTACCGTACCAGCCACTAAAAGCTCCAGTCTTTGGCTAGGCGGAAAAGTCTTAGCTGTGTAATGTAATAAAGTATTGCCATCTATTTAGCTACTTACATAAGTGCATTAATACAGACTAGGTTTGTAACAAAAAGAAAATGTGATTAATAGTTTAATTATCCAGAACCAATACCCTAAAAGACAGGAAAACAAGAATTTCCACCATTTCAGGTTAAAGGAGAGTACAGGAGGGCATAATAAATGTAAACAGTCGTGCACTGCTTGTTGGCAATCATGAGAACTGAATGGTGCATTTTAAGGTAAATGTGTAGTAATGCACAGTACATAACAAAATACATTTTTCACAACAATTCTTTTACAAATAGGTTGAGTAATATATCCATGGTCAGAAATGCAGTTTTTGTCCATGTTTTGGCCAAATATTTGGTGACATCAGTAATAAACACAAACATCAAATGTCAAATGTAAATCTTTGATTGAAACATCAAATGATTTTTTTTTTGTCTAGATGAATCCGGACACTGAACTGCTGGAACACTTACAATGAGTGAAATAAAAAAAAATAAAAAAAAACTATATGCCAAAAAAATAAAAAATAAGGTTCTCAATCAGCCGTGACATTAAACCATAACCACCTGCCTAATATTGTGTAGGTTCCCCTTGTGCCGCCAAAACCGCTCCGACCCGTCGAGGCATGGACTACACAAGACCTCTGAAGGTGTGCTTTGGTATCTGACACCAATATTTTAGCAGCAGATCCCTTAAGTCCTGTAATTTGCGAGATGGGGGCCTCCATGGATCAGACTTGTTTGTCCACCACATCCCGCTGATACTTGATCACATTGAGATCTGGGGAATTTGGAGGCCAAGTCAATACCTGCAGCTCTTTGTCATGTTCCTCAAAAAATTACTGAACAATTTTTGCAGTGTGACAGGGCTCATTATTCTGCTGAAAGAGGCCACTGACATTCGGGAATACATGTCAAAGTAACATCCAAATGAATGTCAGGACCCAAGGATTCTCAGCAGAACATTGCCCAGAGCATCACACTGTCTCTGCCAGCTTGCCTTCTTCCCATAGCGCATCCTGGTGCCATCTTTTCCTCAGGTAAGTAACGCACACGCACCCAGCTGTCCAGATGATGTAAAAGAGAATGTGATTCACCAGACCAAGCTACCTTCTTCCATTGCTCCATGGTCCAGTTCTGATGCTCACGTGCCCATTGTAAGTGGTTTCAATGGTGGATAGGGGTCACCATGGGCACTCTGACTGGTCTGTGGCTATGCAGCCTCATACACAGCAAGCTACGATGCACTGTGTGTTCTGACACCTTTCTATCACAGCCGGCATTAACGTTTTCATCAATTTGTGCTAAAGTAGCTATTCTATGGGACCAGGCCAGATAGGCTAGCCTTTGCACCCCATGCGCATCATTGAGTCTTGGGTGCCATGACCCTGTCGCTGGTTCATTGGTTGTTCTTTCTTGGACCACTTTTGGTAGGTACTAACTATTGCATACCAGGAACACCCCACAAGACCTGCCGTTTTGGAGATGCTCTGATCCAGTCATCTAGCCAACACAAACTGACCCTTGTCAAAGTCGCTGAGTTCCTTATGCTTTGAAAAACTGACCGCTCAATTCCTGCCTAGTATATCCCAAACCTTGACCGATATCGCTGTAATGAGACAATGCTCTTCTCAGTGGTTTTATAGTTTTGGCTGACCAGTGTGTACTGTATGTTGACTATATACTTGTCTAATTTTAGTTAAGTCAAACACATTGAAAGATGTTATTTTATATTAATGAACAACTCCTCCATTTACCTTGATAGAAAGTGAGGTGGCCCTGTGAGTCCAGTCAACAGTATGTCAGATTGGGAGAAAGCGGTGGGGCACGTTTGCAAATCTTTCCAAATTCATGTTGATTGGCTCATCTGCCAAATATTTCGGAGAAAATGACTGCTTTTTTTAACATATTTTTGAATGCTAACTCCTAGCAGCGTAATGTTTAATTGCAGAGCTCCTACACAAAGTGCATGAAGGTTGGTAAGTCTGGTAATATAATAAAATCAGAGCAAACATTACTGGACCTTGTGGATCATGTAGGGATTGTTTAATTGGTATATCACCAAGCCAAGAAATGAAAGGTTATATGATTAACTTGGTGATTAATCTTCTTCTAACAAAGTTTCTAATGGGCAACTATGAGTAAAAAAAAAATCTGATTTGTCTACTCCTGAAATGAAGATTAATAACCACCATTTTTTTGTTGTCTCTGTGCATTATTTCATTATAGCTATTCACAATCATGTGTGATATGTAAATATAGCTTCAAAGGGGAGTTAAAAATGCCTCAGACATTCTTTTGTTATTATGGGACTGTTATTACATTAAATTACATTTAAAACTAATTTAGTCGTTAATTCATCTTGGCCACTTTATCCTGGTCTGGATCCGAAGCTTATCCCAGGAACACTGAGCAGGAATACACTCTGGATAGCATGCTTGTCTATTGCAGAAAAGTAAAATACTTTATAATTAATACAATTTTCTAGCACTACATGATTAAAAACTCTTATGTATATATCTTGTAAACTAGTGCATTCCACTTGAAACTTTGTTTTTCACTGCTAATGACAGATGAGCCAATCAACATCTGAATATAAAATGAATGATAGTTGAGTAGATTGTGAGAAAAAAAACTGCCACACTTTTGTGTAAACCACGCAACAACAACACCGCCCCCACCACCCCCACCACCACACTGCAACTGGTGGTTACTGTTAAACCCCACAAATACAAGCACTACAGGTTTTACCTTAAACAAATGATTTGTGAAAGCACTATACAGGTGGAACTACACATTATTTCTCTTCACCTGCTAGGTCTTCTATGTGCTTTGCGTTCGCATGGCCAAAGCTGTGTTTAAATATATGCATAAATCTGTGCACTGCTTATCAAACTAATGTCACTAATCAGTGCTTTGACATTTCGCTTAGACAACATTAATATTCTAACATCTAATTGAGCATTTTATCTAGAAAATCTAACTTCATTAGGGATAAAACAGTTTACTCAAAGGACTTCCTTTGGTCCGCGGCTTATTGAACACACAGGCATTTATGATGGTTTGATTCCAAGCCGTGAATCATATCATGCATAAAGGCTTCCATGAAAAAAGCTTTTCTTTGATTATGGACTTAAAACATAGCTGCCCTTTTCAGGCCATGTCTTGTTAAAAGGATGGTAAAATCAAGTCCTGGACATCATATCTTTTAAGATTCAACTTTAAAAAGATGGCTGCTTTTTCACAGGCTGTAACACTAGTCTAAATACACAGAGTGACATTTACACGGACACACATGCTTTTGAGTCTTTGGTGTTTTGTCAAACGGTGGGAGGGGAAGAAGGTGAACGCCTGTGAGCAGCTCTTATTTGGGATGATGGTAGAAAATGGTGACTGATAGCTCTGAATGCCATGCGAGTTTCATGCAGAGATGGTAACCGCCTGGCTGGGGAGCCTTATATTGCAGCAATAAAATAATTTCAAAAGTGTATTTGGATGTTTGCGACCACGACATGGTCTTGTTCTTTGTTCCTGCAGATAAGACGAAAATGTTGTTAGATTTTGGCTTGATAAACTGCGTGGCCTTCTAGAAGAACTTTGAATTAACAAGTTTTAGCAGTGCTACACTACAGGCTACAAGAATGCCTTCATAATTGATCTTTTAATCCCTTTTTTCCAGATGATGTACTTACACCCATGGGGACTAATTTCTATTGTCCTTTGAATGCCTAATTTCAATGTCCTTAGCTAACAGACATTGATACTGATACCGATACCGAGCCAAAAGATCCATTGAGCAGATGTGGCTGATACTATAACAAGAGTGACCTGAGAGGCTGCTCTAAGAACATGCAAACAAACCAACAACAACATAAAAACAGCTCTCCTCTGATCACGACGAAGTGCCACTCCATCTAAACTTATAGTAGCAAAGTGTTCAGCAGATCAAATATGAATTGATTGGTATTCCAGACATCCCTCTTCATCGCCTTTTCATCTCTGGCAACTTGACTTGAATGGATCCAGCGTTGCTGTAGTGCCACTCCACTGGCCCCTTGTGAGATAACAAAGCTCAGCTTGACCTTTCCGCAATCAAAAGGCCCCACAGCCGAGGCTCTATCAATGTCCCAGTGTGGGACGCATGTTCGCTCGTGCCAGAGATTGCACCCAAGGCACCATCTAACAGGATAAAGAAAGCCTGCTATCATGGCTCACTTTTAACAAATTATGACCAGCAATCTCAAACCGACTGAGTGCCAGCGCCTTCACAACATCAGCAGCTGTAATAACCTCCTCAACAGCCATCAGGCCCTTTGTGTTCAGCATCATTCAGTCTCTATGGGTGTAGATCTGACAGAATCCGATATATGATTGACTAACAAAATTGCAGCAGAATATAGTGAGGGAGAAAATATCTGAACGCCTTGCGGACTCTAATTGTCGATCATCACTCAGGGCTTGAAAAAGCATAAAGAACATTCTAGAGAAGCCTGAGTCACATGATGGCCTCTTATCTGACATTGTTGGTCAGAAATAAAAATTTGATTGGAGCATGAGGTTTATTCGAATGAATAAAATCTGAATTCTGATTCTTGGCATCATATATTTATGGTGCAGCCATTTTTTAGTGTTTTATATTCCCTGGATAGTTCATTAGAGTATTACCCATAGTGCACTATAAATCCAGTGTACAACCAATGCACACTGCTGCTACAAGAGAGTACCACAGTTTATTTTAGTTTATTTGTTATGTTAGATACTGGCGCAGCCGACATTGTATATAAATGTAAATACAAATTGTTGTTTAATATGGAATAAAAAAAGACGGTGCATAAAATCATAGGAAAATAATCAGTGACAGGGTTGTGTGATGCACACCCAAGTGAAGCAGAGTTACTGTTAACACCTGAAGTCTTTTAGTGCTCTCATAGCATCAAAAAAAGTCCTAATGATTGTCTGCTCCGCCATTTCACTAAATGTTTTTATGAAGTGATGAAGCATGAGCACAGTGTGCTTCATAACACAGTTCAACTAATAATCAAATTATTGGCAATTATTTTTATTATCGATTTTTATTGATTTTGTTGATTAGTTGTTGCAGCCCTTATACATTTTAAAATTGTAATCCTGTAAATAATCCCCGTTTTTATAAAAAGTATCGATCTGATTACAGCTTTTTTTTCTGTAACGATAACGGAATACAGTTACCTTTTTTTTGTATCCTGATTATGTAACGCCGTTCCATGTATTCTGTTACTCCCCAAGCCTGGCACTGAATGATACAGGGCTACTTCCTGTTATGACTTATAGCAATTATAAATGGTACAGCGCCACTTCCAAAAAAAATTGTATCATGTAAACCCAAATTAATTAAAAATAGAACAAAGACAACATAGGAAATGTTGAAACTGAGAACATTTTTGTTTTATGAAAAAAATCTACTTATTTTGAATTCGATGCCAGCAACACGTTTCAAAAAAGTTGCAACAAAAAACTGGAATTGTGTAATGCAGTGGTTCTTAACCTGGGTTCGATTGAACCCCAGGGGTTCGGTGAGTCAGTCTCGCGGGTTCGGCGGAGGTCAAA
>JAQQZR010000007.1:5162395-5199786 GCA_030068235.1 Notoglanidium macrostoma
TGAGGTATTCAGTATTGTTTTACAATCTAGAAAACAAAACAAAAAAAGAAAAACCTATGAAAGAGAAGGTGTGTCCAAACTTGTGACTGGTAGTGTACATATATATATATGTATATACAAATGTATATATACATTGCAGCATTTTAATCAGCACTACTTAAGAAATTTTTCTTAACTAGGCTAATTAAATATCAGTTCACTAATCACAATATTAGTGTCATTTATCAGATAATCTGTCACAGCATGAGAATATTATCAAGTGCTCATTTTAACCAAATGTATGTTGTTTAGTATAAGCATTATATATGAAAGATACTGAATAAACACTCAGACTAACTCAAGGTGACGGTATGTAGCCTACATTATTTACTGTTATCACTTTTTTAATCACACTTGTTGCAGCTGTGTCTCTGTATTTCAACCCATGATTTGTTTTGAAAAGACAAATTAAAAATAAAGACAAAATAAATAATTGCTGCCTGTTTCCCTCACTGAAACTCTCCCATGCTAAGTTCATTTTGTTTGCTGTGTGCGTGCAAGAGGAGGATAAATTTCAGTGTGTGGACTCGACTACAAAGATTTGAATTTGACTCTTAGTTTTCAATGCCTGAGTATAGGGAATCGACTCTTTTTTACTAAGTTCACACTGCAAGTCTCATTGCTCAATTAAGATATTTAGCTCAGATCGGATTTGCCTGTCAGTGACGGTTTACACTCATAATTACAAGTGACCTGTATCTGACTTCAATGAGAATACGCCTGCCCTCTGAAACGGCACGCATGTGCACAGTGATACGATTTTGCATGAGCATTGCATCACCAACAACAAAAACATATTTATAAGACAACTCACGGTATTAAAACCGGCAAAATGGACACGCTAATAGCTAATTTATGCATAGCATTTTACTCTGGAGGGTAAACAGTTCATCAGCTGTAGCTCTCCTCCACTATTGTTTTGCTGTGCTGACGGTGTTCAGACTATTTGTGCTAGCTTGGCAAAAATGCTACGGTAGCGCAAATAAATGCTGCCGATAACAGAGAATAAACTCTACTTTTGCCACAGCCCTTAACCAAACTCTAACCTCAACCCTAGCAGCTTAAAGTTAACCCTAAAACCTTAACTTTAAACCTAACATGCAACCGCTAAGGAGCATATCTCAATAGGTAGCACAAATTGCCAGAACACTGTGCTGGCTGATGATGACACTATCAGCACTCAGCTCATGCGTACTGGCAAAAAGCAACATGAATTCTGACCTGAGCGTTCTCATTCAGGTCACATGGCTGCAAATCTGACACGTAACGGATTTAGGACCACATATCAAAGAGACTCAAATCTGATTTGAAAAGATCAGAACTGTGTTACATTAAGGCAAAAAACTCAGATTTGAGTCACTTGAGCATGGAAGTATGAACGTAGCCTTTGGGATTCACTTGTGAACCGAAAGCAAGGTTGGTAAAATAGGCTAGTTTATCTTTGTACTTTTTAAGCCGTTTGATTCAAAAAGCTTCGCTACTTGCTTCTTAACAAAACATAATAAAACTGTTTTGGACAATTCAGGCAGGAACATCATGTTTCCCCTAACATTCCCACAAACAAATGATTATTCACATTAAAACACAAGTTATGTCATGAGGCCAGCAGGGCAGTGTACTGTAAAGAGTTTTATACTGTAGAGTAAGTCCTACTGAGGTGAAGTGGAAAACTGTCCTGAGGTCTGACCAATCAAAATTTGAAATTCTTTTTGGAAATCATGGATGCCACTTTCTCTGGGCTAGAGAAGAGGACTCATTTGATTTGTTATCAGCACACAGTTGAAAAGCCAGCATCCATGATGGTATGGGGGTATATTGGTGCAGATAGCATGGGTAGCTTGCACATCTGGGTTGGCACCATTAATGCTGAATGATATATATAGGTTTTGGAACAACATATCCTTTCATCCAGACAATGTCTTTTTCAGGGATGGCCTTGCTTATTTCAGCAAGACAATGCCAAACCACATTCTGTGCATATTGCAACAGCATGGCTTCATAGTAGAAGAGTCTGGGTGCTAAACTGTCATCCATTGACAAGATTTGAAGTGTCATGAAAAGAAAATAACGACAAAGGAGACCCCAAACTGTTGAGTAGCTGAAATCCTAAATCAGGCAAGAATGGGACAACATTATACTTGCAAAACTACAGCAAATTGTGTCCTCAGTTCCCAAATATTTACAGAGAAGAGAAGAAAAGAAGAGATGATGCAACATGGTGGTAAACATTCCCTTGTCCCAACTTTTTTGAAACGTGTTGCTGGCATCAAATTCAAAATTATCATATATTTTCCAAAACTGGGTTGTAGTTCCCTCATCAGCCTTTCTATGTTTACAGTTTAGCTTTTGAGTGTTGCAAAGTGCTGACAGTAGAGACTCCTTCCACAAATGCTACGTAAACCTCTCTTTACAGAAAACTCTATATCAACAATTACACATTTTGTAATTATGTTTCTGTGGATCATCCACCATACAAGTTCCTGTGTAAGTTTTTGCAATCAAAGGTTTTTACAAACCTTGTCACTGGCACTACTATCACAGGTGCTGTTATAGAAAATTACTCATCACATTCTGACCTATCAGACTTATACAACAGCACTGTGGTATAATGACCAATAGGTATAGGTTACTGGGTTTTAAAGTAAAAAATCTTGTTTCATTTTGCTAGATGATTTGTAATTTTTAGTCAGGTCTGAGGGATGTGTTTGTAGAGTGCTACTTGTAAGTGCTGTCTGAGTTCAGTCCGGTGGCTCCAGGACTCTGTACAGAAACATCTCTATAGTGAACAGTGAATGAGTGAAATGTCAGACTCAGTGTAACATTTTCCTATCTTTGCCCTCTCACGATTCCACAGACAATGCCTCCACTCCACATAATATAATATGATTTTGATTCCTAAAGCAATAATTGGATATTTAATGATATTGCTGAATTTGATTTAGTAGCTTCATATATCAATTCTCATTTATATGTGAGCAAATTTGTTCAGAATGTGGAGTAGGCCTGCTGTTAATTTGAGTATTATGATGATGCAGAGAGGGACTACTGTAATTATCAGAGTTAGGGGCATATCACCTTGCTAGCCTATTTACACATCCGTTTAACTGTATTAACGTTGTTGTGGTTGTTCACTAGTTGTCTATACCTTTTCAATCTCAATCAATTTATATTCATTAATTGATTTATGATTGATTTTTCAATCATTGCCTTTTAAATCAATACATCAATCCAATCAAATCATTATATCTTTAGTTTCTTTTGATGTGCTCATTTTCTCTTTTCTCTATTAATATAGAGGGCTTGTATGGCAGATATACATGCAAAATGTGTGTTATTGTTGATATGAAATTTTCTGTAAGGAGACATTTACGTTTAGGTTTGCATCTGATGCATCAAAGTCTTCAGGGTGAAGGGGTTTGTAGTTTCTCTGTTGCACCATAAGCTGCACTTTTTGGTCTCATTAACTTTTGGAAAGGCTGGTGAGGAAATGACTGTCTATAGCTGTCATAATGTAAGTAACAACAGGAAGTAACTTGTTTCACAGATGTACAACATGGATAAAAATTATTCATCCATCCATCCATTATCTATACGGCTTTATCTGTCTGGGTCGCGGGGAAGCTGGAGCCAATCCCAGCATCTTCGGGAGAGGTGGGGTACACCCTGGGCAGGTCCACCACAGGGCCAACACAGACAAACAGCCACGCACACGCTCGCATTCACACTTATGGGCAATTTAGAGTAGCCAATCTGCATGTCTTTGGACTGCGGAAGGAAACCGGAGCACCCGGAGCTAACCCACACATGCACAGGGAGAACATGCAAACTCCACACAGAAAGGCACCCTGGGTGACCCGGGGATTGAACCTAGGACCTTCTTGCTGTGAGGCAACAGTGCTAACCACTGCACCACCATGCCGCCGGATAAAAATTATATTCATTAATAAATAAAAAAAGAATGCTTCCCATAATCAAATAGCTGTGGTGTAAAAGGAATAAAACATTTCGGAATGTAGTATTATTGGAAAATAATGAGATGTAAGTCATTCCTAGGCCGTATCACACCATCCCTATATTGATTATATTCCTATAGCTGTACATATTGTTGAATGGAGATGGCTTACTATAGACGCTAAAGCTGATTACTCTTGTGCAATGTTTTTGCATCACAAATTATTGGAAATGTGACTAATACCACAGCATTACACACTTCCTAATGATCATTCATCCAAGCTAATACCCTGTGGGCACATTATCTGCTGGTGTAACTAGATCCAGGTGAGCTGATATAATAGATGGCAAGATATTCACTCTCAGAGCTTATGTTGGAAAATTTACTGTATGATTACTACATACCTAATATTATAATTTTTATTTTATCACCTTTATCTTTTTAAAAAAAGACTAAATTCATTCATGTTTACTTAGAGAGAAGAATGGCTGAAAGAAGTACATTAGGCACCAAACAAACTTTTACTCTTAAATATGAAGTAGTAATATGTTTATGACCATGGTTATATTTTTGAGCATACCACATTAAAATATTTATTAGTTTTTCATGTGAGCAAGTTCAAATCCAGTGAATAATATGCTGACAATACATTCCAGGAATTATTTGGAGAAAAGGCTTCCTCCAATTTATATGAACTTGAATTTATTGAGCAGCACTGTGCTCGACACTGTGATGTAAATAAGGACACACTGACTTGACACATGAAATGAACAAAAGTCAGAACAAAAGCTGTGAGTGAGCTCCCGAGCGGTGCAGTGGTGAAGCTTTCGGCCTGTGACAGCCTTCTTCTCTCAGTTCAAAAAGGTGTGTCAGCTTCATGGGTCTCTGCGGAAACACTCTCACCCTCGCAGGGTGTGATAGAGAGCTGGCTGTATGTTCCATAAAATGTATGTAATTTCATGTGAAATGGATATTATTTAAGCTCTAGTTTTGTGCAGCACACATAGCCTGAACTACTGAGCATGAACTATGTCATGTTTCTGTACACGTACTGTGTATAATTGTAGGAATACACCACCACAAAGACGTCTATTTTTCCTTAAACTTTACATTTTATTCTATAATGCCATTTGCTCTAACAACATTACAGCAACTAATTCATGCTCATTTGAGACATCAGTATCAGTCATTAAAGCCCCCCCCCTCTCTCTCTCTTTCTCTCTCTCTGAAGCATAAGGGTGAAAGGCCTGCTTTCTTTATTAATGAGGACCATCTGTGGTGTGGAGGGAAACAGAGTTCGGGAGAGAGAAAGAGAGAGAGAGAGAGAGAATAATAAGAAGAGGCACTCAACAGGGCAGGAGATAAAAATAGTAGAGCAACAATGACTGTCTATACATCTACCTCTTCCCCAAGCACTTAACTGAACACTAATTAAAAAAAACAAAACAACTTGTGCTGTTTTGTTGTAGTATTAACTGATCTATATGAACTAGAATGACAATATGTGTATGGAGACAACAATACACTTCTGCACTTCTGTATGTCACTAGCGATAATGGTGTCTGCTAAGTGTTAGTGCAACAACCATCAAGTCCGTCTCATGATGCTATTTTTGGTAGAAGCAGAAAGATGGAGTAATACTATGTATAAGTATATAAAGTAGATTTTTTTTGTAGTGTGCTGTAAACATGATTCATTAGTATTGTCTTCCTGCACACTATTTCCATTTCCATCCGTCCCTGGGTTGTGAAAACGGTTAGTTGGAGTTTAGAACTAGGATGGAACAAGGTTGTGATTGTGTAGGGCACTTTTCTGCAGTGTTTTACCAGTGCACAGGCTCATGGAAAATGTGACTCTGTCCATCAGTAAGACTAAGTATATATTCGCTAAGCTCCTGTCAGGTTTGTTTCTGATTTCCTGTTTCAGAAACAAAACTTTAGCATATAGAATCACATCACTGCTTAGAAGCCGTTTTATGGCTTTACTTCAAATGCATGCCTTCCTTGATTTCTTGATTTGTCCTGATATTAATACAAACTATCTTAGCTGTACAAACAGCATGTCTTCATGATAAATGGTAAATGCAAGTCAATCCCTAGATTTGTTACTTGCTTTCTCCAAATGTGTCAATTAATGTGTCAAAATTCTGGACTCCCAGGCTGCTATTAGTGAGCAGCTTTAGATCCATTCACATTGGACTGATGTATTTTCTGGTCTTTCACTCTCCTTTGGGAAAGAGCTCTCAGTCCTAACATAAATGTACTCATTATGCCATTATATAATCAATTTACAGGAGAAAAGGGAATTAATCATTGTTAATGAAACCAATGCATGCGCTTAATAGGGGAGAGGAGAGTGAATTCTGTGTTCAATATGGGTTTCAGGGCCAGCGCAAGGAAACTTACTCTCATTGCCGTATCCATTCGCTAATTCACAGCATTAATCTTGTGTAACAATCTGTGCTAATACATTTACTCTGCTGAACATCTCAGTTTATCTACTTCTTACTTGCTCCCTGTGTGGAACTGTAGAGCGCTGTTTTATATCTCCAGTTTTAATGGCCAGTTCCACTGAATAAAGTGTAATATACACTGATCAGTCATGGCATTATAATCGTTGACAGGTGACGTGAATAAATTGATTATCTTGTTATAATGGCACCTGTCAGGTAATCAACAGCAAATAAAGAAGTTGATGTGTTGGAAGCAGGAAAAATAGGCAAGTGTACAGATCTGAGCGACTTTGAATTGCTAAATTATGATGGATTGATGACTGGATCAGAGCATCTCCAAAACGGCAGTCTTGTGGGTTGTTCCCGGTATGCAGTGAGTAGTACCTACCAAAAGTGGGCCAAGGAAGGACAACTGGTGAACTAGTGACAGGTTCATGGGTGCCCAAGGCACATTGATGTGTATGGGGAGTGAAGACTAGCCAGTCTGGTCTGATCCCATAGAAGAGCTACTGTAACACAATGGAAGGAGGTGGTCTGGTCTGATGAATCACATTTTTATTTACATCATGTAGATGTACAGATGCATGTGTGTGACTTACCTGGGGATGAGATGGCACTAGGATGCACTATGGGAAGAAGGCATGCCGCAGAAGCAGTGTGATGCTCTGGTCAATGTTCTGCTGGGAAACCTTGGGTCCTGACGTTCATGTGGGTGTTACTTTGACACATACCACCTTGGTCTGTTGCAGACCAAGTACACCTTGATGGTAACGGTATTTCCTAAAATTCAGTGGGATAATGTGCCCTGCCACACTGCAAATATTGTTCAGGAATGGACTGAGAAACATGTTGAGGAACAAGGCGTTAACTTGACCTCCAAATTCCCCAGACCTTAATCCATTCAAATATCAGTGGGATGTGCTGGACAAGCAATTTAGATCCATAGAAGCCCCACCTCACAACTTAGAGGACTTAAAGGATCTGCTGCTAATGTCTTGGTGCCAGATACCACAGCACACCTTCAGAGTCCATTCCTCGACAGATCAGAGCTGTTTTGGTTTCGCAAAGGGGACCTACATAATATCAGGCAGGTGGTTTTAATGTTATGGTTGACTGGTGTTATTGCATTTAGTAAGGAATAAAACATGACATATTGTGCTGCTAAATAAAAAAATCAATGAAAGGGCAGTATAATGGTATGAACAACATGCCAAATATGGTTTTATTCCTTTTATACCACAGCAGTTTGCCAATGCTAGCAATTATTTATTTCTTCTAGAATGATTCATGTACAATTTTTGCTGTTTATAGTTACAATTGAATGTTGTGTCGCTTACATTATAGTATTTATGAACAGTTGTTCCCTCACCGGCTTCTTTCCTTTTCTCCCTTTTGAAGTTAATAAGACAAAATATAAGACAAAAACAAATCCCACACACGCCCATTATACGTTTAACAGACTATAATAACACTATTGGCAATTTCTTACTGTGTTTGGTCATCTTGTCTCAGCTGAATATATTTGGGTTCTTTCTGTACTTCTGAAATGAGTGCTATACTACCCTTACCAAAATATTACATACTTTGGAGTAATAGTGTAATATATGTGCATTTAGTACATAAAGAATGCAAAATCATGGTATGCTTTACCATAATGACTTTATGTACTATGCATGTACTGTACATGTGCAAGGTTTATTTTTTTTATGACTATACTTGAACACAAACTACATAATGAATTGAATGTACAATTTAACATAAAGAAAAACCTGAAACTGTAAACCTTTTATTTTCATGATACAAAGGCTGCCAGTCTGGGAGGTTGAGAGTGAGGGGGCTTTCTTTGAGACACACCAACCATAACTGAAATCAACATAGAAACTCGCAGGCTCCCAAAAATAGTCCTCTGTTCAGGAACTGTCTTTTGTTCACAGCTTAGTTTGGTGAATCAAGTCAACTTCTTTTACAAAGCACACTTCAAGCGAACCAGCGTCAGCTGCAGTGCTGTGCAGCAAAACCAAGTTAATATAAGGGGATTTCAAATCTTTTCTCCAAATATAATTTACATTCTTAAAAAAAGGAAGGTATTCTGAACATAAGATCCTAATAAATAATGTGTAGTATATGTGAGCATACCTGATATTTTGTACACTCAGAGAAGCTGTATTATTACTAATACATCTTAAAGTAAACTCATATAGCCTATAACTTGGTAGCTAGTTTACTTTAGTTCAGTTATGCTTAGACTTGCTATTATATTAAAAGTAACAGTAAGTGTACCTCAAGCCTAGTATACACCTCACCAAGTAAATATTAGTAGTGTTCTAAAGGTAGCAGATGTGCGTAATACACGCCTCATTTTTAAGGGGTGTTTGTAATAAGAGAGGAATCTGAAATCTCCAAAGCAACGACTCAAATAAACTTTTTATATATCTTTTCCATTTTCTGAAAACATGATATGCATGAATGAAAAGGTCAGCATTAACGCTCAAAGCACTTGATATTCACTTTCATGCAATCGCTGTTCAGATACCTCAAAGTTCTCAAAGGACACTCTGACTCTGAGATATTAAGAATCATACCATGCTCAGACCAGGCCTGAAAACATACACTGACCTTCATAGCTTCTGTAATTGCCACTTCTTCTTTTAATAATTCAATTATGGCATTTTCAAAGCATTAATTTTGTGCTTTTTGAAAAGGGTAAGTTTACCATGTTAAAAACATTTAATTACATCTTATTTAGGACCACAGGGTACTGAATGATTACTGTAACCTCTTTAAAAAGCATGTACTAACAATTTTTTTTTTTTAGAGATGGCCTAACGTCATGAAAGTGGAACAGTGTGTTAAGGATTTTAAATCAGCATGCCAATTTAAAAAAAAGAAAGAAGCAAAACCAGTGGCAGTAATATGAGTACAGGGGGCCACATACTGTATATAAATCTAGATATTAATCAAAATGTTGGTATGGTGTTTCATAAACAGTGCTACTATGACAAATTTGTTGAAGGAAAGAAGTAGGCATGGAAATGTTTCACTTGTTCTGGATAGAGGCTGTGGTATTAGTTATTATAATACGTTACAAATGTAGAGATAATGAGGGGGAGAAACTGTCCTAACATTAAAGAACCTCATGGGATGAGAATGGTATAAAGCACTCCATGATATTAACTGCAGGGTTGTTTCAGGTCACTGAGTCCAGACTGTGCACGGCAGCTAGTTTCTTTTTTCCTTCTATTTATTTATTTATTATTTTATTAATTTATTTTATTCATTTATTTATTTTTATTTACTGGTTCAAAATAAAGCACAAGCATAGCAACACAAGTCCTTCCTAACGTAATGTAACTTCATGCAGAAACAGTTGTTTCTCTTTATATCTTTCTCTTTTTTCATTTGTATTTGGATAGCCTAATTTCTTTTTCATGGGAAAAGAATGGAGGTGTGTGATTTTCACCATGATTACGGCTTTAAATAGTGAATCTATGTGTGTGGCAGAGCGAACCAGTTGCTCGTTTCAGAGGGGAGATATGCCTCCAGAGGACCTTCAGACTTTTTATGGATGGAAAAATCTGTCTCTCAACCTATTCAGTCTGCCAGTGTTTCTAATTTATTACTTTAATTGCCTAGTAACTTCAAATGAGGGACCAAAACACTTAGTTCATTCCAGATTTTCATTTTTTCAAAGCCCCATATTGGACCACTGTGAAACCCCACTAATCCATCTATTCGGACAACACTGCAAACACTATGAGATATAAGCCTTATTTAATTCTCAATTCTGATTGGCGAGAAGGTGTTAATTAATGTTCTTTAACAGCAGCTCTGAGACAGTTGCGGCTGCATTTTATATTTCCCATTCCAATAATTATCATTTCTATAGTAACAACTTACAAAGAGACTTGTATGGAAGATTGATATAGTGAAGTTTTCTATGAGGAAAGGTTTATTTAGCATTATTTAGCAATCAGAGATAACGTTGCAACGTTAAGTTTTCTGAGACTGGGAACAGAGTCTTTGGGATGGACTTTCTGCCTTTCTCTGTAACACGACAAACTATATTTTTTCTTCTTAACATCAGGAGAGAGAGAAAAAATATAAGAGGTTGGTAAGGGGACTACTAGTTATAGCTACTATAATGTAAATTATAACAGGAACAAATTGCTGTGGTATAAAAAGGGTTTTAAAAAAGTAATTATTTGCAGTTCTAGGAAACAATTATTAATGCCCACGTAGTCCCAGCTAACAGAGAAAATTAAGAACATCAGTAAGGCTGCATCCATACTAACCAAGGTAAATGGTATGGTTGCCATGACACTGGTGCAAGTTTATGATTGAGACACCAAAACAAACATGAAGGGCAAAAAGCAGTCAAAGTTGCTAATCTTCTGAGAGGTAAATCACAGTACCAGGATTGGGGAGTAACAGAATACATGGAATGCCATTACGTAATTAAGATACAAAAAAAGGTAACTGTATTCCATTATAGTTACAGAAAAAAAAGCTATATTCAGGTTACCGATAATTTTAATAAAAACAGAGATTATTTACAGGATTACAATTTTAAAATGTATAAGGGTTGCAACAACTAATAAGCAAAATCAATAAAAATCAATAAAAATAATTGCCAATGATTTCATTATTAGTTGAACTGTGTTATGAAACACACTGCACATGCACTACGTCCCTTCATAAAAACACATTTGAGTGAAATGGAGGAGCAGAAACATCAAGAGGACTTTCTCTATGGTATGAAACTCTTTACAGTACACTACCCTGCTGGCCTCATGACATAACTTGTGTTTTAATGTGAGTAAAAATAAAACAAATTGAATAATCAAGGAAATATTATTCAATTAACATGCTAAAAATAATTAAATGATAAACAATAATCAAAATAATTGATAGTTGCAGCCCTATATAAGAACAATTTACTACTGTGCACATGTGCACACAACACTTCACGAGTCTCACATCACCAATCTGGTCTCAAGTGAAATCAGAGCTAATCTCACAGTCACCAATTCATTATCATGGCCTCTACTGAAAAAATGTGTTAAAAAATGTTTGGAAATTCCACCATTATTTTGTCTAAAGCAGAAAAAGGGAACAACATCGCAGTACAGTGCAATTTCTGCCTTCCAGCTGAGAAAATGGCATCGTCATCGTCCATATATTTGTTATTGAGGTAATCCAAAAGTAATGGAAAGTAATCAGTTACATTACTTTAATTTTGTGGTAATTATATTAGGTTACAGACTACATTTTTTAGCATGTAATTAGCAACTGTATCGGAATACATTTTTAAAGTAACCTTCCCAACCCTGCACAGGACTCCCAAATATTCTCTAGAGATTTTTGTGTTTTATTTTCATTTGTATCCCAAAGCAATAAATTAACCTCATTCTCAGTCCATGTAAAAAAAAATCTCCATGGTGCTTCTTGGTTGGGTCATTGTAACAGTAACCTACCTCATCAACTAGCTGCTAGCTTTAGCTTGTTACCTCAGAAAATGACAGCTGTTCACACACTTGCAATCCAAAACAAGTTGACCGGAAATGGCGTAACAACAAACACTATGGAGTTTCAGTGTTTTGGTGTGAATATAGAACATTTAGAAAATGGTACAAAAATACTCCCACATTGTACATATGCCTATAAATGTTATGAAATTTTTTTCTCAGAATACCTCAAACAATGTTTTGCTACAATAACACTTAGAAAATTATCTGCTAACCTAAAGTAGTAAGCTGTGATATTTATTTTTATTTATTCATTTATTTTTGAATGCATACTTCTCCAGGATTGGGAATTATTTCTGAAGCCTGTTAGGGCAGTTAAAGAATCTTGAGGAAATGTACTCACTTTGTCACTAATATGTGTTTAACAAGTTGTTTATGTCCATGCCATGAGCCGTGTCCACTGCAAACACAGCTTGCTAATAGAATTGCAGTCTGACTCACCCCTGTGTAATCTGCTGCTAATTGCTAATGTGAAGTGGTTAAATATTCATGACCGTTCGCACCACTTCAGTGCTGTGTTTCTTTACTTGTTCAGCACAATCTGGACGCACATTTCGCACAGCTGGTAGAAATGGCCCATTAGCAAAGCCTGATATTTTCCCTGCTTTAAAATCCAATTTGGGAGTGTAATTGCAGTGAGTCAGGTTTGCTGTTGTTGTTGTTTCTCTCTTTTTTCTGGTAACAGTTAGGTAGAGAATGTGAAGTGAATATTGTACGCTTGGCAGATGAAGCCTCAATACTGATTATAGTACATGGAGTTTGAAGTCGGGAAGGTTTTGCATGGTGAACATTATTGCCTGAGCTCGCAATATGATACACAATGATAATTTGACCTCATCTCTCATCCTCCTTGCCCTCTGAAACCAACTCCACGAGCAGTAGGAAATTCATTTAATAGGTCTAATTTGTTGCAGACTCATGAGACAATAATTCCCCCCTCCCCTCCCCAATCATATATTCTCTCCTGCAATCTCGACTGAGGGAGTGTTTGAAGTGGTAACCCTGTCAAAATGTGACCAAAAACCAGAGTGCATGCCCTCAGGCAGTCTGTGGAAATTGCATGTGCTTTACATGAAGATGACTTTTTTTCCATTTCTCTTTTTTTCCACTCCTCATCCTAAAAAAATTGAATCTCCTCTTGCTTCGGTGGTGTCCAATGGACGTGCTCATATTAGCATTCTGAACAGGAGCAGAGGGACGAGTGTGTGGCGCACAGCACCTGTACACATGTGCGCACAACCAGAACTGAAATCAACACCTCAATCAACACCTCCCTCTTTCCAAACAAAAAGTGTGTGTCTGTGTGTGAGTGTGTGTGTGTGTGTGTGTAGGTGGATCAGTCAAAGTCATTTTGGTTCATCATGTTTCGCAGGCTGATGAAAGCTCTAGAGATAACCCCCTCTACCTCCCTCACAAGACCACTTCAGGCTGATGAAGAGAATTAACAGACTGTGAACAGATCACGTTTTAGGCCGATTACTAACCTTGGTGAAAGACAAACCCACTGGTACAAACAGGAAACTGGGCCAAATGCTGTGCTTGCACAGGGCATGGGCACAGGAGGTTGTGTTGAGTAAGGAATGACTGTGATTCCTGTAAGGCAGGAGAGGTAAGATGAGAGGATTATGGAATGAAAAGAAGGTTGGGCCTAGAAATGGCCAAGGATTACTGTAGAATTCTGCTTAAGAAGTGCACGAGTGTGAGTAATCCCAGTGGCAGTCTGAAGCAATAAGCAAAAGTATAGATGAGATGGAGCAATGACATTTGATGTGAGTGGGATTGGATACCTGTTACAGGGGGTATATAGAAAACTCTCACAGTTTGAAACTTGATGGAAAAAAAAACTTTATGCTATTCCAAACAAAAAAGATGGGAAAAAACAGATTCATGTTTAAAACAGACACCTACAGACATGAATAAGCGTAGCACCATTTTGTTTTGTAAAAAATGCGCCGGGCTTGCGATAAACTGGAGACCTGCCCAGGGTGTACCCCGCATCTCGCCTGAAGATAGCTGGGATTGGCTCCATCTTCTATGCCCCCCCCATAATTTATAAGCAGTATAGATAATGGATGGATGGATGGAAAACATGCCCACACTGGACATCTGGTTAGAACTAGAGGTGTGCATCTGGGGGGAGGATCCCACCGGCTGTGAACAGGAGGGTTTGTTTTACATTTATGAAGCTTTCACAACAAAGAAGGTCCCAGGTTCATTAACAATTCCAATGTATTCATGCTCCATTCATTCTTTATAACTGCCCAGTCAGGGTTCTGGAGCATTAGACTACTAGTTTATTTATATTTTGAGAAATAAAACCATTGGCTTTCAGACATCCAAGCCATTTTAAAATGTATAAACATAAGCAGTAAATCAAGGTGACCTGATTTTACCCGTCTTACAGTCTAGGAGATGTTTAAATTTACCCCAATGTACAGCAACACCACCACGTCTTCTTTCATATGCATACACAATTCACTATGGCCTCCAATCTGGAGCCTGTGGGAACTATCACATAATGGGGGACATGTAGAAATGTCCTGGGCCTGTCAGGCAGCGCCGTGGCGCCTCAATGTCAACCTCCGAAATGCAGCTTGGCAATAATGGTCCACAGATGTAGACGAGCCCTCAGCAAGGACAAGGCCAGACTTTAAAGGGAACCCAATTAATCGTCCGATCCGTCTTTCCTCTTTACTATTCGGTTTCTACAGGGACAGATGAAAAGGTCAATTATACTTTGAAGTTGGATTGAACGCTGTCAGGAGAGTTCAGTATGGTGGGGGTTGCCTCTTTTTTTTGTTCTTGTGCTTGGAATCCCAAATCCATTCATTTTCTTCCTGAAGCGCAACACAAACACTGTATAATGTGAATTACAGGGGCAGAGTTATGACATCTTCTCTGCTTAGTTTAGCCAAGTCACCTAAAACAGAGCACATTAATTGACACAATTCTAGTTTAGTTGTATTTTTTCATGTACCTTGGGAGCGATGCTGGCTGGTTTGCTGAACCATGAGCTTGTATGTAAAGGCCTAATCAATGCGGAATTACAAATTGTAATTCATTCAACAACTGGTTAACGTTGGTTATATAAAGTCTATAAATCTTTTATAGCTATACAGTGTTTGTTCTACATCGTCAGAATGTTTGTCTGAACTGTTAAATACTTTACCTACTGATTAAAAAACATGCATTTTCATCAGTGTTGCCAGATCATGTCTCAAAAAACAGAATTTTTTAAACCCATTTATCTGAAAATCTATACCATAATAGATATATTTAAATTAATATACAATCTGCCTAATTTGTGATGCATGATTTGTAGTTGTTTCTTGGGTGGTTTTAATTTTTGACTGGATTGGAAAGAGTGGTATTGGAAGCAGTGTCCTAAGGTTCGGCCGCCATTTTGGCAGGGTTAGTCTGTCATATCATTGCGATTCAGTTAAAGTCCCTCTGTACTTTTGAATCTCAGCCATTTTGAGGACCGAATATTTGATTGACTGAATCAATATTATTGGGTCTGTGATTCATTGAGAAGATTCAGTTTCATGCTAATCAGCTTCCCTAATACACTTCACTACATACAGTGCATCTGCAACAAGCAGCAGTGTAATGGATCGTCTATCTTAGCTAGCTAGGAACAACTGCAAGGCTTACTTCAAGGAGCAAGCAAGCATTAGCAAAAGTTAGTTAGCTGATATGGACAACTCTCTCAATAATGACAAATAGTTTTTTTCTCCTCCTGAGAAATCTATACCCAGACAGACATTATGTTTTAAGGCACTCTCCACAGTAGTGAGTTATGTATATCAAATAAAACACAAATCTAAGTGTAAATGTACGTTTACTGTCAGTTTAAGTGAAATCAGCAGTTCAGGGAAAAGTACGGTACAGTAAGGATCAAGAAGTAAATTTTCTGAAGTAACGTGAATAATTTTAGCAGTCTTTAATCTCTATTACATGTGCATTGTGCAATGAAGCCAGAAATTTGGTCATGAGTGTAATGCCCATAACAGAAAAAAATCATGTGATTGAATGCTAGGATAGTCCGCTACCCAGCCTGGTTACTCAACAAGTTTTCATATATTGTATCTTCTAAATGTTTGAGTCATTATAGTGGGAAGCTTCTGTTATACAATAAATGAAAAAAGCCTTGGCAGTTGAGAGAGATTTTTCAGTAAACAAGCCTTGACCTTCAAATATCAAATATCAATCATGTCTTCCAAACATACTAAAATACAATAGCATTATGAGTAACATCTTACATAAGAGCCACAGGAAAACTACAGTAATGTCATTGTCATGTCAAATATAACATGGAAAAGCAATGACACTGTTATGGTTTAATATCAACTAAACCCAGTCAGCATTACACGGTCAGCACATTTTGATCATAAATCAAAATTTGACAACCTCGGGTGGCACAATCTACAGTGAACTACAGTGAAAAAAAAAAACAGTGAAGTTGCAGTTGTCAGCTATGAGTTTAGTTGTAATTTTATATCTGTTTATTTCTGGCTCTTTTCAAATGAGTGATGAGAATCTTATTCACAACTGTTCAATCTAATCATTAGGTTATCAATCTGCTTAAATGTTCTTCAGTAAAATATTAAAAAATCTAAAAACTTTTGTAATCTCAAATAAAGGGGGTTGTCTCAAATAACCAGATAATCAAATATACTTCTCCATCTATTTTCTATGCCTCTATCCACTGTAGGTTGCGGGAGACGTGGAGCCGATCCCAGCTGACTTTGGGTCGCCAATCTATCAAAGGGCTATCACAGAGGTGGGCAATTTAGAGTAGCAGTTGACCTAATCTGCATGTTTTTGGACTGAGGGAGGAAACCAGAGCACCCAGATGAGTACCAGTCAAAAGTTTGAACACACCTTTAGACACACTACAGTTGTGAAATGGCCCCTTACGAAAAAATATATTTCCCTATACAGTAACTGTCAATATATTCAATTATTCAGTCTTCTCATTTACTGGTTTATTCCATTTAATATATATACTATAACAGGAGAGATATATATAAACTTTGGTCCCCAAGTCTTGTTGTTCCAAAGCCACTGTGACTACTTGCCTTGATGTCAGCAAGCCCTAAATCAAACCCTGGTCTTCTTTTCCTGCTGTTACCACTGCACTATCTGACCGACCAAGTGGATGGTAATCAATAAAAAAAATCCTTTAATTCTGTTTCGAAGCATACAAAATTTGTATTTTCCATCTGTGTGTAATGGTTATAAATAACACAGTATCTAAAAACCAATATATCAATATATCAATGTATCTATATATAACTATTCATAGTCCATGCATATATTGCATTATATTGGAAAATATAAGCACTAGTTGCCCATATATGGAAATGTATCATTTAATATATTGCATTGTATTTTCCAATATATTGCCATATATTTTGTTTCCTAAGAGACTATTTAATGTACACCAACACTACCTTGACACAACATAACTGATGATCACCGGTTACCTGTTATACACCTGTTAATAAAAAACATTCCAGATGACACTGACAAAGAAACAGCTCTTGGCCCAATGTTCTAATATCAATAATCATGAAGACAGTGCATGAAAAGAACGAGAAGCACGAAGACCTGAAGTAACAACTGGAACAGATGTGGAAGATGAAGTCCAAAGTGGTGCCAGTGGTAAGAGGAGCATTAAGGGCTGTGACTCCCAAACTTGGAAAGTGGCTCCGGTAGATCCCAGGTACAACAACTGAGGTCTCTGTCCAAATATTTACAGTTCTAGGAACCCGAGGTTGAGGAGGACATGCAAACACACTTACCATCCTCCAAGTATGCGAGATGAGAGGAGGATTTATATGTATATATATATATATATATATATATATATACTTTATGTCACATGTACATTACAGTACAGTGAAATTTACTTCGCACACCTCAGCCTTTTAGGAATTTGTGGTCAGAGCGCAGCCATAATATAGTACCCATGAAGCAGAGAGGGTTAAGGGCCTTGCTCAAGAGCCCCACAGTGGCAGCTTGGTGGTGCTGTGACTTCTCAAGCCTCAACCTTTTGATCAGTAACCAAAAAAAAGAAAAAGATGCCATGCATTGTGGTAAAGTGGGGTTTTGGGGTGTTAAACAAGAATAAATGTTAATGAATAGCAAAAGTTCAGCATGGTGGTGCACTGGGTAGCACTGCTGTCTCACAGCTCCAGGGTCTCATACTGTTTGTAAGATTACTCTCTATTTGGAGATAAGCATAATTTTACCATGTTGATCTGCGTTTCCTCCGGGTTCTCTGGTTTCCTCACACTGTCCCGAAAATGCAGATTGGCTATCTTAGATGTGAATGTGTGTACAGGGTGTCCTTAGATGGCCTGGCAGTTCGTCAGGGCTGAATTCTCACACCTCTCACCCAGTGCACCCAGTGATAATGTGGTCAGTAAAGATAAATGAATGAATAAATGAATGAATATGTATGAATATAGTATAGAAATTACTTTAAAAAAATGTAACCTTTTTTATTAGCCTTATATCCTTTATGAAATCTATACACACCATATAAATTGTTTTTTTTAACCTGACCTTTGTAATTTAGCATACTTTTGCTTCTTGATTTTGTTTTTGTTTTTCATTGAATAGCTTTTGAATGTTGACCGTTTAGGTGATCAGTCTTTCACACCGTTTTATTGATTAGTTTGTGTGCCTGTAGGAACCCCATCAGTAACCCCAGTGACTCATGCATTCATCAAACCCATCATACTGTCACTTGTCCTTCAGGATCTGTTTACACATTTATTGCCTTTGTGGATAACTATGCTGACATGGAGGATAAATAAATGGCAGGGTGGCTGCATGTGCCTTCATAATAATACACATTACAAAGCCACTCTAATTCAATTTAAATTGCTTGATGGTGACATTTCGAAAAAAAAATGACTGATATGTTTTACAAGCACTTCACTGATACGTTTTTTTAGCACTTCAAACACACTCAGCCATCGACATCTACCTTGTCTCCCCATCAGTGGTCTGTTATTACGCCGTATATCATATTTGAGAGAAATCCTCTTGAAAGATGTATTACATTTAGAAGCTGTTGCAATAACCACACGCAGCATAGATTAAATTTTCTTAGAAATAAGAGAAAATGTCTCCGATCTATCACTGGATTTGAAGCTCTTTCAAGGCAGCACACTTATGAGACAGCAAGCTTCAGAAGACAGGCTTGTTTGACCTTGATGCTGAACGTTAAATATCCAATTTATGTTCAGTAGGGAGTGCAGCAGCGGGGTGTCGTAATCCTCCCTAGCTGAGAGATGAATGTAGGTGCTACTTTACTCAGGGTTCAGGGGTGGCAAACGCTCTGTAATTCAAACACCTTTAAAGCAGGAGCTCATGTCTTTCAACACTCTTAGAAGTGATTGAAGTCAACAGAGAGAGCGGGAAAGACACAGGTTATCAGTTACAGGTCTAATTGCACTTTATGTTATCCGGTGGACTCTTGTGAGGTCCTGCAATGTTTTGTATGCAATGATTTAATCCCTGTGCGGATGAGGAAAGAGAGACAAGAACAAAATGACTAATTGCCTATAATTAATCCTACTGAAGTGCATATCATAGAGTAAAAAGCTCTGTGTACAGACAGACAGACAGACAGATAGACAGATAGATAGATATCCAAGTAGTGGAAATTATCTATCTATCTATCTATCTATCTGTCTGTCTGTCTGGAATGATGGATCTGATCTGTCAGTTTATCTGTTGTTGATCTTGGATGAGAGTTTCCTGCTTTCCTAACACAAGGACAACAACATAATATAATAATGTTGTGAAATTTAATGTTAATAATCGAGGAGTATCAGAAAAGCCCCACAGCACACTAACACAATAAAGAGTGGATGGAGGAACGGAACAGGTAACTTAGTTATGCTAACTGCATTTGGCTTGTAATAGTGCATCTTTCCATCCAGGGTAATACTGTAGGAAAGAATAAGATCTCCTTTCTGCAGTGTGGGTCAGATATCTAACATACAGGATTAGGGCAAGAGTGTGGGAAGCAAAAGAAGAAAGAAGTGAGTGTTCCGCTGTGGAAAACAAGAATATTCCTTCAGCTGGCCTGCTGAGAATCGTTTGGCTGGGAACGGGAGCAAAACAAGACAGAAGGTCCTTTAATTCACTCTTGCTGTCACCTTATTGGAACCTTTTTATCTCACGCTTGTGACTTTTAGCGGACCGGACTGTACGAGGCTGGTATTAGGAGTTACGTGTGCTTTTATTCACATTGCCAACTGCAAACGAGTCAAACCTGATAGCGCAAGCACACACTGCTTCACACGTGGCCTCTAGTTTGACCCCAGGTACCAAAAACGCCAGCGTGTCAGACTTCATCACTAATGCACGGCTTAAGGAAGAGAGTTGTGGATCTGCAGTTTCAAGCATACAGCATGCCAATGAATAATAACCTGCAGTCCTGCATTTTGTCCTTATCATGCAGTAGAGAGGAGCAGATAGCTACACTAAGCTCTCCTGCACTGGTGATCGAGGCTCTGAGGCCCACCATTAATCTTTCATTGGCTTCAGTGACATGAGCCAAGTGGCTTAGGAACCAAAAAAATGAGAGCGAAATAAATGTGATCAGAGATGAATGCAAATTTCAGCACAAAATTAATATTTATGCCGACACAACTGGAATTTTTTTCATTCTTGCTGGCATTATGTTAAACTTGTGGAGGAAATAAGCCTCTTTCTGTTCAGGGCTTCATAAGTTACTGTAATACAATCATCAGAATATTCACACAATAATTTAGTTGCAAATCTGAAGTCCTGGCCACAAGCCAAGGAATATATGATGATGTTAGAAACTTTCCACCATAGAGAAATGTTGTCTTGAAGAAACTATTGATCTTCTGGCAAATTTTCATATATATCCTTGTAATATTGCTTATCACTTTATAATTCAAAATATGACATATTAGTTTGCAAAAGCCAGTCACGTGCTTAAAGGCCAGGTACCACATCCATATGCAAATTGGGCAGCAGATACTTGCATATGCTCTTCTTTTGCATATAATAAAAGTTCATGCTCAAAATTTTTGTGTTTACTTGACAAAACACAACATGGCAAATTCATATTTTGCATAATTGTACATGCAAAAGGAAAAAGGAATGCTACAGGAGGAATCAGTAAAATACTAATGATTGCTATCAGTACCCAATTCGATATAGAGAGATTTAAAAGTTATATACACTCTCTAGCCACTTTATTAGGAACATGTGTACCATTCATGGAATTATCCAGTCAGTCGATCATGTGGCAGCAGCGCAATGAATAACATCATGCAGATACAGATCAAGAGCTTCATGTTCACGTTAATCATCAGAATTATTTTTTATTTAATCCTTTCATGCATAAATTATTTATACACATATCCAGATTCTTTTATATTTTCTCTCTTTTTTTTCTTCAAATCGCAAGATGTGTGAATTTTGATTCGGTCTAAATATTTCTTATATTTAAAGGTAAATGGACGAATGAATGGCTAAAACTTGAAATAATATTAATTAAAAAATTGTAATTTTCCAATGTCAAATCTAAAGTGATGAATGGAGTCTAGAACACAAAGTATTTTTATTTTTTATTATGTAGAAAGTTAGTAAAGATTGAGAAAGACAAGTCTTCAGAAGAGCTACAGATTGTGCTAATGTACAGTAACGCTTTTAATTGATTTGGAGTTGAGTGGCATCATATATTTTCATAACATAAAAAAATAAAAAAGCTTTAAATTGACTGTCCATAAGTGTGGGCACTCCGCATGAAAAGGGTTAAGGGTGGGGGAAAAAACAAACAATTCTTAGCTGCATCTTGTTTCTTTTATTCAATTCCATATTGATGCAAATCTCCATAATTTTCTTAAGAATAAAAAAAATACAGTGTGAAGTAAGCCATGATGAAAAATAATAAACAAAAAATTTTATTCTAAAAAAAGGAAGAAAAATTATTTATGGACAAAGTATATTTCTGTTAACAGTTCTAGACCAGTGGTGGTGAAAGATCCTAGGCAAGTGAGAGTGCAATATGTATATTACAGTCGAGCTAAGCTGCATAGCTAGCAAGATGGATGAAGATGGATGAACTCAGACCTGCACCATCCACTTTGAAAGTGTCTGTGGGGACACGCTGTTTTAGTTATACATTTTATTAACTGAAAGAACAAAAAGGACAATAAGCAGGTAGTGTGCAAGCTCTGTCCCACCAAGATATAGTATTTTGGGAACACATGCAAACATACAAAACCATAACACACATTTCCTCCTGGAGTTGAAGTTCTGCAGTTCCTGCTCAACACAGAATACTTGAGCAATTTGCAGGCAAAACTGCCACATAATGCAGAAAGGGCAAAGTGAATTACCAAGTCAAATCCCAAAAGATTAGCACCTTTACACTGTATACACTGGAGCCAAGGTTTAGCATTTTACATAATTTTATGCTTTAAAAGTAAAAATTGGTCACACAGTTAAAAAAAAACAAACAAACGAGCCTTCATTTATAGAATGGAGATGCACTGAGAATCTCACATTGAATCCTAGCAGGTCTAAAGATTCCCAATAAACACTACGCTTTCAGTGCAGAACCGTTTCAGTGTTTGAGCACCGATGCACTTTGACCTCAGTCTCCTCCGATCTCACAGCTCAAACCACAAGGCCACACTCTCCTCCCAGTCTGTAGGTGACAGTTCTTTAGCCTTCAGGGAAATAGGACTTTACCCCACATACCCACCCCTGTTTCCGCTCAGTGACCAGCCAGCCTCCCCCTCTGTGTAGGCTTGGTGTGAGCTAGTATTTATTTATTTTTATTGTGTCTCACCCATGAAGCACGCTTTGATCGCACCACACGGTGTGGACGAGCAGTCCTGCAGTGCCCAGGTGCTGAGTGAAGCCATTTCCGTTGGACCTAATTTCATCGCCTGCACAGTTGCCTTTTTGTTGAGGCTCAGACCCTTGTCAAAGACTGATGGGAAACACTACACTGATATAGAGCTCACACAAAGCCAAGTCAGTCTTATGTAAGCCTGAGTGTTGGCTTTAGGTCATTTCAGCCCATATGGATCTGCCATTAGAGATAAGAGACATACGAATGGGCTTCAGATGTGCTTGTAAAAAGTCATGATTCATATCTTTTCAAGTACTTGTGACGCCATGACAGGCAATCCCAAGTCATGAATACTTGCTTTAGCCCTTCTTTTGGCATGTTTCCTACATTATAAAGCTTCTACAATACAGAGTATATAACATGATACAATAAACTACAGCAACTCTAGAATGATTTATTCTGATAATTCCTGCTTCTGAGCTATGGGATGGATCTAGTTCCAAAGCAAGTCTTTTCAGCTGAATTGTAAGCTTCCATCTTGATCCAATTTGATGGCTGTCAAGACTTCATGACTTCATTGGCATCTACAATGGCAAAAGTTGGAGTTTAAAGTCAAGGTCCCTTCATCGACACAATCACCTCCAATCCTGCTCCTCACATCTGGTTAAACAAGCTCAGAAAACAAGCTCCCACAATGTTAGCTACAGTATTTGGTGGTTACCTTGTTAGATTATGTTACACCACACCGATTAACCCACTTGTACAAACAAGTAACTTAGTAAGTGCTCGCGCAGTTTCACACTCCTGGTGAATTAGTTGCAGAAAGAGGAAAAAAATCCTCATAACTCTCTGGAACATGTCATATGCAATTATCTTTAAGCCCGTTTGTAATTTAGGAACTAGCGCTTTTGCTTTTATAATATCTCCAGAGAGGGCTTTTTGTTCTGAATTATTGAGCAGTCCGAAGGCAGGAGTGAAAATCGAGCCAGGGGAAGGCGGCGGCGGCGGCTCGGACGCCCGGGTCGTGTTCCCATCGGAGACGGCTCTTGGTGGGACCACCGTGGAGGATCCTGCCAGCTTTCTCGCTAGATTAGACCCGCCAGTCGTCCTCCACAGGAAGGCAGTCCGGCTTTTTCACTGCCCTGCTCTCTGCAGGGACCCTGCCAGGGCTGACTTTAACTGTTCCACCTTGACTTCAGTTACAGCCTGTTTTCAGCAGGGGTTGGGGGTGTCTCTACTGATGTTATCTTTTGATCCCGGTCTCGCCTTATATGCTCTCTTTTTTTGCAGCTGCAAAAGTGTTTATATTAAAGCATATGGAGACGTGTCTCGTGGGAGCTGTAATAACACTGCATCAGGCCTACAAAGGAACAAGAGGAGATTTAAAGTCAGAAGGAAATAAAACGTGGCTGGAAAATTATATGTCTGTATGTCAAGATAGAAATACGTGATCGAGCGTAGAAGTAGAGAGGTGTTAAGCTGTCCTCTGGGTAGTCTTAATGAAGAAGACATTCTTCAGAGCTGGGCTGAGTATCAAAGTAATCGTTTAAATGGCAGAGATTTTAAGGGAAAGCAGTTTCTTTTATTCTCATGTGGTGCAGCCAGAAAATTCTGTGCTCGTAAAATCAAACAAGATCATCCAACTATGTCCTATTTAGAAATTTTATGTAAGAATCTTTAAATTAAATGTGACGCATGTCATACTTTCTATTGGGGAGCATATAAGGATATATATATATGTATATATATATTTATATATATATATAGGGTTTTTTTTTTTTATCCAAGCCCAATTTGTTACAAGTTTTTCCTCAGCTTGGGAATGAACATAATGTGCAGCCCAAACCTGCTCTATAATCCTTTACAATCCTCTATTAGTGTCAGCTGTTATTATTACAGTGAAATATACACTCCCATCACAGATTCATTTACAGATCATTGTAATAGAAATCAGTCACTTGTGTTACACAGGATGTTATGCAAACAGTCAGCCTTAAATTATCTACCCTACTCAAATGTTGTGTGCAGAATAACTTTTTTAACACAAACTTGCTTGCAGAAAGGGAATTATAAAGTCTCCATGGGTGACCTCCAAATATTACCATTGATGTCTGTGCAAGTGAATAGTGGATTGGCGCGCAATAGGTGAATATTAGCTCCTCAGGCATGGGGATGCAATCCTATTAAAACACACCATGGAATGTGCCAGATCTCCACTTTCACTCACTCTCTCTCTCTCTCTTTCTCTCTCACTCGTTTTCCTCAAATTTGACTGACAGGTGTGAGGCCCCCATGGTTTGGGATGCTTCAAGCTGTCAATCAGGCCTCCACATCGCCCTGCAGGTTGCTTCCTGTCTCCCAGCATTCCTGTGTAGTGCTAATGCTAAAACGAAGACGGCCTGTTGGCAAGGCGTTAGCATTTTTAGCATTTTCCCTCCCGGTGGATAAGGCCGTATTGATGTGGCCTGCTCAAAGCCGAATTTCGATCTCATGAGGGAAAAAGAATTAAAAAAAAAAAAAAAAAAAACTTTAAGGAATAATTTTGTTTTGGAATAATTCAACAGCACGACTATATGAAAATACACCAGAAGGCCAAAAACAAACTATCCCTTTCAAAACAGTGAAACAGTAGCTCTTAGGAATGGCAACAAAAGCAGAGCCTAGTAAAAACAAACACAAGTTCTAATTTATTTAACAAATTTTAGACTCAAATATTGTTTTCATTCCAGATCTTTATCTCTCATCTATTGTAAGAAGAAAAACACTTTGTAACTCTATTATGCGTACTTTCCTGTAATGCATACTTGTGACCCTCTTTTAACATGGACAGAATTAGCGTCTGAATAAAACCCTGTTGAACTTTTATGGGTTGTGAGTGGGTTGAGGGGAAAAAACTCTCTGTGGTGGAAAAAGAGGCCGCTTGCTGGATGAGTGGGACTCTACATCATTTCAGTTCAGATAAACGGAGTTGACAGGAAATGATTCTCTTATACACAGCACACAGGAAGATGGAAGAGTGCCAGTGATTGCTGTTTCCCGACCGCTGTATTATCACAGAGTAGCTGGAGTATGATAGTGCTGACCTGACATGCAGCAACAAGGATATTTCTTAGAATTACATCGCACTTCATTCTGCATACAGGATTCATGCAGAATGGGTTGTATTCAGAGTTAAGTGCACATAAGGAGGAGTCATTTCAATTATCTAAATGGGCCTCTTACAAATGTCGCTTAAACACCTACAGTATGTAGCACAAGACTGAATATAGAGAAATTTCCCAATGAAAATATTAATTTCGCTTTTGATCTTAAGTCGTCGGTTCTGAGTGTGGTCCAGTGCTTTATTTATGCTTAATATGTGTCTTATTGGAATGTGTTGTTTTACAGTATCAATCAACAGAAAGAGAACTGTGCTGACCATTAGTGCTGTGACACATGAATTTAATTCTAACACCTTTTTTGTGTGCAGCATGACCTCTTTATTGCGCTGCTCCTGTCATCAATTCTATCGCTCTGAATCTACTTTTCATTCCATGCACACACCATGGGCACCATGCACACACATATATTCACACACTCATTCACACCTAAAGGCAATTTAGTCTCACAAATCCACCTACTGGCATGTTTTGGGAAGTGGGAGGAAACCGGAGAACCTTAAGGAAAGCCACTCATCCGCAGGGAGAACATGCAAACTCAGTGGACCTTGGAGCTGTGTGGCAGCAACACCACCCGCTGCACTTACTGCTCAGTACTGGATATTTTAAGATTGCTGTATTATTTTCAAAACCTCAGTCACTCAAAACGCCATAGTTTTTGCTACAAAATACTAATATATCAATGGCATGGACTTCCTGAATAAAAGTGACTTTGAGTACATTTCTATAACAGCAAATCTGATAGCTGTATAAATTAATGCACCCCTTCTAACATGTTATGGTTTCTATAGAAACAACTGATTCACAGGCAAACACTCTTCATAAAAGAACCCAAAACCCTCGGAAAAGTTTCTTGCTAAATTGATAAACTGCAATTTTTTGCTCTTATTAATTATAACTTAGAGGAAAATAGGGACGGTGGTGAAGGAATGACTGCTTATAGCTACTAATGTAAGTGATAATGGGAGCTAAGTTGTCTCATTGATTTTCTGTGACATTAAATATGGCTATAAATTACAAACCTGTCATTCAGTAATAAATTAAACATTCATATTGTTGGAAAATAGATGTTGTATAATGGGAAAAAAGCCATGCTGTTATTTAAAAATAATCTTCTTTGTGGTGATAACAGTAACTCTGCTTTGCATTACCAGCACACCCCAAAGTGTGATATTTCTTACATATTAGTGACACAGATAACACTACGACAACACAATGCTCCACAACATGATACGTCCACGTTTTGCTCATTAGCCCTTAGTTTTAAAAAAAGTGTCCCAAACAGGACGGTCCAGCAGCTGAGACCTTTTCAGACCAAGGTTTTGTTCACAGAGAGATCACAGGAAAGCGGAGGATCCCTCAGGGCTCATTGATCGTGAGGAGCGGAGGCAGCGGCCTGTGTCATTATTGGAATGCATTATACCTCGGCCCTCTTCCATGCCTCCAGCGTCTGAGCATGCCATCGACTAGCTTGTCCGATGCAACACCCTCTTCAAAAAGAGAAGAGTCCACAAGAACAATTTAAAGAAAGTGTCTTAAAGTTTTGCTTCCTCTTTACTCTTGTTGTTTTGACCGCCTTCGCTAATAAGACCACTTCCACCATCCTACGTCAAGCAATTTTGTGGTAAGTGTAAGTGTGTGGTATTTAGCATCCGAACACTGAAAACCCAAGTGACTGATGTTTTAGCCTGCTCTCTGTGCTCCATTACTTTTCAATTCAATTCAGATAATGTTATCATAAGCACATAAGCCATAAACCTTTAATGGTGAGTGGAATTTAAGCAAAGGTAAATGTAGCTTTTATAGCTGCTGTCATTATTGGCAATATTTCACTAATAGCGTTTCCTTTCAATTGTTTTGAATAGAAGGGAGGCATGCAGGCCTTATCAGGCTGCTAGATAAAATGACAGCCATTTTAGCATGGAAATCAGATTTATACTGAATCTATCCCAGCAAACAGAAATTAGTCTTAGGATGGAGTCATTTGATTAGATCACAGGGCCACAAAATGTTTCAAAGTAATATAAATGCACACTGAAATAAAACCTTTTTGACATTTTGAGGCTTAATTTTTAAATAAATATATATTGTTCAGGTTGACACTGATTCATGACCTCATCTCCCGCTCATAATTTTTTCCCGTAGGTTCTGCTAAACAGCAGATGCCCCATTAGCTTGCTAATTGATATATTGCTGTTGCTTGCTACTGTATCAGCGAGTCATATTGGAAACTGGCCATTGCAAGTCTATCGAGAAATGTAGGTCTGCCATGATAAAATGAGGCTGTAACACACTTTATGTTCAACCACATTCCTACAGAATTTGCTTTGTTACAGGTAGCATATGCATGGTTCTGTTTGAGACTAATTCCAGAAAATCCTTATATAGGGTAATGATGACAGACCTGGCAGCCTGGACTGCATACGACACACTGAATAGGTCGCAGAATAAATCACAGACTAGATCCTACGTGTTCTCATGTTTGCTTATGTAAATAAAACACCGTTACAGCAGCTTTCATTCATTCATACGTTTTCAATAAGTGCTTTAGCCTGGTCAAGGTTGTAGTAGATCCAGAGCCTCACACTGGGGAATACACCCTTGGCATCATGTGCACACATTTACGCATTAATTCACACCTAGGGGCAATTTTGTGTTGCCAGTACTCCTACTGGCATGTTTATGGGAGAATGGAGGAACCCAGAGGAAGAATCCAGAGGAAACTCAGAGGTGCACATGGGAAAATTAAATAGACAGTAACCTGAGCTCAGTACCGAATCAGGGATCATGGATCTGTGAATTCAAAACACTTCCTGGGAACACTGGGCCTGGGGTGGGAATACACCTTGGATGGGACTCCAGTCCATCACATGGCATTATGCACACACACATTCACATTGTCATTCACACCTAGGGCAAATTATCTTAGCCAGTTCATCCACAGGCATGTTTTTGTAAGGTGGGAGGAAACCCATAGGAACATGCATGTGTAACCCTGGTTAAAACCTAATGGCTGAGGTATTATTATAATCATTATTGATATTCTCTTATTATCACCAAAAGGATTTTATTAAACATTAAAATATGTCTTTAACATGAAAGAATAATGATAATTAAACATTTGATTTATTAAATGTAAAAAGTAATTGGACTAATTAACATATTGCTTTGTTACAACCAAAAACTGTAAGGTGATCAATTTGCTCCGCCCACTTTTTAGTGTGACATTAACTTATCAGTAAAAAGAGAAGCACAGTATAGACAGATTGAGAGCTGCAGAAACCAGTTTATTTTAAACAGATCATTTGAGAACTTTGGATGAAGTAAGTAGCTTTGACTAGGTTAAAATTAAAATTTAGATAAGTATATAACTTGCGTTAACTGCATTGAAGTAGTTAGTAGGCATGTAACAATATGTCATGCATCGGTAAATCACAGTACTAATTTATGCCGATTTGAATTGATGGAAATAAAAAATGTAGCGCAATTAATCTTATTTTTCCTAGCTTTAACTGCATTATTTAGACAGCAGGGCGTGCAATAACGCACAATTGTGAGAATACACGAGACATCACAGTAGGCAACACAGCTCTAATGCCTCAGCACGAAAAACCAGATCTAAAATGGGAAAGAGCTTTTGTGCTATTGAGTTTACAAACAGATTCAACAAGAAATCAGAGCTATCTTTTTACAGACTGGCGAAAGCTAAAGAAAAGAGAAGCAAAAGGAGGTAGCTGTTTTGTGTTATGCAGACTACAGGCTTCACAAATATTTATAATCTTTAAGAAAATGCTCATTATTAACATTTTTCATTTTTTATAAAAGAAACATTTTATTTATTGGGCTATTATATTTGACCTCAACCTTTACAGATAATTTGTAAATAATAGTTTGTAAATAAATATTGTCGGTTATTTAAAAAAATGAAAAAAGTATATTTTTTTAAATTTAGCTAAAGGAATATTTAAGTTGATAAACAACAAGAAAATAAATGTTGCATTTTTTGGTAATAAATAAAAAAAAAAAAATTTCCCCAAAATTATTGTTGGAAAATCAAATCGGGAACCAGTATCATGAATCAAACCGAATCGTGAATTGGGTGAATCATTACATGCCTAGTAGTAACACTACTGGAGACTTGAAGAAGTGATGTGTATGACCTGTACTGCAGAAGCTTTAGCCAGTCGGTCACTCGCACGGACTTGGCTGGGGGTTTTTGGTATTCCTTCTTCAACTGATTCTTGCTGAATGAAACTCTATGCCATCACCCCTTCCAGATCTGACCCACAATGGATCTTTGATTATGTTGTATTTAGCTTTGAATGTGAAATTTGAAAAAAAAAAATATATATAAATATTTACAATGACCTGTGTTCATTGTAAAGTGTTGAAAAATCCAGTGTGACAACTTTCCCACTAATGGGGCAAATTGACCCAAGTGCACACCCTTTAACTAAGCATCTAGAACACTGTACTGAAATGAGATATGAAAATTATAATAAATATAAAATATGTGCCTGTGACTTCATTCTTTTTTTTTGGTAAGACATTTATTCCATTGTAATGCATCATGCTTAAGCAAGGTAAGAAAGAGTGACAACTGTTTTTCATATGGTCTTTTGCTTAACAAATAGTAATAAATTAGTAAGAATCTGTCACTTGGATCACAGTGAGTTAGGTGAAAGTATAATAAAATAAAAATAAAATAAAAGTATAGTTTTTCATTTAAATATGTTATTAGGTACAAAATGTTATTAATAGATGCATAATGATAGTGTTAGAGTGAGGTGTCACTGACCACCCTAAGTGTGCATGAATGATTGAGGAAATAGCCACGTGTTTAAGCTGTATATATACGGAGAACGGAAAAAACCTGACAAAGCCTTCAGGAAAGTTTCACCGTTACGGCAGTGTGGGTATATGTGTGCAGAATTATTTGCGTGTTTCTGCGAGCTCAGCCACTCTGATTCAGCATAAACCTTGTCAGAATAGAGCCTGTAGCAATGCGGTTTTAGGAATAACTGCACTCTAACCCAGGTGTCAACTGCCAGGTCTTGCCACAGTGTACAATTACCAGCGAGTTGTCCTAATGATGCATTTGACTCTGCAATGTGTTTCCTCTCCTATTAACCTGTCAATTAGGCCTCACCTCTGAGCCTGTGCCGTTGGATTCGGGCGTTTGTGTTCAAGAGGAGGAGTGATCTTGTGTTCACTAGTTCACTAGGGAAAGCCTTGACTGTGATGGAGGCCCACATCACCATCCTCCCCTGATCGGTCCTATTCTTGCCTGGCTCAGATTGTTCTAACAAGCTCTGACACACAGCGTTGGGCTCAGGCATAGGCCTGGGGGCACTGAGTGTGTGTATACGTGTGTGCGTGCGTGCGCGTGTGTGTGTGTGTGTGTAGGGTGAAGGGAGGAGGGTTCAGATCGGTGCTCATTGATAATCAGGTCTTATCCCTAGAGCAGCGGTCAAACAGTACATGGCGCATCTTTCCCTGCATCGCTAATCCGTCCTACATGGCCCGGTGCAGGTGTCAAGTGCTTACGGCTTCCTGGTAATGCATGTCAAAAAACGGGAGTCCAAGAGGTATACAAACACACACGCATTCCATTTATGTTCCCCTCAAAGACACACACACACACACACACACACACTTATCTATTTTCTCTCTGATCCTGTCTCTTGTGTGATATTTAATTGGTTTATCTATTTGCAAAAGTGCCATTGCATTTTGAACAGTGTGCACTCTTGCGTATGGCCTGATTTCTGTCTGTCAGATACCCATCAGACACACTATTATAATGGACCTCATTAATATTTTGTTTTTAATCCTTTTTTTTTTTTTTTTTGCCTTTTTATGCTGTTTTCTTTGTTTGGCTAATTGGCAAAATATCAGAGCTTCAGAAACCTCAGAGTTCAATTATAATGCTGACAGGATAAATCACAAATGCAGAACCTGATCTACTCCTGACTAAGTCTCCTGGTGGAATATTACCTGAATATATGTTTTTCACACACTTTTTATGTCAGTTACAGAGTTATAGAATACCCTCCTGACTTAATTTCCCATATAAAATTCTATAATATAAGAAAAAATTCCGCTTGCTTATGATGTTTTCTATAGTGTCATTCAAATATGTACTAATAACAGAGAGAGAGAGAGAGAGAGAGAGAGAGAGGTGTCATCAAGGCTGCACCCTGGATGTTCAGTAAGGAACAGGGGCTGCACTCCCAAAGGCTTGAGCAAATCTGGATGTACGTTTTGAATTATTGATGCAATGTAGACTATGCATAATGCAAAATACATGGGCTGGGGAGGCTGGGGCAAGCAGCACAGAGGCCTGAAGTGCATCTTGGGCAAGACAGCCAGTAGCTTCCACCAGTTAAGTGCGTTCTACAGGCAAGAGCTGCTGCAGGGCAAAGAGTACTGCTGAGGGTTCACTCCTATTATAAATCCATAATCCATTAGAAATCCATAACACCTGTAATGTTAGCTGCAAGACCATGTTATGGTCAGTTTGAGTAGTTTTAGACACCTATAGGTTCCACTTCTTATGTTTTTTTGAGTTACGTTGTGTGTTACCAAGTGTGGAACAATAACCACTTTTTTATGTATATGCATATATTTGATTTTAGGTGAGGGGCGGCACAGTGGTCAGTAGGATCTGGGTGAACCTTTTGACTTACTGGGGCCTTTCTGTGTGGGGTTGTCCTTGTGCCTGCATGGGTTTTCTCAGGGTGCTCCAGTTTCCTCCCACAGTCCAAAGACGTGCGGATCAGGTCAACTGGCTACTCTAGTTCGTCTCTGTGTTAGCCCTGAGACAGACTGGTGACCTGCACAGGGTGTATCCCGCCTCTAACCAAAGGCAGCTGGGATTGGATCCAGCTTCCGTGCATCCAAGGGGTATAGAGAATGGAAGGATGTCTTTTGGGTAAGTTGTTACAGTACTGAGCAAAATTATTAGGCTTCTGTAAAAAAAGTTCTCTAAAGTGATGATGCTTTCAAAACTAATGAAACAAAACTTTTTTTTTGCAAACAAAAACCATAAACAAATCAGTATTTGCTGTGACCACCAGTTGTTTAGAATCCAGCCGTCCTGAAAACAGCATTCATTCTCTGAAAGTACACCGTCATGCAGTTTTATAGAAGACATTTCATAGGTGGGTTGTTTCAGGAATCTTGCAGAACCTGCCACAGTTGTTTTGCAGACTCTCACTTGCTTCCAGGGTTGCCAGCAAAATCTCTCGGTAACATTTCTAGTTCAACTATATCTCAAGAACTGCACAAAAGACAAAAAAAAACCTAGCAAAAAAAATTGGGGGAATGGAAGAGAGAAATGTGTTTTTCTTCTCTTTTTTAGCCTTTGCGTGGGAAACAAGTTCACCATGCTGTGCGCACATTTCTGATTCACTGTATCTGCAGTACGCCTTTTATCATCACCTGATACGTATATTATCCTGTCCATAATCCTGCTTTCCCTCTCCCAATCTTGCAACAGAAATGATTCTGTACATCACTTTGCCTTTGTTAGCCTCTATTTGCAGAAAGTGATTAATAAGCAAATAATTGGAATGAAAGATTTTGGTGGCCATGAACTATTTTTGAAAAACAAAAAAATTCTGGTGGCCCAGACATTTATTTAATCGAGCCCAAGAATGCCACACGTGGACTTGTTTTTTTCCACCAACAACCTTGTTCCAAAATTATCCCAGTTTGGCATCAGAACCTCAACCCTGTTTGTTTCTGTAGGTTTCAGACAGCTTTGATGACGTACTTGGTACTGTTACTTTCCAAACTTTTTTTTTTTAACATTTAATCTTACTCTTTGTTTTTGAAAATGTTCAATTTGCTTTTGTGAACTGACACATTTGTAAATACATCTAAGCCTCTACATCTAAATGTACAGTGGGGTCCAAAAGTCTGAGACCACATTAAAAGACTATTTTTCAAACAGAAATTTTTTCAAATTTGGAACATTGAAAACATAAACCAGGTTTCCATTGAAGTTTTGCACAAAACCGAAGCGATATTTAAAAAATTTCAACAAAACACAATTGAAAATGGTCTCTATTTCCTTTCAGCGATGTAGTTAATGCTGGGTTTTCTCCTCTCGTGATGTGCTCTTACAGAGCACCGTCTTTAGCATTGCCACGTACTCTTCTTGTCATGTCATGTGACTTAAATGCAAAAAATGTGTTTCCATTTCAATTTTGCAAAATAATGCTTTAACGAATTATCTGAAAAACCACCTTACGTATGAGTAAAGAAGTTTTTTTTCAAAGTTGACGTGTTTCAATTACTCGTTTTTTAGTTTGCAATGTCAAATTGTGCAAACAATGGAAGCAAGACTATAGAAAAGAAATCATAGAACAAATATATGCTTAGTATGTCTTGAATTTTCAATATTCAGCACTATTTCAATCTCAGAAAAATTCCTAATGTTAAGATTTCCCCCGAGACCTAGCCTTTTTATGGAAACACATTCAGACGACACTTTAGTGAATTTGATCTAATATGGATCATCAGGGTTTACGCAAACTTTAGCTTGTGGAGTCCGTGCTAAGTCAAGTGCATGCTGTCCTTAAAGCAAAAGCAAGACGAACCTAATTCTAAAACTCATGTCGATGTTTCTGAGATTCTACTTTTCACTCACATGGTCACTGATAATATAATTCATAATGAACAATTTTGTATTAATTTAGAAAAAAACTTTCAATACTCCTCTCAGACTTTTCGACTCTTTTGGACACTGAATCCAGCACTGTGCAAAGATCTTTGGCACCCTTTCTTTAGTACAAATTTGTTATAAATATTTATTTGATGAATTCTTCCTTGACTCAGTACAAAAACATTTTAGATTTCCAAACATTACATTCCCAAAAAAATTTTTTGCCTTTGAAAAATGTTTGTATGTTCGTAAAGAAAGCAACACATTACATGACAGAGCACTTTTCAGACAAAAAACATAATGAAGGCTCCTGGGGTTTGCTGAAAAATAAAAAATCAAGTATGACAGTCAAAGTCTCCAGAAGAACCGTGTCTGATTCTCCAAGATGCTCAGAAAAACTTCCAGCTCACTTCCTTATAAAACTGCACAAATTCGACCTGGATTACTGTTTAAGAAAACAAGCAAAGGTTTGTGAACACCAAATATCAGCTTTGTTTTGTTTATTACTGTTTACTGTACACGGTGTTTCTTTTAAATAGATTTAATTTCATAATTTTTGAAGTCCTCTTTACTTTACAGCATTTCCTTGCATTCTTTGCAGGACTTTTGTGTATAAAGCCGTGTTATGACTAGGTAAGAAGATACAGCAGAACACAAAGGCAGCAGATTGTATTTCAGACTGTTATTGAAGTGAGTCATTTTCTGTACCCCTGCAGATGATAATATGTCCACTTGAGAACTGTCTTTGACCATTGGCTTGACCTCCATGTACAAGTCTACACAAACCCACACTGACAATGAGACAAGAGACATGAGAAACCTCACTAGAAGTTAATGAGCTGTATGTCTGAAATGCTAACAAATCTGAATCACAAAAACCCTTTTCTGTTCATCCTACACCTCTAAATCCAAATAACACTCATTTACTGCAGGGGTTCTCATACTTCCTTCAGCCAGGTACCTCCTCCAGTGTGAAAGAAAAATTGACTTATTTTAAGAGCATAATGCAGTTAGTAACCACAGGCACATAAAGCATTTATCCGCTGAAGCCATTAGAGCTTTTCATTTCTGAACTTTCCACCCACGGATTCCAGTTAAAGTGTGTTCAATTGTACATCGAAAATGTCTTCAAATTGCAGCTAGATTCAAATTTGCATTTTTCATACATGTTTTTATGAGATGTTAAACAACTAGATGAATCCAAGTAATTTCTTCTCAAGTAGGATTACCTTAAGTATAATAAATAAATAAATAGATCACAACATGACTTACCTTGCTAAATTTTCTGTGATATTTAGGTTACTGAAGTTAAGGTTAGGGTTATATATAGCATTAGCTACATTAATATTTATGTCATTGAAAGAATCTCAGAGGGACAGTAAGACAAACGTGTGTTTGTTTGTGTGTGTGTGTGTGTGTGTGTGTGTTTTCTTTTTCAAGCCTAACAGAAAATAGGCCCCCCAAAAAAAGTGAAACAACTTCTATTTGCCTTGAGAAAATAATAAAACAAAGAAAAAAAGAAAATTTATTTCCATGTCTTCCGAGGGGCCTTAAAGGGGTGTGAGCCAACGATGGTACACAGTGGCATAAAGCCACGGCCTTATTTGGGACAAAATGTAATAAAAAAGACGATGTCTGTGGGGAAAAACAAGCCGTCTTGGTCAATAGATTTTAGTGTCAAGCGAGTGTCCCGTTTCGGTTGGCAGAACGCATTGCAGCGGAATACAATTTTCACTTCTGGACCCCTACATGCGCGAATCCCCCGGACAGTTTGGTGAAGTGGAAAGAGAGGATGGTGGGTTCTGTGGAGCTGCTAAAGTGCTTTCATGCAGACAAAACTCTGACAGGAGTCTTTCTCCCACCTCCACCCAAGCACCTGACCATGTGACATCTGGCCTCCTGGATTCAACGTTCGCATCACTTCACTGGAATGGGCCAGAACAGCGTGCTAGAACTTTTAGCTACTTGTAGTACAAAGCCTCAGAGTTTCATAAAACATATGCCTAGTCATCTATTGGACCCTAAAATCTAATCTGGAGACAGAAAAAAAGAGAAAGAAGCAGAAACAGATCGTCCAAGGAAAGTAAAAAGATCTGCCTCTCTACTCGGTTTGATGTGCACCCTTTAATCCATCGAGTGTTTTTACAGTGGGAGGATATCATAAGACCCTTTCAACAGATAGCAGGGAGTTGAGAAAGTTACAAAAACAAAAGCAGAACCTTATGAACGTGTCGGTTGCCTGAGAACACAAATCATGGGCATGGGTGTGGGGAGAACTTGAGTTTGTCCTTTTTTGTGTGTGGGAAAACGTTGCGAGGGCATTGTGGGTGACAAGCAGTTGCGTGCAATGGACTAGAGGAATTACATAAACATAAATATTCTTAGTTAGAGGTTGGTCATGTAAGGTGCGCAGACTGGAGGGAACTGCGGTACACACCCTGAGACCTTTCATCCCGATTGTCCTCTTTGGCAGATAAATGGTTTGGCAGAAGCAGTTCATTCCAGAATGGAGCTGAGAAATGCAATATGCATGCTTATGTCACAATCTGTCTCAGAACTGCAGGATCAAAATGCTATTATTAATTACATAACGTCTGGCAGGCAGAGTTTTCCACTGCGTATTGTTAACCTCTTAAACACCAAGAAATATTCAGTAAAACTAATTTATGTAGTAACCGGAGTTTAATTTGTGTTTAAAGGATTCTTTCTGAATGATCTCACACACATTATATA
>JAQQZR010000007.1:5214451-5250727 GCA_030068235.1 Notoglanidium macrostoma
GTGTGTGTGTGTGTGTGTGTGTGTGTGTGTGTGTGTGTGTGTGTGTGTGTGTGTTTGTGTGTGTGTGTGTGTGTGTGCATTCATGATGTTAGATGGCTGTATCGTCTAAACCAAACGTTAAATTGTACAAACATTCAAGAATCAGGACGGAAACGAGTTTGGAAACCATTTGTATTTCTTAGTGTTTGCTGCCACCTGCTGGCTGGAATACAAATGGCAGCGATTTTTTTTCTTTATTCAGGTCCATGATTGGGACCTCAGCTCTGTCTTAATTTTGCAACATTTTTGGATGCAATAAACTTCTACCTAGATAACCTTGGTATTATAATGTGTTATCAACAAGCCTATCATCATCCTGTATGTTATAATATAAATCTATCCATAATGAGCAAGCCAGAGGCAATGGTGGCAAGGAAAAAACCTCCTGATACAAAATGAGGAAGAAACCTTGAGAGGAACCAGACTCGAAAGGAAACCCAACTTCATCTCAGTGGCACTAGATTGTGTGATTATAAATGATTTCCCTTATATAACTGTACACTTTATAGACAAAAAGTGCTAGTAATGTTAACAGGAACTTATGAGAAACTCATGAGTATGAGCATCAGAATCATTTCTGAATTCATTATATCAAACTGAAGTTATTAACTATTCAATTATGGAGACTTGAGTGCAAACTGTTCTTAGCAATTGCAGTCCAAGGCTATAAAAAGTAAGAATATCCACAGCCATCTTTTCTATGTGGTACCATCCACAGTAATGTCATGGTGATCTTTATGCTGTCCATGAGGAGCCATCCTCAGCAGCAGCAAGTGATATTGAGGTGATGAGATCTCCAAACAGATGTATGGCATCAGTTTGTCCCAGGCAGGTCTGGAGAGCAGAAAGAGTCGGGTATATCAGGAGTAACATGTGGAGAGAGAGAGAGAGAGAGAGAGAGAGAGAGAGAGAGAGAGAGAAGATCAGTGTGGAATAAATGTTTAGTTGTGAATGTTTTGCACAGACTATGGTCAGAGGATGTGATAAAAAGTAAGTATACAAGACAGGATTGTTCTTCTTTAGTGGTCTTAAGATGATGTGTAAACATTTTGTCACATCTGGAAGTCTTGAATGCAGCAAAAAAAAAAGTAACTGTGTATTAACACTTGAAGAAAAAATATTGGTTTTAAAAAAATAGTTTGTCTCCTTGTGAAAGTAAAACATCTTTTCATTTCAATCAACAAAATATGTAATTTGGCCAGGGTGCCCAAACTTTTGCATACAGCTGTATATGTAAATTATATTACTTAAGGACATGCTAGCTGGAATGTCCTCACCCAGATATTTGAACCAGGCCTGGACAGGCCATTGCTCATGAAATATAATTCGTATCTTGTAAATATAATTTAATTTACATATAATAGTCTGTGTAAGATGGACAATGTGGCAGAGAATGAAATGTGAGGGCAAAAATTTCTCAGACATCCTCTTATGTATCGCTGAAGTATAGTTTTTTATCCTGCCTATATCTATATAAGTAAATTAATCCAGTGTCAATCAATTTACATGCTAAGTTTTTTTTCCCTATAGGCGGTAATAGAAAGTCTGTAGTCTGATCATATTTAACAAAAGAAACATTCTCTCTAAGAGGAAACTATTACGTTTTTGCTCAGCATTATGGCAATCTGAAATTTTAGTAGCATTAGATTTTCTAAAAGTAAGAAGCTAATTTTCATTCTTCCTTAATTATGATAACCCTGGTGCATTTAAAAGCTGTGTTGTTTAATGGCTGTAATGAATAAGATGGAATAAGAATGTTTATTCAGCTATAGATCATTCGATTCACTCATGAAATAATGGAGTTTTGTGGGTTTTAATTTGCACTTAACCCAAGCCAAAATCTGGAAAGGGAGGCTAGATGGTGTGATTAGCATAAAAAGCAGACTCCAGATTACTTTATACTTCACATTCACTTTCAAGTTAAACTTTACATTTCGGTGGTTGAGAGATCATGACATTTTAACACAGAAATGGAGACTCTGATGTACTATTGAATTATAAGGGAGAAGATCTTGAAAACTTTACATTTCGCAGTAGCAGTAGGACATGGGTTTCTTTTTTAAGACAACTCTGTCTCATTCTACACACATGTTGGACAACTGGAGTTACTGTCGTTTAAGTGTCCTTGTTTTCTGTAACATTTCTTCTTACAGACTGTAATCGGCCTGAAACAATGAGGGGCAACTAAATGTAAGAAGCATTCGTGTTGTTGTTATGTATAAAAAAAATTGTGTTTACTTCTGGTTTAATTAATGAAGGTTTTCAAATAAGGATCTATCAGTAGGCCTAAAGAGTAAAAATCCTACAAAATGGTACAACTGATTACATACAACACATTACTTTCTACTTTCATCACAAGGTTTTGTAACACATCCTGATGGCATACTTGACTATACAATACTTAGAGAGCACTCATAAACAGTGCAAATACTATGCTTCATATTGAGATCATTCTTGATCATTCTTTAGGCTACTGAGTATGAAAATCAAGTCTTGTTCTCTATTGAGGATGAGAATCATTCAACATTCTCATTTGTTTCTTTATTAAGGATGAAAATGTCTCAATATGCAGATATTGTACTCTTTTGAACAAAAGAATCACTGAGTCTGTTGTAATCTATTGACATTGAAGGTTGCGCTGATTCACCGCAGATCACGTTGGTTGCGACAAAGCATCATTCAGTGTGTAAAATCTGGCACAGATAGACGGTGAACTTCACAAGCCTCTTCACAAATGTTCACACACAATGGGCCACCCAGGCCCAGTGCAGCCCTCTTCATAGTGCTCCCTAAAGCATAAAAACTGTTGGTCAGTCACCTGCCAGCTGGCAGTCAGGTTTATAGATATACTGCAGCATCAACACCTTTTCGCTAACTCAGACACTACATGCCAATCTATAATGCATGCAGTTTGCCTACTTGACTGGCCAAAGTCATAGTAAGTAACATGCTGTCTTAAGCAAAATACTTATTATGTCTGCATCTTCCATTGGTTCATATGGCGAGTACCAATTCTGGATCCACTTGTGACTTCATGGTTTGCATGAGGGTCAGAGACACTAAGAACCCTTCTGAAAAGTTGTGATTACTTCCATAAACTTTAGGGTATACCCAGGAAGAGTACAGCCAACAGTCCTGTGATAGACTGCATACCTGTACTCTCCAAGAGTCAGCTGGAACTGGCTCCAGCTTCCCTGTGGTATAGATAATGGATGGATGGATGGAATCTACTCAACAATCTAGTCACGTTCCACTTGCTGGCATACAACTGGCATGTTGACAGAGCCCATGCTCTACAAGATTGTGTCTGACCCCTTGCAAACATCCCATTTGCCGGAATATATACATGTAATTTCAAGGCATACAAGGTCTGCTGTTCTGCGGTGAAGCGTTGGGGAAATCTGCAACAGTAGATCTGGTATGATGGGTAGTGAGCATGGAGAGCCCTTCAGTAATGTCATCAACAAGTAGAGTGCGGCCTGTTCTGCCAGAATAGGGCTATCGGCAATACTAATTGCATCGTCTCTTCAATGTGCTGCAATATCATCCATAGCAGTGTAAGTGCTGGGAAGGCACACAATTTAGCCAGTCAAATGGCAAAGCATCATGGCACAAAGCCCCTATCTGTGCACTGCTTGTGAACCACATTGAGCAAACAGATCAACTCCACAACGCACGGTGGTGTGGTGGTTAGAACTGTCGCCTCACAGCAAAAAGGTCCTGAGTTCGATCCCCAGGTCATCCAGGGTGCCTTTCTGTGTGGAGTTTGCATGTTCTCCTCGTGCATGCGTGGGTTTCCTCTGGGTGCTCCGGTTTCCTCCCACAGTACAAAGAATTGCAGATTAGGTCAACTGACTACTCTAAATTGCCCATAGGTGTGAATGCAAGCGTGTGTGGTTGTTTGTTTCTGTGTTAGCCCTGTGGTGCACTGGAGACCTGCCCAGGATGTGCCCCGCCTCTCGCTCCGAGTCTGCTGAGATTGGCTCCAGCTTCCCCACGACCCAGGTGGATAAAGCGGTATAGATAATAGATGGATGGATGGGAAATTATGTCCTTAAGTTATTACTTTTATTAAGTCTTATGTTCGAACATCAGTTAAAAAAAGTCACCAATATCACACTCCAATGTCCGATATTTCTAAACCAGATATAATTAATCAATTCCACCTTAGATCTATTGTGGTGGTAATGTTTTTATAAGGTGGGTTGAAAGCATGTAGAGCACTTAAAATTAGATAATCAACCATATAAACTGTAAGTCCTGTTGTAACATTTTATGAAAGCCTCACATTTATGGAAGCCTTCTTTATTTTATTTACTTGAGTTGAAGATGTTGTTAATCATGTTATATTATTCAGAGTAATAAACACTGCGGTTCCACCAACCCCATGTGCACCTGCATGTTGAGATCTTTTAGCAAAGGTCATAACTTTGCTGTATTTCCCAAAATATAGACAAACTACTACTCTCATTCACACCACTGTGACCCTGACCAAGCAGTTAAGGAGGAATGCACATGTTGGTTAATGAACACGGTCTTTAGTTAAGCTTCAGCTTGCTCATACCCACATGAAAATAAAATTTCCATGCCCTGTAAACCTCTCTGGTCATCTTTCTAAAAAAAAAATGTATAGTGTGACTCCTGTTTGTATCTGTATTTGAATCTATTTCAAATATCTATTCAATTTAAATGATGTATTCATATATGGTCGAGGTTCCCAACCATTTTTTGTCAGCTGAACCAATCAGTATTATTAAGAAAGCTGGCTTCATGCTTTCATTAGAAAACTGCACCAAGCATATCACATACTTATTAAATACTCCTCAATGGACACTTCTCTCTTTCAAACTTTTGTTGTCTGATTTTTGCTTAGGCATTCCCTCTCTTATGATTTTCTTTTACTGACAACATATCTGTCCATTTTAATAGATTCTAAGGTGTTTATAGTGGCAAAGAATGCATTGGATAGCTAGCATTTTATGAATTTTTTGTTTAACTTGGTGTGCTAATAACATGACATGACGTCGTTCATGACGAAATTCAATAATCCACTATCACATGTGAGGTTACTTGTGAGGTTACAATAAAATGTGGGCATATTAATTGTTTTAATTTTTTATATATAATTAAGATGCGTGTGACTGACATTTCACAACTCCCTGGTTGGGAAACCCTTGAATTAGTCCCATCCCCAGTACCTCCTGCCATTTTACAGCAGCCCTGATTGATAATATTTGTCTCAAGTTCTGTCATATCTAAATCATTGCATGGGCTAGATCCTGATGCCCTATGGACATGATAATGATGGTCATAGCCTTCATTATCTAGGCCAGTGACATTGCTTACAGCTCTTAATTACAGTTTCTGGAAGTAGCTGTACTCAACTGCAGTCCTTTCTTATCATTAAATAGAAATAGTCAATAACACAGAATTGCAGCGTGCCTTTCCTCTTCATGTAAAGTACGTCTATTTTTAACTGCACTCTTGTGTAGGGCCTGGAATGACTGAGATTTATTTAAGCTAATCTTTAAAGTGCACATCTGCACATCTTAATCTGCACAAGTAGCACTTTCACAGCAAAACAGTGATTGTCTAGGTGAAGCAATAGACCAAATAATTTGTGTTCTTGATGTTGTTTAGCTAGTTTGATGTGAATTTCACCTGTTTATGTTCATAACAAAATCACATTTATAGCAGTAAATCACATTTCGCTTGTGTAATGCGCCATTAACGATCATCAGTGATCAGAGAGTCACTAGAGAAATGGGAACTGTTTGTGGTTCTGAAATCACTAAGCTCTATCAAATTCTTCCATCCATCCATTGTATACAGCCATGGCCACAAATATTAATGTTCACAAAGTCTGCTGCCATAGTTTTCATGATGGCAATTTACATATACTCCAGAAAGTTATGAAGAGTGAATCAGATGAATTGCAATTAATTGCAAAGTCGCTCTTTGCCAAGAAAATGAACTTAATCCCAAAAAAAACCCATTTCCACTGCATTTCAGCCCTGCCACAAAAGGACCTGCTGATATCATTTCAGTGATTCTCCCATTACAAAAGGTGAGAGTGTTGACGAGGACAAGGCTGGAGATCACTCTGTCATGCTGATTGAGTTAGAATAGCAGACTGGATGCTTTAAAATCATGGTGGTGCTTGAAATCATTGTTCTTCCTCTGTTAACCATGGTCACCTGCAGGGAAACACATGCAGTCATCATTGCTTTGCACAAAAAGAGCTTCACAGGCAAGGATACTGCTGCTAGTAAGATTGCACCTAAATCAACTATTTATCGGATCATCAAGAACTTCATGGAGAGAGGTTCAGTTGTTGTGAAGAAGGCTTCAGGGCGCCCAAGATAGGCAGCAGGTAGGTGTGAGTGGATCTGCACACACAGTGAGGCAAAAACTTTTGGAGGATGGCCTGGTATCAAGAAGCCACTTCTCTCCAAGAAAAACATCAGGGAAAGACTAATATTCTGCAAAAGGAACAGGAATTGGACTGCTGAGGACTGAGGTAAAGTCATTTCCTGTGATGAATCCCCTTACCGATTGTTTGAGGCATCTGGAAAAAAAGATCTCCAGAGAAGAAAAGGTGAGCGCTACCATCAGTCCTGTGTCATGTCAACAGTAAAGCATCCTGAGACCATTCCTGTGTGGGGTTGCTACTCAGCCAAGGGAGTGGGCTCACTCACAGGTTTGCCTAAGGACACAGCCATGAATAAAGAATGGTACCAAAACATCCTCTGAGAGCAACTTCTCCCAACCATCCAAGAACAGTTTGGTGACTAACAATGCCTTTTTCAGCATGATGGAGCACCGAGCCATAAGACAAAAGTGATAACTAAGTGGCTCGGGGAGCAAAACATCGAAATTTTGAGTCCATGGACAGGAAACTCCCCAGACCTTAATCCCATTGAGAACTTGTGGTCAATCTTCAGGATGGGTGGACAAACAAAAACCCACAAATCCTGACAAATTCCAAGCATTGATTATGTAAATATAGGCTGCCATCAGTCAGGATTTGTCCCAGAAGGTGATTGACAGCATGCCAGTGCGAATTGCAGAGGTCTTGAAAAAGAAAGGCCAACAATGCAAATATTGACTCTTTGTATAAACTTTATTTGTCAGTAAAAAGCCTTTGACACTTGAAATGAAATGCTTGCAATTATACTTCAGTATACCGTAGAAACATCCGATAAAAAAATCTAAAATCACTGAAGGAGCAAACTTTGTGGAAACCAATACTTGTGTCATTCTCAAAACCTTTGGCCACGGCTGTATGCAGCTTATTCATGTGGGTAGCAGGGAAGTTGGAGCCAGCTGACTTAGGGTGAGAGGTGGGGTACACACCGGGTAGGTCGCCAATATATCACAGGGCAGACACAGAGACCAACAACTATTCACATTCACATTTACACCTATGGGCAATTAAGAGTAGCCAGTTGACCTAATCTGCAGGTCTTTGGGCTGTGAGAGGAAACCGGAGCACCCAGAGGAAGCCCACACAGGCACAGGGAGAACGTGCAAACTCCATAACAAATTCTTACTTCCCAAAATATCTAACCTATTTCATGATCCACAAGTTTATATGTAGTTTAATGTCATTTCAAGTTAGTCTGGTTACTGACGTTTGATGCAACCGTTCTTTTTTAATACGAAGTTATTTCACTAGTGAGTAAATAGCAAGGCACATTCATCTGTGAACTCATTTGTCTCATCTGTTTAGCGTTTGTATGACCTACAGAATGGAACAGAATATACAAAAATATCTCATGAAACATTTCTGATATTTTGAAAGTACTACCAGCAATGAGGCAAGAGTATGTTATAAGTCAAGACTGGTTAGAAAAATATTTAAGATTTTCTAAACCAGTTATTGCTGTTATTGCAGTAAGAAATAAGAAATAAATTATAGAATGTTACTTTGGCCAACATCTAAGTACCTAATCATTTTACTTATATTCAGTCTAATGTCTAGACTAATATGATATGAGAGTAAGTTTACACGCTCGCGTCATGTCTCAAAGTAATGATGGACTGTCCTTTCTCTTTACTTAGATGAGCGGTTCTTAACATGAAATGGATTACCTTGTTGAAAAGGGCTCTATACCACTCTCTATATATTTACTCTACACCAACACTACCTCAACACAACACAACTAATTGTCTCAAATGCATTGAGAAGGCAAGAAATTCCACTAATTAGTTTTGAAAAGCATTCCAGGAAAATGAAACTGGTTAAGATAATGCCAATAGTGTGAAAAGCTGTCATCAAGGTAAACACTAGCTGCTTATGGCTACTATTGAATTTGCCCTACATCCTTAAGGTTCACTTTTGTGCCTTAAGTTATAATTATTTTTTTAATGGTACTATCGCAGTGACAAGGAAAAACACAGTTTGGGTGTCTGTATTTCTAAGAGTGTAACATTAATCAATTATTCTTCAGTACTGGGCTCTTAGTCAGAATCCATAATTAATTTAGTTAGACTGTGATTGCAACACTGCTGCCTCCCTAAGCGCAGGTTTGGCAGATAGACTCCGCTCCATCCCTCCCTCCTCCCTTCTCCATCCCTCCCTCCTCCCTTCTCCATCCCTCCCTCCATCCCTCCCTCCTCCCTTCTCCATCCCTCCCTCCTCTTCTCTCTTTGCGTTGTCACAGCACCCTGGCTGCCACCTCCCCAACCCAAGCGACAACAGTGAAGATAAACACATCCCCTCGATACACACTCCTGCATCTTCACCATGTTCTTTCTGGCAGGTGGAGTACATTTACACGCCTGGTGTCTTGGAGCAGCTTGACGGGATCACGCATAATTCCGCGCGAGCGTCCCAAAATAAACACTTATACCGCGCAACGAGACGCGCGCTCGTCGCAATCAAGTGCCGCCCTTAATCACTTGCATGGACGGATTATTTCAAGTCTGACTTTTTTGTGTGTTTTATTTGAGATGTTCGGCGTCCAGAGAAGCCATATGGGATTGTTTACACCACCGCGAGGCCCGCTGGAGGATGAAACACGGGCTCTGATTGTGCCCATGTAAGATGCTGCGATCGTCAACGCAACGCGTAACGCAGCGCATTTCCCCGTGATTCTATCTCCGCGTGATGCGGTAGTATTTCTGGGTCGTCCGAATTTGCTTAGGTTTAATATACACCCATGCGGTAGCCATAGTAATAATGGTTTGCCGGGACTGAAGCTGGATGGGCGCACTCTGCTGGAAATGGAAAGCTTTTGCAAATTTTAGATCACTGAGGCTCATTTTTAAACAGATTTCCCAGTCGTTTGCTGAAAGACTTTACTGACACATCATGTCATTAAGTGTTGTCATGATGCGATGAGGCTTCCCCTGATCTGTAGGGCCCATCTCTGCTAGAGGAAAACACTGAGGTGGTGGAGGTTCAACAATGCCGAGCTCTCGCCCCAGCGCTGGCTCCGTGGACTACTGGGTGGATGGCTCACGTCGAGATGCTTCCTTGGAGGAGTTCTACACCATGGGCCCAGAACTGGGGAGGCAAGTATGCTAATGGTCAATGATCATGATCTATCATCTTATACTCCATTACATAGCCCCCTCCATATTATTTCTGTGATGATGTACATCTATGTCGTCCAAGCCTGTAACAAAAAAAAAAAAACACTTTCTGTGAATTTCAACTAGATCAATATTGTAGGAGTTTAGTACTGTGCTGTGCATGCTCGTTCAACACTGGGTTTTGGCTGTGTTCTTAGTAAATATATCTAATTCTAGGATAGTAGCTGTAATTGGGTCATGTGAGATGGCATAATTATCTCAGCTTGTACACATTTATAATTCCAAATTGTTGCAAATGTTACTTTGGTTAGTGGTCCAAGAAGAGACACTGATATTTCACACAGATGTTTTTTTGCCGGTGCTATCAAAACCAGGTGTTGTTGGATGTTGTGCAAATTATATTATACTGATATTAATGACAGTCTGTGGTTTTAAGAAGAAAAACAGAAATAGATGGGTGGATTAAGGGGAGCATGAGGATGAAGAGGGGGAAATCCGGTGATCCGATGTGGCCCAGTTCTATGCATTCATACAGTATGACCTCTGACCCCAGACACACACTTAGATGCTCTTATGAAGATGGAGTTGATGTTTTGTTCTCAGTGCCTAATGATATTTAAGATCAGCTTTCTTGAAGCCCGAGGTGCCGATGTGTTTAATCACAGCTCAGCATATGGAGTGGTGCTCAGGCTCCCTGTGTGTTCAGCCTTGTGATCTCAAGCAGTCATCCACCAACAATTAAGCATTAACAATTTCACAGGAGCCAAGAAAGCCCTCCAGCACCTCTTCTCACATACCAGGTGATGTGTGAATTCCAGTTTCCTTGAGGAGAAAAAGCACTGCTTGATGTGTTGGAGCTAATCTAAGAAACATGGCTTGGGTTGGGCTTACAAGTTTAACCTTGCAATTTATTTATTGGGTAATTGATACAGTATAGGATAATATAATATATTAATTACTCATCATATATATATATATATATATATATATATTCTACTGATGGCGCAGCAGGTAGTGTTGCTGGTTTTGACCCTGAACTTGGGTTACTGCCTGCGTGTGTTTCCTTTTTGTTCTCTGATTTCCACCTACCTCCCAAAAACATAGATTGGCTACATAAAAGCTGTGGTTTAGGGCATCTAAGTTTGTGTGTGTGTTCATGGTGCCGTGCAATGGTATGGCATCCCATCCATGGCGTATTCTCACCTCCCACCAGGAATAATCTCCAGATCCAAGATAAAGCAGTTACCAAAGAAGACTGAATAAATGAATGTATAAAAATATTGAACTGCCACTTTGCTTCTTGTTACAGCTTTAAATATTTTCGGACAGAATTTCAAAACTTAGAAATAGGCCACCACTTTGGAAGAAGGATGCTCACAGCTTGAGCAGGATTGGGCTGGACAGCTGTATGGTGACTCAAATCAAATCTCTTACTTGGTGGCAGGATATCACATACAATACCCCACTGATTCCTCATCAGTTACAGATTTCTGCTACCCCAGTTTCCAAGATTATGAATTGCACCAATGTCTTAGCTCCAGCACTAGGCATCGTCTACTTAGCATCGATGACTTCATTGAGTTTTCCTTTGCTTTTTCTCTAGAGGGGCAACATCAGTTGTGTTTCGCTGTGAAGAGAAGCAAACAGAGAAGCCCTATGCAGCCAAAGTCCTGAAGAAGACTGTAAGTCAGCTTGCTGTTTTAGTAGAAAGTTAGCCATTAAACTCAAGAACAATATTTTCTAGAATTTAGCTCTGTCATATTGTTGCAGATCGACAAGAAAATTGTGAGGACAGAAATTGGAGTTCTACTACGTCTTTCCCATCCAAACATTGTAAGAACTTGGGTATTATTCTTTCCTGCTTTAAGAGACAGTAGAAAGATTTCTTGACTATACTGTACATACATTTCTGAATACTATCAGGAATGCATGATTTTATTTGTACAGGATTTTGCCACATCAATACTACATACTTTTCCACATACAACATCATTTGCAGTATCATTTCTCTCTGTTGGTTCTCTCTATGTGGCTTACAGATTCGCCTGAAAGAGATCTTCGAGACGGAAACAGAGATCTCACTAATCCTCGAGCTTGTCACTGGTGGGGAACTTTTTGACAGGTGTGCTTTCACTGACAGACTGTTTAAAACACTGTCTTTGTTAAACAGCATGAAAGGAAACATCATATGCACGTACCAATGGATTACTGACTTCAAAGCATACAGAAGTAGAAGCAAAGGTCTTTTATTCCATTAATAGTTCAGAGAATCCTCTTGACAGGGTGGATTCATTTGCTGTTTGAGTGCAGCAAAACAAAAAATGTTCAGTGTTAAAACCTATTTTCGGATAATAGCCTACATTGCTAAGAGTCCTCCATTCTTTTAATTTCCAAATAGGACTTGACTAATCAGTAAATATTTTCTCTGCAAGCTAAGTCCACCTGGATGGATGGTTTGCTTGTGCTTTCTTGATTCTTTCAATGTAAATCAAAACAGATTTAAAAATCAGCCTAGGTAGTGAGTGTAACATTTGTATTTATGTTGGCTTCACAGTGGACTTTATTTATCTGCTGTGCTGTAACTGTTCTTGGCTTTCGACACTGATGCATACGCTGTTAATTTTGGGGTATATCACAATGCCAGTATCTGTATCAGTATGTTTAGTGCTCCAAATATTTGTATCCGTATTTGGATTTGAACCCAAAGTGGGTGTGGTCTAAAAAAACCCAAAGGTATAAATGCCAGCTCTGTCAGTATCATTTGTGAATTCTGGCTTCGACAGTTCCTCAGCCTCATCTACATCACTCAAGTTCATGATTAGTCTCAACTAGAGATGTGCATGATTCCCATCTAAACAAACTAGTAGCTTACACCCCTGCAGCCCTGACCAGGCAGTTACTAAGGATAAATGAATGAATGCTGCATGTTCATGTTAGCAAACATGGTTTTTCTTTATTCCAAAAGCTTCATATGTGATCACTCACTCACACCTGCATAAAAGCCGCACACTTTGTTACATCCTGTGGGATTCCAGTCCCGAATTAAAACTTTCTTGATTCAACCAGATATCCAGAGAACCTTTCCAACAAGCTTTCAAAAAATCGTGGTCTTTCTATTTGTGTTTGTTTAGAACACATTATCCATTCCTTCTGAGTAATGTGTTTTTATTGGGTTACATTTTTATATTAAATCATAGATTAGAATCAGCCAACAGTTGATTTTTAATTATTTTGCAATATAATCATGTACTGTTCTTAAAATTATTTTTGTAGTGACTTATGGCTGAATGATTCATGATCAAGCAAGGGCAGAATACATGAAAACATTTTGTTTGTGTCTCTTCAAACTCATTAGCTGAATGTTTTTTGTAATTGTCAGGATTGTGGAGAGGGGCTACTACAGTGAGCGAGACGCTGCTCATGTAATCAAACAGATCCTGGAGGCAGTGGCGGTAAGGCCCGGGTCAATGTGTACTTTAAATTTTTAATTTTCATATTTTCACTTTTAAATGGTATTATTTTCATATTGTAAAGGTAATTGCTGTATCCCTCTGGAGAAATCATAAAAATAGAAAATCTTTATTACAATCATAGATAACTAAATATTATACAAGCATCAGATTAAAAGAAAGATTACTATTTTTATTAAAAGAAATGTTATGTACATGATAATTAGTTATGGATCATTACCAAGCAACTATGAATATCTGGGCAAAAAGCAGAAGAAAGCTTGCTCTATTCTTCCATGTCAGCCATTTTACACATCTCAGCTGCACTTCTCACACCCTGCTAGACACACAGATGGTGTCAGAAGAAAACTTTATTTTCCATGGAATGCCCTGAGAGCTAAATACACTTTATAGTCATGTCCAGACTTGTTTTGATGGAAATCTGGTGAGCAGTAATTGGATCCTAACAGCCTTTGTAACAGACAGGCTATCCACTGACACTTGATGTGTAAATTGATTATAGACTTTATAAAATGTAATTTGATTTCCAGATCCATCTGTTCAGGTGTCTTTGTCATGACAGTTGTTTGCAAAATACATACATTATACTGAGAAATGATTGGGGCAAAATAATACAGACATAAAATTAAAGTGAGACAAAAATGCGAATGTTTATGCTACATAATATTTATGACATAGCAAAAAAAAAAAAAAAAAAAAAAAAAGAATACATGATTAACCCTTTCTAGCAATACAGTGGTGTGGCAATCGATTTATCAGACATTTTCAATCAGTATAAATGAGTGAATTATTTTATCTCTGTAAGTCTTTTATAAGATAAGTCAGGACACTGTAAGGATTCTGTGTGTAGAATATCTGTTAGGTCTTGATCATGGTTTATAAAAGTGAAATGATCAAATTGACAGTGCTGCGACCAGAATATTTCCTCTCTGCCATGTGCATGGGGAGAATCATAAATCACACACAGCACAGTGACACAGATGTCAAGAAAGAGATTCTCCATTTAATGAAAGGAAAGCATGAGCATGAACACTACAGTACAGACAGCGTGTATCTTTATGGTTGGCTAAGTGCTATCAAAAAACATTATTATTGTTTGGTAAAAATCTTCCCAGCAATGGTCATCAGGTGGATAGAGGCCAAATAAGGGACTGTTTTGCCTGGAGCTGAGTTTGAATGAAGAAACTAAACATTGTGTGCCCAATAGGAAGCCTTACACTTAGATTCTAACCTCCACTTAGATTCCATTAGGAATCCGATGCACACCCCAAACGTCTACAGTGTTACATGTTTTGTTGTCCTGTAGAGTGACATAAGCAGGGTTAATCCTACTTGAGAAAGCAAATATAGCATGGGTTATAACGTCTGAAAAGAGAGCAAATAGGGTTTTGAGGGCCTAGATACCAACGACAATGCCAAAAACAAATCTAGGACATAGCGACACTACTTATTGTTTCCTCCGGCCAGTAAGAGGTAGAATGAGTTAAGGTGGTACAAACCACCTTGATTAATTGTACTTAAATACTTAAATGTGGCTGAAATACTTAAATGTGGCATTCCTTCATGTATATAATAGAGTCTGCATAATCAAACTAATACCTGTCTATATGTGTATGTGAGAGGGTGAGAAGGAAGAGGCCTCCGTAGGGCAGCTTGATTGCAGTTAGTTATTCCTCTCCTTTCTCAGGTAGTGTTGATGGTCCGTGTTTCAGTGCTGAAATGGATCCATTGAGGTTGTGAGCCTAGCTCCTGGAACAAAGTTGGCTTATCTGGGGGCATTGAAAAAGATGTGCACTCTGTTCAGTTTTTCAATCAGTGCTTGAGTATAATCGCTGATAATCATGTCCAGGTCACCTGTGAAAGAAACAGCAGGATTACTTTTCACCTATGGGGTTAGAAATGTCCTGCGCATAACAATTTTCAAAAGGAGACAATTTAGATCTCAAATTAGGCGTCATCCTGGTTTTACATGGAATGGATAGAAGGAGCTCTACCCAATTTTTACCTGTTTTTATCCTAGCCTTAGTTAATCTGTTCGTCACTGTCCTATTCATTCTCTCAACCACTCCTGAAATTTGAGGGTGAAATGGAATGTGATCTTTCCAGTCATATACTATATGGACAAAAGTATTGGGACACACCTCTTAATTATTGAATTCAGGTGTTTCGATCAGACCCATTGCCACAGGTGTATAAAATGAAGCACTTAGCCATGTAGTCTCTATTTACAAACATTTGTGAAACAAAATTGGTCGTTCTGAAGATCTCCATGACTTTAAGCATGGTACTGTGATAGGATGCCACCTTTGCAATAAGACCGTTTATGAAATTTCATCCTTGTTGGATATTCCATGGTCAATTGTAAGTGGTATTCATTTAGGAACAACAGCAACTCAGCCATGAAGCGGAAGACCACATAAATTCACAGAGCAGGGTCAACGACTACTAAGGTCCATGGAGCGTAAAGGTCACCAACGTTCTGCTGATTCCATAGCTGAAGAGTTCCAAACTTCCACTGATATTAATGTAAGCACAAAAACTGTGCGGTGAGAGCTTCATGGAATGGGTTTCCGTGGCTGAGCTGCTGTATGTGAGCCTCACATGACCAAGTCCAATGCTATGCGTCAGATGGAGTGGTGTAAAGCACCGCCACTGAACTGTGGAGCAGTGGAAACATGTTCTATGGAGTGATGAATCAAGCTTCTCTATTTGGCAGTCAGATGGGCGAGTCTGGGTTTGGCAGATGCTGGGAGAACATTACCTGCCTGACTGCATTGTGCCAACTGTGAAGTTTGGTGGAGGAGGGATAATGTTATGGGGCTGTTTTTAAGGGTTTGGGCTAGGCCCTTTACTTCTATTGAAGAGCAATATTAATGCTTTAGCATACCAAGCCATTTTAGACAACACTATGCTTCCAACTTTGTGCATACAGTTTGGGGAAAGCCCTTTTCTATTCCAACATGACTGTGCCCTAGTGAACAAAGCAAGGTCCATAAAGACATGGTTGGATGAGTTCGATGTGGAAAAACTTGACTGGCCTACACAGAGCCCTGACCTCAACCCCATCCAACACCTTTGGGATGGCCTTCTCGTCCAACATCAGTGCCTGACTTCATAAATGCTCTACAGGATGAATTGGCACAAATTCCCAGAAACACACCTTAATATTGTGGAAAGCCTTTCAAGAAGAGTGGAAGCGGCAAAGGGGGCCTAACACCATATTAAAGTCTATGTATTTGAATGCAATGTCATTAAAATCCCTGTTGGTGTAATGGTCAGGCATCCCAATACTTTTGTCCATATAGTGTATGGACAAATGGAGTATCATTATCACTGTTTATTGTGAGAGGTATGCCATATTGTGGGATTATTTCCTGAGCTAGAATCTTAACCATGGTATTGATATTCTCTTTGGAACATGGGAATGCTTCTACCCATCCTGAGACTCTATCACTGGTTGCCAGGAGAAGTTTCAAATTAAAATCAATTTGCAAGCTCTGAAAGGGAACTTTTAATGGTGGCAAAGCGTCATGTTTAGCATTTTTGCCCTGTACATTAGCCCGTGCACAGGTTAGACATTGCTGATCGAGAATCAGTATGGTTGTTTTGTGAATATCTTAAATACAAAATTGCTTTTGAAGCTGGCTTATCACCCCTTAGGGAGTTTGAGACAAACCTGAGCAGAGGAACAAGGTATAGGATATCTCCTGCAGACAACCTTGCGCCAACCCTGTGGAATCTGGTGGGTCCTTCTAGGCAGAAAGTATTTGATATAAACGAACAGTGGGGGTACCTGCTGAATTAACAGGTTTGATACTAAATTTGTGAGTGGCGCACAGAACAGATTCGTAGCAAGATTGTCATTGAGATACAAACAGACAGGCATGCCCTGTACCACAGGGTTCAGGGTTTTGGACAGACAAGCTACTGGAAGATAAGTGCCATCATACTCTTGGGCCAGGACCTCCGCCACTGTTGCACCGTCTTCCAAGACATACAAATGAAAAGGTATGGTGTAGTCAGGCAGTCCTAGTGCTGGTACAGCAGTAAGTGTTTGTTTCAGATAACAAGAGGAGTGCATCATCTCCTTAGTCCATACAATGATGTTAGATTGATCCTTGTGACATGATTTTCTTAGAATTTTATCATGGTGAGAGCAGTCAGGGAAGAACTGATGACAATAGTTTAAGATTCCCAGAAAGGATAATTGCTGATGTGTTTGAGGGAGGAGTGACCTCAAGGATGGATGACAGTCTGTTCAAGGACTGGAATGGAGAGTAAGGCATTACATCATTACAAAATGATGCAGAGCCCCATCAGTTCCCGTAGAGTAAACAGTAGTCCCCGATATAGGCTCATCATAACACTTTCCCCAAAAGAACAGATAGAGAGAGTAGCACCTGTAGACTGTTCATTTATCACTGTAGATTTATCAATAGCATCAATATCAGACTACAAAGGAAAAGAACGGCTGGATTTAACACTAGAACACTAGAATAGTGAACACACTAGTAGGGCCGAGCTCTTCTGTGCTGAGCCTCGGACAGCTCTGTGCAGCTGTGCCAGTATCAGTGTAGGGAGATGACATGCTTCAAGCAGAATTATTTACAGTCACAGTAGGGCATAAACCAACCATGGATTTCTTGGCCTTATTCAATGCCTTTTACTTAATTTTAATCTGCTTGTTTTTATTAGAAGTTACCAAGGATTGAGATTGGCCATTTCTGCCCCTTTTACAACACTTATAGATTGACACACAAAACACAAACTTATGGAAGTGAAACAACTAAATGAATGGTGCTGTGCCCAGAATATTTCCTCTCTGCTTTGCGCATCAGGATAATCATAAATCGCACACAGACAGAAGTCAGGATAGAGATTTTTTGTTTAATGAAAGGAAAGCACAAGCATAAATTCTATAGTACAGCATCTTTCTGGTTGGTTAAGTGTTGTCAAAAAGCATTATTATTGGTTAGTAAAAATTTGCCCAGCAATGGTTGTCAAGTACATAGACACCAAAAAAGGGATTGAGTTTGAATGAAGAACCTAAATTTATGGTGTGTTCTCAATAGGAACCATAACCTAACATTATCATAACTGGTGAGCAGTGCTGGTGAGCAGGGTGATGGGAAATGGGATAGGTGTGAGCCCCCTGCTGGGCAAACAAATTAGACCTTTCCACAATAACACTGGTACAGAGATAAAAACGGAGAGCACAACTAAAGCATTTTTAATAATAAAACACTGTATACAACTGCCACAATACATATATAACATTTGAACCTAGTAGGCTAGGTAAAAAAAAAACATTTATGAAAAACCGCAAATTCTTAAGCCATTAACCACTAGTGTGACATCAGAAATAAATTCAGTGCTGAATATGGGCACCCCAAAAACAGGTGCAAATTACATTTTTTGGCCTCTGGTAAAAAGAGATAAAGAATAATATATCCTTGTTTACTTAACACATTCCTTATCTATGACATATACTTTATATATAAGCAGCCAAAAAGTTACTTAGCCTGTTTATTATCTTTTGCATTAAAACTATTTGCACTATGGTGCTTCATTTTAGTCCTGGAGGAGCAGAGAACAGCACAGTTTTGGACATGATTCTGATTTTCTTGCTCTATTTTAGTAATGTGTCAGAGCAAGATAATGACTAACTGTGCTGGACTCTTGCACTTCAGGGCTAAAACTAGAACAAGCTCAGTGTCTCGCTCAATTTAAAAGAAAGAGACATCAAATACAAACCTTACTAACAGGAGTCAAATAATGTAATAATGCATAGAGGAGCAATAAATTCTTAAAGTCTTAGGTTGCTTCAGTGTCAAGGCTGTAGTGCAACCGCCACGTGAAAGTTTCCATTTCTACTCTTCTGTTGCTGATGGTCAGCAACCCTGAAAGTTTTGTCCCATGAGAAGTTAGGCTATTAAAATGAATGCCTAAGCATAATCAGCTTGTTTCCTTTTTATCAGTAGGCTACAGAAAACCACAACACACACATACACATCACCATGATGACTGTAGACATTTTGACTTATCACGTTGAGAGCACAGTTCCTGCTAGTGCTTGTGTTCACCAGTTAGCCTATGCTATGGGTCATAAATAAGAATCCCAGAGGAAATTAAAGAGGTCAGATGGGCTATCTCAGAATATTAAATACCTCTTTTCTGAATCAAGCAAATGATGTAATGTTAATGTGACCTGTGTCAATACAATACAGACAGAGACATTTAATTGCTGTTCACCTCTGAGTGGAAAACATCCTCTTGCTCTCCATAGACTTGTATTAAAAATAGTCTTCAAATGTTACTCAAGTTAAAGCTTAAATATTTCTATAAATATAAGCTGAAATGTTCCCATCCAGGTGATTAATATTAATTAATGTTGTTTGCTTGGTCTGAGACCAGAGGGATATTACTGTTATGAAGTGTCAAACTGCTAACGGATATGAGGCAGTTGTGTTGTCATTCAGAAGTGAGAGGTATAGTGAGCGGATATGCATTGCACCCTGCAAAATGTGAAATAATCCTCTCAGAGAAAAAAAAAATCCATTGCCGTTTCCCCTGTCAATTTTAATCTCCTGAGCGGGGCGAAACTGGGCTGCCTGATATGTGACAGCTTGGGAGCAGGGACAGCGAAACAACATGGTGGTGGCTGTATGCATGTTTTATTTTGCATAAAGCATTGCTCACAGCTGTAATCTTTGTCATTTTGTGTTAGATTCTATAGGTATGCTATGCATTGTTGTGAAAAGCTGGTGCTGCTTTTGCTGATTTTATGCATACTATATATAAAGATACTACACATAGCCTGTAGATTGTAAGAGAATGTAAGAACATTGCTAAATGACGCATACACTCCACGAAGTAGTCTGCATTTATCAAGAACACCAAGTGTTGTATCTCACTGACTCATTTTTAACCTTCTCACTTGGGGTGCTATGAAAGCATGATGATCCTCTAGCATGTCAAATTAACACCCTGTCATTTTCTGAAGCTTCCTTCTGATTATTTATCAGTAGCCTTATACTGTACGTTGTTGCATAGAAATAAGAGTGACAAGTGTCAGATTTAGGTTGCTGAAATGTTTGACGTGATTGAGACATATGGAAAGCAAAACCGCGTTGTTTTTCTTCACCTAGCATGATTTCCGTCCGTATTTAAGGACTGTGTTAAAGAAATGACATCTGTTTTTTGCCTTCACACATCAACTTAATTAACACAGCTCTTGGCATGAGTCATAAAAACCAGTCATGTTAGCCTCTTAGACATCATGTGCCATTAGATTTATATGCAGTCTGACTATTAGGAAAAGTAGTACGAAGGAAAATGGTTCTAAAGGACAGGTAAAGGCACATCCATCATCTTTTCCAGCAGTAATGGAGGTAGTTGAGGTGCTCTGGCTCTATGTGGAGTGCAGCATATATTGCACCGTGAAGCACAGGTTTTGTAGGCAGATGTGAAGGTGCAGTTCCGATTGTGACTCCTCCACCTCTGTGTTAACAAGCTCCTAGGTTTCAGCTCAACCTTAAATCCAGACATCAATGGGCCAGAGCTGCTTGCTAGATTATTCACGCAGATACACTCACACTCGAACACGCACCATCAGTGTGCCGTGTAATAAGCATTAAGCAATTAATGAGTGAAATTGAAACAGCAAATCACAGATTAGTTCAACTCTGCCAAATTATACAGAAAGCTCAGATTCAGAGCGGTTCAGCGTGGCCTAAAATGTGACGGGAAAAAAGCCCATCTGCTGCAGCTCTTTCAGATGATTGCAGGCATTTTCCATTTCAATTAATCTGGCCAGCCTGTGGCCTGATTAAGTTAAATCCCATAGGTTCCACTAGAATTCTCCTTGCTCTCACTGTGCTCTCAGTCTATTCAAGGATTCAGACCTTCCAAAATAATGAAGGATCATTCCACAATGGAGCTCATTAGTTTGCTAATGATACTACACATTTGTTATTTATTATTATGGCAGGCTGTAATGCTGCAACGTCTTGTGAATGATTTGCAGGACTTCTAATGAGCAGTTTTGTTTGGTTTCAATGAGTAAAATTGTAAGAAAGCTGCGCATTATCCTTGCACCTTGCTCAAGCCTTAACAATTACAAACTGTTCAGATACAGTCATTGGCTTATGCGATTCATCTTTACTTGCTCTCCATAATCATAGTTAATGCTTTGTTACAAATAGAAAGTCAAATTAGTAAGGAATAAAAGTCCTTTATTGTAACCGAAGGAGATGTTCTTCCAATAACAACACAAACACGAATTGTGTTTTTTCCAAACTTAGCCAAATCAAACATGCGGACACAAATGGCTCCGCTGTGACGACCCCTAACGGGAGTAGCCGAAGGAAGGAAAATTATAGCAATTTTCCAGTGCGAGCTATATTTATTTATTAAACAACACATCAGTTTTTTGTATCAGTTTACAGTTGTGTTTAATGTTATGGAACATCAGCTAAACTACCAGCCTCTTTTTTTGTAAATAGAGTAATAAGTTAAGTCATGTCATGTCAAGTAGATCTTTATTGTCATCGCAGGCATATACAGTGTGCAGTACATAATGAGATGAAATAACGTTTCTCCTGGACCCAAGGTGCAAGATGCATGTATGAAATACACAGTGCTGACAGGAAAGTGCAGCAGGCATAAGAAGCATACAGGGAGGGGGTGTGTGAAACACAGAAGGGCAGTAGAGCATAAATGTTCTCAGCACAAAGAACATTGAACATGACAGTATGACAGTGAAGTAACCATAAGGTCTGTAGCTGTGACTAGAACAAAATTTTGTATAAAGTCTAAAGTGACAGTGCAGTAATGGCTGTGATAGCAACCTGAGAGTGATGAAGTTTAAGGGACAGTGCAGTACTGTAATGAGTCAGTGTAATCAAAGTGTCAGTGTGCTGTAAAGAGCACATCAACGAAGTAAATAAGACCAAAAATGCAGCTGGTTGCACAAGAAACCAAAAGCTCTCCAGCTTGAAGTCTTTCAAATGTGGCTGAACTTATAATTAGGCATGTATCGATATATCGTGCATCGATAAATCGAGGTACAGATTTATAACGATGATAATAAAAGTGAATCGTGAATAATCTTAGTTTTTATTAGCTGTAATTGCGTTATTTAGACAGCAGAAGGCAGAATAAATACAATAGTGCCAGTACAATGTAGGTGGAAGTAAGGCAGCTCAAAACATGCACAAAAACAGGTCTAAAATGGGAAAAAGCTTTTGTGAGATTAACCAAATAGATTCAACAAGATATCGGAGAAAAGAGAAGCAAATAAAGGTAGTTGTTTTATGTTTAAATAAAAAAAATTATTTAACTTTTCATTATCTTATCATCTTTTAGGTAATAGTCTATTAGATTTTATTCCAATAATTAAAAATGTTTGAAAATAATTATTATTGGTTATTAAGAAAATTAAACAAAAGTATGTATTTTAATTTAACAAAAAAAATATTTAAGTCGATAAAGAATAGGAAAATAAATGATAGTTTCTTTTAATTGTCTTTTTTGTGTTTGTTTGTTTGTTTTTTCAAAAATATCAGCAAAATATACTGACTATTCAATATATAATAACTTATAATTATGGCTTTACCTCTGACAATTACAAAGTGCTGACATTTTACAGTCCTTCAAAAAATGCCTCCTCACAGAAAACCTCACCATCTTAACAATTAAACACCAAGGTGTGGTGCATCTACCATGCATACATACTGTATCACATTACACTTAAACCTGTTAAACTGGCTTACAGTGCTCAAACTCTACATGAATGGCAGCCATTGACTGAGCGATTGTTTGAAATGTGGTCAAAATTCTATTTCAATGTAATATTGAAGGTGCAACATTCTTTCTTTCTTTCTTGCTTGCTTTTTTCATTGCAGTACTTGCACGAAAATGGGGTTGTTCACAGGGACCTCAAACCAGAAAACCTGTTGTATGCTGATCTGTCAATAGATGCTCCTCTCAAAATAGGTAACCAAATGCAAATCCTAATCTAGTTTCTTAAGTCTTTCAGTAGAGGATAATACTTGCTAACACAGTACTGCACCTGTAAATTGATTAGTACATAGAAATGGGTACAATAGCAAGCATGAGAAGATGCTTTTATCACTGGCATGTTATCTGCAACTTGTCCACAGCCGACTTTGGTCTGTCCAAGATAATAGACGAGCAAGTGACGATGAAGACAGTGTGTGGCACTCCTGGTTACTGTGGTGAGTTCCTCTGTTCAAACAGATTAGCTTATAAATGAAAGGAATTAAATCAATTCAATCAAATGAAAAAATGTATCTATATTAAGACTAGCAGCATAGCCAGGAATGTATATCAGGGGGTGAAAGTGGAAATATACTAAACTAGTAGAACACTTGGACAGCGCAGACCTCTGCCAAGGACAATAGTCAACTCATCTATGATATGTAAATCTGCAACCGCAACCACTTTATATGTCTGGATATAATTCCAATGGAGTCATCGTATTTCTACATCGGCTATGTTTTGACATTATTGAACTTTCTTGCCATCTACTGAATTTTAAGATGTATTGCATCATTGAGTGCAGACCAAGCCCAAATGCCAAATCTTGCAATGTTTGTGGAACGGATTAAGAATTTCGTGGAGCCGCCCCATGAGTCTTCCTCAGCCCATGCTACACCCTGACAACAAGTTTCAAATCACTTGCTTACAGGCAGACAAACAAACAAACAAAAACATATTGGAAGTAATGCTAAGTGCTACATGATCTGTACATTTAAATAAAATAATGATAAGTGTAGCACGTTCTTGCATTTTGGCTGGATGCCAGACAGTAGTAGGAGTGGTGGTGATGGTACACAAAATTTAATTATTTAATCATTATGGCTTGAGCTATCATCAGACAATCTTTTCATATTAATAATTCTGCCATAAAATACCTTTACGCAAGTGTTAAAATGATTCACTAGAAATAGGAAGAAATGAAAGCCTCATGCTCACATAGTAAGTAGTTGGCTAGTAGCTTTCAAACACAAAATGGGAAATTCTGATTGGTTATCCTGTCTCTCACCATCATAACTGCCAATAAAATGTGATTAAACATAGTAAGGGATAAATCAATTGACGTGGTGCGGTTAAATATGAAGAAGTAGTAACTATGACTTCCTTGACCATTCAGGAATACATTCAAGGTGCAATTACTGGGCAAAACATTGACATTAAATCTATATTTAAACATCAGAATGATATGTTTATGTTTATGTTAACCACCCATGAAAAAATTATTCTGAACTGACATGTAATATTCCATATGTGCTGTGAATGTGACTGTTATTTCATAATTATTATTATTATTATTATTGAACTACAAAACTGTATTTCTATGTGTTTACTTGATAGTATACTGGTTTTCATTTGTAGTTGCTAATTATTTTTCCAGATTTATTATGTTTCGCATAAAGAATTAAAGCTCTGAAATGTATCAGTCATTCGAAAGAACACCCACTGTTAGAAAACAGATTGGGCAGTAGGTGTATTTCCTGTTTATCCTCTCATGTTCCTCTCATCAGCTCCTGAAATTCTCAGAGGCAACGCTTATGGCCCAGAGGTAGACATGTGGTCCGTGGGAGTGATCCTGTATATACTGTGAGTAAACAACTAAACAAGCTCTGTGAATAAACACATTACATCATATCCACCTGCAGTGCAGATTTTTGGGTAAAGTGACATCCACGCTAAATCTGCCATTTTGTTTTCTCTTCTACTCCCCCAGACTGTGTGGCTTCGAACCGTTTTTCGATCCGAGAGGAGACCAGTACATGTACAGCCGCATCCTCAACTGCGACTATGAGTTTGTCTCCCCCTGGTGGGACGAGGTCTCCCTCAATGCAAAGGATCTGGTGAGGTTCAGCTGTCAGGCTTTGGGTTCATGATGAGATGCTGGTTGAATTGCTGTGTTAAAAAACATTTAAAGTTTATTCAGAATATGTTTTAGTTCACCTTGTTTATATTTAATTGAGGGCTAGTTTTATTTTCATTTCTGTTTTTCTGAGTTGATAAAAAGTAATTAAAGGGGAAAAAATCAAAATATAAGACACAGAAACACAGAAAGAGAAAGTTCAAGTAAACATGACAAGTCATGTAACCCAGTGTAATTAAAATAAAACACATGTTTATTCCAGGTCTGTGGAGCAGGTATTGTGTAACAGAAGGCTGTGAGGAAATGTGTAATTTATATAAGTGTTATAAATACTAGTAATCCTGTTTTTGTTTTTTTTTTCAATGCAATTTACAAATTTACGTGATGTGAAATTTGTAAAAAAAATAATAATAAATTTAAATAAAAATACAAATCTAAGCATATGTAACCAAGTAATTTAATTGAGAAATCACTGTGGCATAAGATGACACTTCTTTGGGGAAATGTACACCACCCTGATGTGGATTATCTTCCTATAACACCATGGTCCATTGTGTGTTTTTCTTACTTAAATGTCATTTCCTCTGAAAATGTCAAATTGATATATACTATGTGTCATGATATACCACAAACCTTCACAGTGGGGTGTACAGTTTCTGTGTCACCCTCTTTGATAACAATCTACAAAGAGTGTATTTCTTTGTTGTTGTTGTTTTTACTCATACAGGTCAGTAAACTTATAGTTCTGGACCCTCACAAGCGTCTGAGTGTGCAGCAGGCGCTAGAGCATCCGTGGGTGCTTGGCAAAGCAGCACGCTTCTCCCACATGGACACCACGCAGAGGAAGCTGCAGGAATTTAATGCTCGCCGTAAACTGAAGGTTCGATGTAGCTCTGTGGGTCACCTGTTTGATAATATTCCTAAATTGTCTAGAGTAGGGGGGCAAGAACCACTTTAACTGTTAAATGAATCAGTGCAGATTTTTAAATTAACATAATCTGTCTAGTCAAATATTAAACTCATTATTTAAATGTGTACAACAGGAGCAGCGTGTGACTATAGAATTTGGTGGGGCATGACAACATTAATACTGTTGTTTCTGTCAACATAAAAGGGCTAATATAATTAACCAGGGTTGCAAAGTTTGTGCAAAATTTCCATCCCATCAACATCTTTAAAATCCACACAGACTTGAAACTTCCCCAGACACATTTTTTTTTTTTCATTTTTCTTCACCATTAGCTGAGAAAACATGGTCACAGTACTGCACATGCATTTCTGATGTATGGATATTATCCTCCCTATAATCGCCCTTTCCCTTCCTAATCTTTGCAATATCTTGCATAAGAAAAGCTTCTGTACATCATGGATACACTGTATGATCTTAGATTGTGCCTTTGTTTGCAGAAACTTATTAGATTTCATTCATATTACTTTGTGTAAATCATGATTTTGGCAGAGTATTTTTAAATTAAACTAATCTGGCAACCCCATTGAGTAACTGTCCTACTCATCACCTGAGCATGGGTCAGTATGTCTCTTTCCCTAATAGGTCACTTTTAGTACCTGTTGCAGTTCACAGTTTTGACCACTAGGCACAATAGTAACTCCATCCATACATCCATTATCTATACTGCTTATCCATTGAGGGTTGGAGGAAAGCTGGAGCAAATACCAGATAACTTCGAGCAAGAGGCAGGGTACACTCTGGGCAGGTCACGGATCTATTGCAGGGCTTACACAGAAACAAACAACCATTCACACTCACATTCGCACCTATGGGCAATTTAGAGTATTTACTGCATGTCTTTGTACTGTGGGAGGAAACCCACAAAGGAATGGGGAGAACATACAAACTCGGACCCAGAACCGTCTTGCTGTGAATTGACAGTACTAAGTACTGCACACTGCCGCCCCCAATAATAACGCTACACAGCTTAATGGACCACTGAACACCTTGCCCCAAAAATCACTGCAAAATCACAACCTTTTTGTATTAAGGTTTAGATTAAACTCATTGAATTCAAGTGAGCAATGAAGTCATCTAATTACCATGGGAACACAATAATAAATATAACTTAATGGTTGGTTCTGTGTTACACAGTCAAAGACCTCCCTGACTATGCCTTACAGACCCAGCAATGGCCAATGAGACTTATCTAAGCTGTATTACCTTGTTAATGCTATGTGCCTGGTTATGCCTGTAATATTGTAACAGGGTATGCCATGTTTTTTTTTGCATATACACCAGTCCTTACCCCATACACATTATGCACATTTTCATACACACCCATGAGCTCTTTATATGAGGGCCTTGAGAATTCCACCAATTGCAATAATTAAGTACAAGTTGTTTCACCACTAGTGTATAGTACATAGTGTTCATCATTACAAACAGATCTGTTGAGTTTATGTTTCTTCACAGGTTTGAATTATTTTTTGCAGTTTGCGTCTGGTTTTAAAGGCCAGCCTACCTAAACAGAACTACAAGTTTTTTGTGTACTTACTAAATATTTAAACCTATACAATATCCTTTGATTCTTTAGGCTGCCATGAAAGCTGTGGTGGCAACAAGCCGCATGCACGAGGGCTCAAAGCGCCGCACTGACAGCTGTGAGATCCCTAACTCTGACAAGAACTCACGGCAATGCAGCTTAGCAAAAGAAGCACCCATGGACACCCAGAATGAATCCGTGCCTGTTGAAGAAGGCATGGACAAGACTGAGGACAAGGAGGTATCACATAACCCAAGTTCCTCCATACACACCTCCCTGAGCCCCAAATCGTCCACTCTGACCATGGGAACCATGCCCACCAGGCCACCCCTAAAAGCAGAGGGGCTGAGACAGACCTCGGTTATGGCCATGGGTCCAGTGGTCCGGCCCAGGGTGCCAAAGAAAAGTTGCTCGGTGGAGCCCGGGGATAAGCACGAGCCCTTGCCGGTCCTCGCCAGCCCACCCAGCCCTAAAAGCATGAGCAATGGCTTTGTCGAGACTGGAAACAGCACTGCAGAGTGTCAGTGAGTGCAGGAGATCCAAAGTAATCTGGAATGTTGACCTGAACAGTCATCCTGTACAACCTGCCATCTCACTACTCTGTAGAACCGATGAAGCCTCTGGATAAGAGGTTATATGTCTTAAAATGATCCAACAAGTCCAGTTGACTTGACTTACCACAACTAGACATTTGTAATGACCTGCATGGAAAACCTTCATTAAAGACACAAACTGTGTTAGAATGAATGGCAATATTATGAGAATGACACATCTGTGGGTAGATTGTAGCTGATACTGTAGAGAAAAGGCACAATATAACAGACAGGGGCCTAAAAAAGATGTTTGTAATTTTTCTTTTCTCTTTCCTGTTTACAGATTTTAGCACTGATCTTTTGACTTTCAAATTCCCCATAATGCTATGTTAATACTAGAGTTAAGGCACTGTAATGAGTTTTGTTCGCTTTGCATGCCAGTACCTATGTACATGAAATTTCTTATCTTGGATTTCATTTCTGTATTTTTATAGAATGTGCAAAAATTAAGAGACTAATGATCATGGTTACTTTCTCTTAACTAGCACAGATGTAAAAAGAATAATGTGTTTGTGAAATGAATACTGTAAAAGTATATCTCTTTTTTTTTTTAAGATTGGGCCTAAGAATTAAGGTTTATATTATGCATACTATTTTAGACATATAAATATTAATTTATCCTTACAGTAATTTGCCCATTGAGCTTTGTGTAGCAGTCAAGCATAACATCCTTTCCAATATTATATTCAGCTGAATTCTGAGTATTTCTTTCTCTGAAATATGATGATTTTCCTCTAAAGGAAATATTATAATGGAAGTGATGACATTCTCAAACACCTTTCTGCTTTATCTATTTACTCATAAGCATGTACAACATGAACGCTCTATAGAATGTATATAACACCTCTACATACATAATCTTTCAAGATTGTAATTGCGTAAATTATGTTAAGCCTTTAGCTCCACTCATGTTGCTGCTGTGCTTATATTCTGTTTTTCTTATTGTTTTTTTTTTTCTTTTTTTTTTTTTACATGAAGATTTACATTGCTTTCTTCTCAGATGTACATCACAACCACACTTTCTACCTCTTTCTGTGCAGGGGCTTACAACCTCCCAAACACTATTTTGGGAAAAAATAAAATATCTTCTTATTAAGCAATGACAGAAATAATCTTACTGGCATAGTGGAAGAATATAAACCTGACATTTGTTGCAGTAAATTGATCTGCTTGTGTGAAAATGCACTGAACTGAAAAAAATTATGTCATGATTGTGTAACCATTCACCCAATACGACATTATACTGTTGCATAAACAGGAGCTTTGTACATATTGCTGACATGCACGGCAAATTGAAATCATTGAAATACATCTATATGATTATGTGTGATATTTTACAATTAATATACATCACTTAGATATGCTGACTTTAATAAATAGCCTACAAGCCAATGTAGACACTATTTGTGTTTGATTGGGTGTTTTCATGACTAATAAATTGAATTAATATCTTTTGTGTTTTTGTGTGGAATGTGCAACTTTTAATTTTAAGACACCAGGGGTTTGCAAAGCTATACTTTTTTTATTTCTTTTTTTTTTTACCCTTTAGTTTACCTCAAAGTTGCTAATTGCCTTTAGAATTCCTGAGCTTAAAATAACAAAAGCAAGCTGTGCGAAGGGTTGCACAAAAGAAACCCTTCCTGACAGCAACTTAAAAATGCAACACCTGAAATTGACACATGTTCACACAACAAGTGCACCATCATAGTGTTTGATGAAAAATCGTGACTGCATACAGTGCACCCAGTCACACATTATGGTGATTTATTATTGATGCTTTAGTGCTGTTTTGCTGCTAGTCATCCAGGGGCTCATATGAAGATTTATGGCATTATAATTTCTGCTACGAAGACAGTCTAACCTAAGAATATAAATAAGTATTAAATACTCGGAATGAAGGTTCGGTATGGTTTTAAGGTATTGTACTGAACAACTCAGAAACTGCCATGTGAGTTGATTTGACACTAATACCTCACAATGGTATTTTGACATATTTACATATAAATTATATTGTTTAAATGAATAATAAAATAATTGTATTTTATATAAACTTATCATAACAGTAAATAAACAAAGAAGAAGAAGAAGTCTCCAGTTTGATCCTGAGCTCAGGTCTGTGTGTGTGGGTTTTGCATGTGCATTGGTGAGGGTTTCCTCTGCATTCTCCAGTTTCCACCCACCTCCCAAAATTATACCAATAGGTGGACTGGTTGTGCTAAATTTCCATTAAATGTGAATGAGTGTGTGAATGTGTGTGTACGTAGTGCCCCATTCAGGGTGCCTTGTGTTTTCCCAAATAAGATCCACCAGAACCTTGGCCAGGAAAAAGCAGTTAGTAAAATGAATGAATGAATGTATGAACGAATGAGTTACAACTAATACTACCACCAACAACAACAATAATAATAAAATTAATAATAATAATGTATTTATTTATTATCATTGTTTAATATATCATTGCTTTAATTTATAGTGTTTTAGAGCACTATATCACGTATTGTTGAAACTGATGTATAACACCATTACCATGTTAATTTACATGGCCATCAACATGGCGCTGAGAGCCCTGTGGAAATCTATAGCTAGGACCGAACCCCAAATAACGCTCTAGTTTATATAAAGGTTGCCTATATAGCGAATTTGGTAACAGTTCTGTCACTACATGTAGTGCACTCTGTGTCCAATAGGAAGCCGTTTGGGTTGGGCTTGAGTGAAGTGGGCAGGCCGAGGCATGCTGACCTGTTCGCCACATCCGGTATAGGTGGTTCGGTATTGTTCAGCGCGCGCGGGGGGTTGCAATTCTGCTGTGCTTTTGCGGTACATATCTGTTATACGGAGTTCACAGAACTTAGCGTTGGGCAAGTACGGTATATCGATTATCTTCATCATCAATGTCATTGTACATGTTTGTCAATTAAGGGAAAAACGTTCCAGGTTTTTTATTTTTATTTTTTTTATTTGTGAGGGCGCGCGGGAGGGATAGGCTAACCACGAGGCCTGTTCGCGTTGCTAATTGAAGCTAACGAAGGGTTCCGTTTCACTCGTATATCTAAACATTAGATAAACAAATGTGAATGAAAGCTTGTCGTCATTGCTCTGGATAACTTTTGTTAACTCTTTCTGTAACGCTTTCTGTAAATATAGCCTATCCGTGTGTTTATGAGCGAGGTAGCATTTTGGTATGCACGCTGCTCGGGTTGCTAGCTAATGTGGCTACATGAAGCTAGCTCGCTAATTCTTGACTAGCTATGTACATAGCGCGGACGCGTAAAGCGTATTAATGTATTATTGAAACGTTTAAAAAAGAAAAACACTCAAGTCAGTTCACTTCTCAAGTAACTTTAACAGTTACTAAGGACAAGCTTTCGTTAGCAATTAAGGTGCTAATTTTTTTTTTTTATTAGATAGCTACGGAATGTGTACGTATTGAGCAGGCTCACACTGAGAGCGTGCCTATTTATATTTTACAATTTATTATAAATACGTTTGGTCTGTAGAATTCATTTCGGGGGAAATGGGACCTTTTTTTGGACCTTCTAAAAGCCTAGAATTCATGCTAGCTGGGTTTTAGTTCAAATATAATTTAGCCTGCTGCTGTGTTGGGTTTAAAAACCCAGCTGTAACTTCAGTGCCGTTTTCTGAGTGGATTTGCATTGTGTGTTTACAAAAAGTTATTTTGTAATTTGCACTTATTTATTTTCCATTTGCTGTTATTCCTAGGTCTAGGATTTGGTTGTGCTTGGTGTACACATGGCTGTTAGAAGGGGACACATAAGATACCTGAAGGTGAGTAACATCTCTGTGTTTGAGGAGTGTGAAGTTAAATCTAATTGTCTATGGCTGAATCTCAGATAGTGGTGGATAAGGCCATTAGTTTTACATGTGGGATATGTAGTGGGCGGAAATTTTCATTGTGTAATAACCTAGGTTAAAAAACAATCATGGTGCCATGTAAAAACATATGATCCAATGCTTAGAACTGTAATAACCTTTTTGTACATCTTTGTGTATATAAAAAGAAGAGAAATTCATGAATCATTCTTGCAAAAGTTATTTTTGAGAAGTATATGGCCTAGTGCCTCTTCTAAAACTTTCTCTATTTTTCATATTTTGTGATATGTGACGTGTGTCGCATCTGTGGGGGGGATCACTGATACTCAGTATGAGACTGAATACAGCAAGTAGCAGCAATCAAAAGTTTTTCTAAACTGGGTAACAGAAAAAATCATATACGTGTGTACCTGGATGGGCTAAAATGGGCTGCTGAATTTGAGTTCAGTGCTATCAATTAGGGTGCATCAGGAGTGGCAGCAGAGTAACGTTTGCGCCGGTATCAGATTGCACAGCAAAAGGGAAGCTTCTGTAGTTTGGATTTGGGTGTGTTCAACCGGACTGAGTTGCGATATCTTTGTCAGGTGGTCACAAAGGATGAGAACTGCTGGAGTAAGAAACCTGTTTGGGTTCAAAGAAAGGAACAAGTGCACAGTAATAAACTGAAATGCATTTAGTCTGTATTTCTCAAAAGGTCGGTGGTACAGTAAGTGTCTGGTCATACACTGTGACTTACTATGACACAGTACAGGTTTAGTAAAGAGGAGGATGTCGTTTGAGATTAAGCCTAAATGTGGACATTTCCATAATAAATAAATTATAATAAAAATCCATATCTGACATAACTGTGCATGGTATATGAACACTTTCGGGCAAAAACTGGATCAAAACCAGTACTGTAATACTTGAAGCTTTTAATTGTCTCAAAAGCAAATCATTGAAATTAAACAAATAGACAGAGTAACTTATGGGATCGCTTTTCCCGTTGTTTTCCTTAAATGTTCAAGTCTTTTGGGTAAACCTATGGGCAGCTTTTTGCACAAAGAAGAGTCTGTGTTGCTCCACTCAATGTTAATGGCTGAAACAAGATATTATGGAAAGTTTAGAATTTAATTTTGATGAACAAATGGTGGAACATGTCAGGAGTGCGTTTAGTTTTTGCCCGTTTTCTGACCAGTGGTTTGTTAAGACCATTAAAAGCTTAATGCTTTGCAATTTGGGGGTTTGCCCTTTTTTTTTCCATCCAGTCATGCGTATAATGGGCAAACAGCATCTGGTCAGCAATGGCCTGTGTCTCCCTCCCCCATAGGTGGGTAATGTGGGGAAGGCTGATGAATGTCCTTAGCCCCAGATGGGCTCCAGTCAGCAGTTGTTTATTTATGAAGTTATTGTGCGTTTACCTGATGACAAAAGTGTAGTTACAAGGTGTACTTAAGCTGTGTTAAATGATAGGCCAGCTCTTAATGCCCTTAATATGCATATTATGATTTTTTTCCCCCTCTCTGTAGGTTTGTGAGGTGCAGAGCCAGGGTAATGACAGAGATTTGCAGCAACTTAGCAAAGCTGCCAGCATGAAGGTAAGCGCACTGGTGAGATATATTATATAATGCTCTTAATGTAAAAAACAGTGGTGCTGTTTTCTCAGGTGGATGTTCATGATGAAGGTTCATCTGTATTATGCATTAAACAGCTTCACCATATCAGTGATTGGCATGTTTTTGTTAAATTGCATATTTCCTATAGTCTATTTCTTTCCAGTCATGCATTCTGTGTTACTATAGAAACAAAATGTGTTGGAGGAAGTAAATAATATAAACCTGTAATTTGAATTACAGACCGTGGCACTGTCAGATCCTTCCTTTTAACACCTCTTGAATATTTGCCCCCAGCCCTGGACACTAGCAACGATAAGGACTGGTTAATTAGTCACTGCAGTGTTTCTGGTCTTCTGCCAATAATTATTCGTAAGTCTTCCTATAAACACTGTGCTTGTGCAGTGCACCATTGGTGAATAAAACGCTTGATAGTGAGCGCAACCAAGGCTGAGTCTCTGGTGTATACACTGTGAGGCCAAAAGCATGTGGAGGCCTGACCATCACACCCATGTGTGGTTCTTCCCAAAACTGTTGCCACAAAGTTTAAAGCTCCCAATTGTGGAGGATGTCTTTATGCTGTAGCGTTACATTTTCCTTTCACTGGAACTCAGAGGCTCAAACCTGTTCCACCATGTCAATGCCCGTGTGTATAGAGAGCTCAACTCCGGAGCACAGACTGAGTGCCAGATCTGGCTAATGCTCTTGTGGCTGAATGAACGCAAATTCCAACAGACATGCTCCCAAATCTAGCGGAAAGCCTTCCAAGAATTCAAGTGGAGGTTATAATAATGGCAAAAGACAACTAAACCTGGAATGGGATGTTTAACAAGCACGTATGGGTGTAGTCAGGTGTCCAAATGTTTTCCCTCATGTACAACTCATGGTGCACACAATGCAAGAATTTCCACTATTTGGTGTCTGTAGGTAGCAGAGATAAAGATGCTAAGATTTGCACTAGGCGTGATGAGGATGGTGGGATTAAGAATGAGTATATTAGAGGGTCTGCATAGGTAGGACGGTTTGGAGACAAAGTCAGAGGCGAGATCATGTTGGTTTGAAAATGTGCAGAGGAGAGATTCTGAATATATTGGGAGAAGGATGCTAGGGATGGAGCTGCCAGGCAAGTGGAAAAGAGGAAGGCCTAAGAGGAGATTTATGGATGTGGTGAGAGAGGACATGCAGGTAGTTGGTGTAACAGAGGACAGGAAAATGTGGAGAGAGATGATCCGCTGTGGCGACCCCTAATGGGAGTAGCTGAAAGAACATGATGATGGTGTCATTGGTCACAGTGCATAAAGGGGGTAATAGTGGCTGCAAGCAGAACTGCCACTTTTCCTGTGTGGACGTGAATCATAATGCATTTTGAATGGCTGATTTGTATTTTCAAGCCTTCTCAAGCATTTTCTCCTTTTTGTTGAGCAGGATGCCTACGACATCCCTAACGGTTTTGAGAGCCACTTGGGAGACAAGGCTAAAGACCCTAAAACAAACCTGATAGTCAATTACCTGCCACAGAACATGTCCCAGGACGAGCTGCACAGTCTGTTCAGCAGCATCGGTGAGGTGGAGTCGGCCAAACTTATTCGGGACAAAATGGGAGGTAAGTCTTGCAAAATGAACTGATAGAGCTTCACCTTCTCCTGATGACTTTTTTTTTTTTTTTCTTCTTCTTTCCCTTTAGCAACAAACCTTTAAGAATAACCTCACCAGTGAGAGTGTTCATATATTTCTTGTTGTAAAAGACTTTTTTTATTTTTATTTTTTTAAATGTACTCATTTCTTTTACCTTTTAAATCAACCATTTTCACATTTTTCTTTAACCAATTGAGTCTGGAAACATTTAATGTAAAGCTGTCCACTTGGGTCTTTTGTATGCCTCTTTTGTGTATATGGTATGGTTTGAAGCTCCTCGGTACTTTTGAAAGTTTATTTTTCCTCTCCATATGTCTGTATGGCTAACCGTAAATAAGGAAAAATGATATGTAATTGACGATTTTTCTTTTAAGTTTGTGATTAATGTGAAATTTTGTTTTTAATTTGAAAATGTGAAATTGACTGAATTGTGTTTATTTTACATTATCGAAGCTGTTTGGGTTTTTTGTTTTACTGTGATGCACATTTTGATTTTTTTAATATATAATGTAACACTTTTATTTAAGGTTTAATAGTTGTTGTGAGTGTCATGTAATTTTTTTTCTCCCCCAAGACTGCACTGCATTGTAACCTTTGTTTTTTCCTTTCTGAAAACTGATTTAGTCTGCAGGATGTGGACAACCGTTTGTTGTTTTTATTTTGTTTTTTCCTTTTTTTTTTCTCTAGGCCACAGTTTAGGGTACGGATTTGTTAACTATATTAACCCTAGTGATGCAGAAAGGGCAATCAGTACTCTCAATGGGCTGAGACTACAGTCTAAAACTATCAAGGTAACGTGCAAAGAGCTGTTCTTGTATCATGTGTAAACTGATAGATATGACATGTTGTTCCAGTACTGTAGTATGCTAGGCAGCAGAGGAAAAATCCCAATACTGCCCAGTGTGTTTCTCAATAAGAAATGCACTTTTACACAGGTATGAGTACCTTTTTTATTTTTATTTATTTTTATAATTTTTTCCCCCTTTTCTTTCATTCCCTGCTTTGTTTTTACTTTGTCAGCTTTTTCAAGTCATCAGGCTTTGACCCCTATGATTTTGACAATTGGCTTTCCTTATCGATCTGGCATGGTTTTATTTTCGGTACAGAATTATACTGAAGTTTTTTTTTTTTTTTTTTTTTTTTTTTAATTTTTTTCCCTTAATA
>JAQQZR010000007.1:5250737-5275376 GCA_030068235.1 Notoglanidium macrostoma
TTTAGATTTTTTTTTTTTTGGGCTTTTTTTTTTTTTTTTTTTTTTTTTTTTTTTCTTTTTAGATTTTGTTGAGGTGAAGGAGGCTGGAGTGGTCATTTGCTTGAGTATGACATTGTGCCGAACCAAAGCCCTGCACAACAATCCCTGTTAACTTTGTTTATTTTCTGTATTTTTTATCTAAAGGGATTGATTGATGTGGAAATTGTCCCCTTTTCATTTTGAATTCATTTATTTTTTTTGTTTTTTTTTTTGTTTGTTGTTTTTTAGATGTAGCCTGTAAAGTGGTCATCCATGGAAAAAATTGTCATTTTTTTCCTCAATATTTTGTAAAAAAAAAAACAACCAAAAAACAAAAACAAACTTCCAGCTATGTGATTATATTTCTTTATTGGGATGTTTGTTGCCTCTGATTGACCTTTTTTTATGCTTTGTTGCATTTTTATAAACAAAAGTACGGAGTACTGATGATTTTAGGGAGTTTATATTGGTTTCTTAGATATTTTTTCTCCCTGTATTAGGTCTCTTATGCCAGGCCAAGCTCTGACTCAATAAAAGATGCCAATCTTTACATTAGTGGCTTGCCCAAGACCATGACACAGAAAGATGTGGAAGACTTGTTTTCCCAGTACGGACGCATCATAAACTCCAGGGTCCTGGTTGATCAAGCTTCAGGTAACAGCAGTGTGTCTAAATTTGTTGTACTACCTCTGACTTGTTTTCCTTAACATCTGGACTTATCCCAATCTAGGCTTGTCACGTGGAGTTGCCTTTATTCGGTTTGACAAGAGAATCGAAGCGGAAGATGCCATCAAAGGTCTGAATGGTCAGAAGCCCCCTGCAGCAGCTGAGCCCATTACAGTGAAGTTTGCAGCAAATCCCAACCAGGCAAAGAACTCCCAGCTGCTGTCCCAGTTCTATCACACACAGTCTCGGCGCTTTGGAGGCCCTGTTCATCACCAGACACAGAGGTTCAGGTCAGTGCTGACTCATCCACACGTGGAAATGTATGCAGGGCTAGGTTTCTTTTTCTCACCTGCCTGATCCAACACTCATGCAGTTATTTTTTTACTATGTACAGTATTTTCTAATTAGTTTAGTTGGGTCTGTTTTTCCCAAAGTCTCAACAAATGGTTATTTAACTCCATGACCAGACAAAACCTTACTGTAGATGAACCTTCCACACATTACACTGCCATGGTAATTAACGCAGACTTTTTTTGCCCCACAAGCTTCTTACCTGACCGCCCTCTTCGTGTGCATTAACATAAACAACCATCTGCTCACACAACCATTCTGTAGGGTTCCACAGGATCCCAGTCCTGAGGGACACCTTTACCCCAGGGGATAAAGTTGTCCATTTTCAGAACCGGACTGTATTTTTAGTAACAAGTCAACACACGATTGTGCTGATAAGCTTGCGTCCTGTCACATGCGCAGCAGTACTGAAAGATGCGTTCAGAGGAAGCATGTGATAGCCTTTGCCCTCCCTGGTTGGTAGATGTTGTGTGACGGAGTAGAACTGTCTGATGGGTGGGCATTAGACAATTCAAATAAAGTGAATGTCATTTAAATATGTTCAAGTAAAAACTGGTGGACAATTTAGTGACATGGAGAAATCTTTAACATACCATGCTCATGATGTTAAAGCTATACACCTTAATTTCCAAGTCTTGTAAGTTTGCCATGTTTTTATATCGTGTGTTTTTCTCTAGGTTCTCACCAATGAGTGTAGACCACATGAGTGGTGTTTCTAGCATGAACGTAGCCGGGAACGCAACCTCTGGCTGGTGCATTTTTATTTACAATCTGGGTCAAGATAGCGACGAAGGCCTGCTGTGGCAGATGTTCGGCCCATTCGGTGCAGTCAATAACGTCAAAGTCATCCGCGATTTCAACACCAACAAATGCCGAGGCTTTGGCTTTGTTACGATGACCAACTACGAAGAGGCAGCCATGGCCATCGCCAGCCTCAACGGATACCGTCTGGGAGACAAGGTCTTGCAGGTCTCCTTCAAGACCAGCAAGAATCACAAGTAAAAGGACAAAATATTAATTGTAGGTTCTAAGAACTTTGTACTTTTTTTGTTTTTTTGTTTTTGTCCTTTTCCTCCTATATATGTGATCGTCTCAGTAAAGAATGACTAATGTAACTTTGTTCAAATTAATAGTTTCATAGTAGTACAGTATTAATCTGGGATTGAACTAACCAACTCAAGAGTGGCTACACAGTGGGTTAACAATTACATCTTCAAATGTTTAAATAGATTTGATAGTGTTTATCATTGTATCATTTAATCCATATGATGCCACAAAGCATCGAACCCTGAGTGGATATTAGATGGGGTCATGTGGGGTATATGTTGTATTTTGCATTACCATTTATTAGGGTCACATTTTAATGTGCTTGAGCTTGTGGGTGGTTATTTCCTGTCTGGCTGATTGAACCAGATGATGGTCAGCGTCACATCTCTGGCTTCATAATTTATTCTGAATATAAACATGATTCCGCCATTTTTTTTCAGTTTGCTTTGCTATATGACTACTTGCTTTAGAAACCTAGAGAGTGCAGACCTTTTTGTAAATATTTAACCACCCATGTATCCAACAAGTAATCTATATGAAGTCTGAAGGACCAAAGAAGCTGGAGAGTTTGCCTTATTTAGCTGATTTATGCAAGTATATGTGAACCTTTTTTTTTCTTTTTCTTTTTTTTTTTTTTTTTTTTTTTTGTTGGTTGTATGAATAAGCCCCCCCCTTTGGCAACTCTCCTACAAAGCGTCATTGGTCGCCGTTTCATTTAGAATGTAATGTATGGCTGCACCTTTTGTCCTCACACAGGCTGTTAGCATTTATATAGTTTGGTGGGGGAAAAAGCTGTTCTTTTATTTGAGTCAATAATTAATTGTTTTTCTACTTACACAAGCTGTACATATTTTGCCCCGCTTGGTGTCAGATTAGTATAATGAGTAACTCTGAATACCACACACAAGGAATATTAAACATTGTGTATTTTTTTGGTTTATGAATACGTTGAGGTTTATGCTCTCAGTAGACGGTCATGCCTGTCTAGTGTAGGTGTTACTCATTTCTTTCTTTTTTCATCATGTGCATGTTAATTTGTTCTTGGCTTGTAGCTTTGATGCCATGCAGCATTGTGTTCCATATCTGACTTTCAAGTCTGCGCTGAGCTTTTGTGGTATGGATGTTTTATGTATTTACAAATAAACACCATTGTTTTGTTGTAAATTATGTAGTTTTTGGTGTTTTCACCTTTGTTTTGCAGTCTTTTGCACTATTAGTGTAACATCATTGAATGGCTAAATGTACTTCAGCCTGTTGATTCTGGGGTCAGGAAGTTAAAGCTAAACAAGTCGCCTAATTAGGCATAAACTTTTGTTACTTGCTTTCCATTTGATTAAATCTGCAGCTCATGGTGGTTACCACTTGTCTGTCCTGGTAATGAATTTTATTTCTGAAAATCTGATTGCAATCACATTAATGAAATACAGTAACGGAAATGTATATATATATTTTTTTAAAAATCCAAGGATTTTTACAGACAGGAAGAATTTTTACCTACTGTAGAAAGGCCCGTACCGAAAGTCCCAGGCAGTGCACTATATGCCCATCTGGATTGACACGGGTAAAATTACATTCTGTGGAAAGAGGCATTTTGTGCTTTTTCTTCAGTATAGTTTGTATATAAGATGAAACGTGGTTTTGTACTTTTTCTGTGCAATGTCATAACCGATGTGAAACTAGGAGGCAGAAAGCAAAAATAACAAGGAGTTGTGCACCAAACAGAGAAGATGGTTGGTAAAATATTAATTCGGAGGGAATTTCATGCCTTTCAAAAGAACTGCAGAAGATTATGGAACCAGGCTGTTAAACATTTTACATTGTTATATACATGCAAATGATAGATAAACAGAACCATTATTAGTCAACAAGAATTTACAATGTGAACTCGACATGGTTTACATCAGTTGACTACGGTCTTCTTGTGACTGACCACCAATGCAGTTTTGCCCCCTGGATGTTTGTAAACAAGAACCCCATCTATAGAGACAATCTAGAAAGTGTTTTTCTTCTCATCATCTCCTGATTTAAGATGCTGGTGAAGATTAACTCCAAAATGTGTAAAACTTCAATCCTATCCTATTCAATCCTAACTTGAATCCTCCTCAGGCTGCAGGTTCTTGTTCCAGCTATTCTGAACATGAGCCACTCCTGATTCCACATATTCACATGCTTCATCTTTGTGCTCAGTCAATATCAGGTGTGTCCTGCTTGGTTGGACCAAAAGCCTGTAGACAAACCAACCCTTTCTGGATAAGATTGAAGATGATCTCTAGTGTAAATGGCTGTGTTAGAAATGATGATGGAGGTTTTAGGCAAGTTATTGTGTTCCTTGCACAGATGTTTACATCAGTTGTCTACATGCAATCAACAACCGCTTTCAGAAACACCTGATCATGCATAGAACGGTCAAATCAGCTGACCATGTGGCAGCACTACAATGCATAAAAAGTTTCCAAATTGGTAGGTGCAGACTGGGAAAACCTCGCTGTTTTTCTCCAATCTGAAAATCTGCCCAGTTTCAGCGATCCCATGTAAACTATAGCCTCAGATTCTGAAGCAGAATCAGAAGTGGACTTCTACAGTTGTAGCCCAACTGCCTCAAGGATCGATGTATTGTGTGATCTGAAATGCTTTTCTGCTTACCACATTTGTAAAGAGTAGTTATTGCGAGCTGGTGTTTCTGAGTTGTTCAGGGTTTGGAACCGATGTAAAATGGCAAGTAACTGTATATGCTATAGGAATGTCATCTAATAATCAATCTCAACTTGCATGGCCACAAGCCCTACAACAAGCACTTCTAATAAGGGTCAAAACAATCTTTTTGTATTGAAATGAGGTATACGTAGTTTGCATGGTTGTAGAATGCATATTTTTAACGTGACAATACGTACATCGTAAAGACACTTTCATCTCTGTGCAAATTGCTCGTAATTACTAAACATGTCTTACAGAAATATGACTTAGATACAGGTCTGAAAATCTTGGTGCAAAAAAAAAAATTCCTTTGGTCACAAAATGTCAGTTTTCCTGTAGTCTGTTTTAAGGCAATACATGTGATGTATCCTTTCTCTGCTAACTGCTGATATCAGCACCACTCTTGTAAAGCGTGCGATGCCAGCATTTATGCAGTAGGGCCGTTTGTCCTTTTCATGCAACATGCTGGAATAATTGTTAAACATATGGCCTACTTGGTCAATTAGCTAGCCCCAGAGTCACAAATGTAGAGACGTGTCTCCAAAACGTTGTGGTTGTAAGGCACTTGCGAGGTTAAACTTGACAGATGTTGTAGTAGACAGTAGGTCGCTCAGTAACAGTGTCTCCAACCACCTCATACATGGTGTCTTTTCCTGCAAGCAGCGGCACCTCAGTCAAATGAACGTCCTCCATGTTTTGGTCATGATTTCTATTCTGGCATGATCCACTGGCTGAGCCCTGAGGGGGTGAAAGCTAAATGTCAAAACCAGTTATTTGTCTCCTGTGTGAGTTTTATATGCAACATTATTTTGGTAGCAAGACATATTAAATGTTAAAGTATTTCAATGTTCAAAGATATTATAATCTGCAGTTGAGTTTGGATGCACTAGACTGCATTGTGGTTTGTCATACCGCTTTATCAGGGGCAAAGTTTTTTTGACACAAATGCCCGATGATCCCAGCAGCCAGGGAGTCTCCTAGTACATTAATCATTGTTCGAAATCGATCCCTTTGAAAGGAAAAAGTAACAACATAGCACAGGTCAACCACTCTAGTCTGGAAAGCATGCATATACATACAGTTATGCACTCGACTGTTTTCTGTCTAAGCAATTGAACACAATAGAGAATGCGGTTATAGGAAAATAATCAATGATGCAGTCCAGAGGAGTTACTGTTGCTAATCCGAAGTTGATTATTTTCCAATACCAGTAAGTCATAAAACTGTTTATTCCTCTTGTACCACAGCAATTTGCCAGTAGTTACATTCATCTTCATTAATGGCTTTATACTTCTCAGGGTCGTAGGGAAACCGGAGCCAATCCCAGCTGACTCCGGCTGAGAGGCGGGGTATTCCCCGGACAGATCGCCAATCTTTCACAGGACTAACACAGAGATGAACCACCATTCACACCTACGGACAATTTAGAGTAGCCAGTTGGTCTAACCTGCATGATCTTTGGCTGGGGGTGGAAACCGAAGCGCTTGGAGGAAACCCACACAGGCACAAGGAGAACATGCAAACTCCCTGTAGAAAGGCCAGTCAACCACAATGTTCTTGCCCAGACCTTTCCTGCTGTGAGTTGGCAGTTCTAACCACTGGGGTGGATCTGGACCCTATTCACGGTCCTTCGCAGGACAGCAATGATTACAATTTGTACTAATTAATTAATGCTTTTTATTCATTTGTAGTTATATTTAATGTTGTGGAATGTCTAGTTAGTTCCAGTTGCTTTTTAACTGCTATAAACAGCCAGTTAACTCATTTTTTCCCCCCCTCTTAGACCAAAGAAATGGTTTGTCAAATTCCACAAAAAAACGCAAAGCTCGCTATCGCGAAGACTTTCCTATGGAGGAAAACCTCAACCGACACTGGAGACTCCTACCAGAAATGTTAAACTCCTCAGAGAAAGCTTCACCGTATCTACTTTTTGAACATCATTTTGTTTGCCTGCCATACAAATCGCTGTGCAAGTTATTACTATAGATACACCTTAGAACAAGCAAGTTCGTATAAACCTTGCAGCCGCTATAGAAAATGACCTTCTGACCAATCAGAATTCAGCATTTAGCAGCGCTGTGGTATAAAAAATAATAATAGATAGTGTACTGTACATGATAATTAAACCATAAAACTAAATAGTAGAGCATTTTTAATGCGCTACTTCAAATTATTTTCTTTTGGTTGTCCATCATTTATTGCAGAGCTATACGGAATATTTAAAGAGGCGGTCATAATTCTTTTTCTTTTTTTTTTTTTTTTGTTATAACATTTAATTATCATGGTACATCATCATAACCCAAGTGTATAATTTGAGCTATAGAAGTTATGTTCGACTTGCAGAATCCAGTCGATGGCCACGATCAGTGTGACGTCATCCGGTGGCAATCCTACAGATGTCAGCACTATCACCATGGTTACGAGGCCAGCCTGAGGGATGCCTGCAGCACCAATGCTTGCAGCAGTGGCCGTTATGCTGTCCAGTATGGAGAAAATGTCAGCAAAAATGCTCTGTACAAGGCTGAGTATCATAGTTAAGAAATAATGCAGAGATTTTCAATAGAAATTTGAGATCTACGTTTTAGATCTCAATTTTTTAATCATGGTTCTGGATAATTTATCGTAAAGCATGGGTGATTTCTACCAGCTACAGTAATCAGAATATTATAAACGGGGCACAAGAAGGTCTAATCAAATAGCATAAATGAAACCCCACGTTTACAGGACAGCCAAGAGTACATCGTGTATGCATAATTTAACTTGGCTTCCCGCTGAAAATTCCAGCATTGTCAGCTGCCAAAAACCATCTTTGCCAACTGGTAAGCGCTGGTAGGAAGGAAACTGTTTCTGAATTACTGCTACTAATGATAAGTTGCAGACAAGAAGTTCTTATGAAAACAGCACAACATTGGGGCAATTGGAAAATCTCAACATTCATTGATCAGCTAATTAGGAAGCTGGAAAATAACTTCGCAACTTGAACAACTTGGAGCAGTTCAGACCAATCTTTACTTTTCAGCATGGGTTTTATATCACCTTAAGACAAGACTGATACCTAGCAGAACAGACTTATATAAAAAATAAAAAAATAATAATAATAATAAAAAAAGAGTGAGAAAGTTTGCTTTGTTGGCTATTAAGTACGAACTGAAACGTGCATCTTTCTCAAGCATGGTATCTTTCCTCAGATTTTATAGGCTTTGTATAGAGTAAACAAGACATCAAAATAATGCTTTAAGCCTGCTATTTGATATTAGCCTACTATTTAGTGAATTTTAGCATGTGGTTCTGGATATAGCCAGATGGAATAAATGGTTGTCATGGGACCAGCTGCAGTATAATTTCTCAGCTTTTAGGAAAACGAAAAAAAAAAACCCAGACAAATCTAGAAGCTTAAGGGTTCTTCGGTAGTCCCTCTCCGAGTATCCTAAAATAAATTTGCAGCAGTGTTTTCCTAACAGAGTAGTTTCCAAGTAGAACCTATAACTAATCACAGAATGCTGGAAAAACAATGCAGCACTCTTTTGCCACCATTTTGGATGTGGTGATGTTTTGATTACACAGTCTTGTAGCAGGTTAATCATATAGCAGTAGTTGATAGAAATTCATTTTGTTTTGCAAACTACATGAGATGAGTCAACCCTGTGTTAAGCGCAAATGTGAGTTCCTATTTGCTTATGGAAATCAGTGTGGCGTTACTGGCTACCAAACAAGGCGGCAGTATGTTTACCTTATCGTCACCATCTGTCCAAAATCAAGCTCGTACTCGTTGACCTGAGCGATGAAGATGGCTGCTACCGCTTCATAGAGAGCAGTGCCGTCCATGTTGATGGTGGCCCCCACGGGCAAGACAAAGCGTGCAATCTGTCTTTCTACATGACAGTTCTCCAACAAGCACTTCATTGTAATGGGCAGCGTGGCAGAACTGGTGAGAATTATATTGCATAAAGCCATGAAATGACGTACTTCCATATCATAATAAAGTGTGCCTGTACATGGTCATTTAAAATTCTGTCAATGGGACACTGATCAATAGTCAATATAATATGATGGTGAACTGTTCAATGCTCTTTCTAACCTTGAGGATGTGGCTAAGGCAATGACCATAGCTTGCAGCAGTCCTCTGATGAACGTGAAGGGGTTCTTGTGTGTTAAGAGGAAATAAAATAGTGGAAGAAGAATGAAGCCATGGACAAACAGTCCAGTCAGAACGGTCACTGCGTACCAGCCCAGCTTCCTCCCCAGAGTAGAGGGGTCACTCATTTCCAGGATCTTTGCAGCCACCAGAAAGATGATCCCAAAGGGGAAATACCTTCCAAAGAAAATGAGATAAACCAGGAGCAGGTTCTAAGCTAGTGACCAGATAGTCAGCTAGGTAGTCAAATCCCAGATTACTTGTTTTTAATAAAATTTTATCTTTTCAAAATCTATATGCCGATGTTTACTCCACCACTCATTTTTACGATGTTCCTTGGATGGAGATGCCACTATAGATAGTGATACAGTTTATAAACAGACATTTCCTTGCTTCTCTTACCACACCGCTGCATTGATGATCTTCATGACACACTCATTGATGCACTGGCAGACGTTGACTAAAGGTGCACCTCGCTCCCCCATTTTGCCAAGCAGGAGCCCTGAAAGCATGTGGGTCTGTTCACTTTTCAGTCTGCTTTTCTTGTAGGCACGTGTGTTAATTTAGAATGGCTCCAAATGTCAAATTCAAATGTCTCACCCATGGTGGCTGAGAAGATGACGATCCCCAGAACGTTCATTTGGTGGCTGCTTCCAGGATATGTCTTGTAGTGAATATCAGGAGGTAGAGTGAGATCCAGTAACACCGTGTGACCTTTAGGATGATCCTCGTCTGGCATCAGGTAAAAAGAGTTGTACTCCTTGTTGCCATCTTGTGTTTTAACTACAGGAATAAGGTTTGTCTTGTACTGCAAAAAAGAAAACAATGACGGACAGGCCTGGATTTGCAGAAATAGTAGCCATAGTAGAGAGTAATGGTTTTTTTAGAGAACATGATTGAAGGGGTGGGCATTATACCAGTTAACTGCAATTTGAAGTAGATTGTGTAGACCAAGATATGAACTTCCTCACCTGCTGAAATGTGGCCTCTATGAGATTAGAAGGAATCATGTTCCTGAAGCAAAAGAAATAAACACACATTAACATCAGCCTTTAAAGTGAAGGGAAAGAACACATCTCACAGTTAGTTTGAACACACACATACACTTGTGTTGTGTGTGTAGAATGTACTATGTTGTGTAGAACATAGACAACGTAGAACTTATTAATCAGCATACTGGCATGAGTCACCAAGCCACCTTGGTCATCATGGGAGGATCCTCTACAGCAATCACCATTATTTACTTAACCAGTTCTCTGTACAGATTACTAAAAATAACCTAACCACCCTTCTGCTTTAATTGGATTGCGTAGGATGACATGGAGTCTGCAGATCAAGTTGCTACCCAGGAATCAGTTGAAAAGATAGACGTACAGAGATTAGCAGATGAGCTGCTAAAAGATTTTGAACAGACTTGTCCTAAGGATCGCAGTTGTTTACCGGTGCCTCGCGGAAACACAATTTCAGCAAGTACTGGATATTCTGTTCCATTTAAAAAAGAAACTAGAGAATTTAGAACTCTCAAGGGTTCTACAGTTGGCCCTCTGGAGGAACCCTGAAAGGTTCTAGGTAGAACCCCAAAACAGAGTGCTTTCCTGTCAGAAAGGATATATTAGTGAGGTCAGGTACAGATGTCAGGCGAGGACATTCGAGTTCTACGTCAACGTTGGCAAACCATGACTTCAAGGAGCTGGCTTTGTGCACAGAGGCATCGTCATGCTGGAGCAGGTTTGAGCCTCTTAGTTCCAGTGAAAGGAAACTGTGATGCTACAGAATACATTCTGGACACTTGTGTGCAGTTTGGCAAAGACCCACATATAGGTGTGATGTTCATGTGTCTGCATACATAGTGTACATTCATGAGCAACAATGTTTTGCTCCCTAATTAAAAAAAAATAACAACCAGATTTAAAAGCTACTCTTAGAAACAAAGCTGCACTCCTCAGGTCTCTGGGAATACCTGACGAGGTCAAGCAGAGCGTCTGCTGAGGTCATCACCGGACCTCCTCCCAGCCTGGTGCTCTCCATGTCTGTTGCAAAGCCTGGTTTGATCATCACCACCAGTACAATGCCAATCACCACAGCAATGAAGGTGGTCCACAGGTAATAGGTCACAGTTAGCAAGCCCATATGACAACAAGCTTTGGATTCCATCGATGACAGTCCTGACATCAAACTAAAGACGGGACAGGTTCACATCAGTGTAAAATAATGATTAGTGTAAAACTAGTCCCGATCTTTTTAAGCAAACATTACCTTGAGGTGATCAGGGGCAGAATGAGCATTTTTAGCATTCTCATCAGGAGTTCACCAGGAAATGAGAGATAAATCTTTGCCTTAAACATATTTGGAAAAACAACTTGAAAGTATAAAACTCATTCAGCACTGATTGCAATAACAACCTTGAAGACCTTAGTTAGCCAATTCACTGTGAATGTCTAGTAAATATAGTAGAAGTTCTGGAAGATTATTGTCTTGAATTTCTTGCCATACCTGCGTGGAGAGTTCACATCCCCGGAGTACGTAGCCAAGGATGCATCCTGTAAACACTCCGAGCACAGACAGAGTCAGCAGGCCGTTTCGTTTCACATAGTCCTTGATGTAAATGGCGAAGGCACTGTGCAACAAGTTTCTTACACCGTCCAGTCTGTTTTTCCCTGAGCCGATCGGAGAGAAGAAGCCGTGCTCAGAGCGAGCATCCTCGGGAATCAGGAACTCCTCCATGTTGGAAGGAAACCTCTCTACTACAGGATTAGAGAAACGTGGCTCCGTACAGCCGGGAGAGCACAGTCCTCTTACGGAGCTAAGCGGATTACAGCTCGGAGATTGTAATCTATCACCTGTTTGTGTCTGCCATGCCGTGGCATTTGGTTGTGAGCAGTGTCATTGCGGTCAGATCGTTCCACTGCTAACTCATGACTGTGCTGTAAAACACAGCTCAAATCACACTCTCTAGTTAACTGATGACAATACTGTGGTGAGCCACATCAGCAACACGGCTTGAAAACTGGTGTGGAAGTCGACCAACAGAGTCGGAAATCGTTTGTGCACTTTTCTGGCCAGAAGCTTCAGAATGTTGGAGGTTGCAATCTGATTGGCTTTCTGTACATCCTGGAAATCTTTGGATGTATATTATGGATTTTGGATTACCGAGCTAAAAACAAAAATCCCCTTGAAGTTTTCCTGTCACATACCATTTATTTCATATTACAACTTATTTTATTTTACAATTTATTTACTTGTTATTTTAGCGCTGCACTGTCTTGTCCTGTGATACCTGCACTTTATGTCGTCTCTGCTATGTTTGCGCACATGCACTTCTGTCGCACACGCGCACTTTTTGTACTTCTGTGTTGTCTTATATGTAGCACCTTGGTCCTGGAGAAACGTTGTCTCGTTTCACTATACACGGTATCATCTGTATATGGTTGAAATGACAAGAAAAGCCACTTGAACTTGATTTTATGTTTTCAATCCCTAATTTAAATGCTTCCCACAATGCAAATGAACTGTTTTCCAGACATGACCTGGCATGTAATACACGTTAGGAATGCAGCTTATCCTATCATTTAATCTGTGAATGGAACAGCCGTGTTAAAAGGTCTCATTAGATTAAAAAGCACTGGCCATTAGGTAAGAATATGGCTCCATAACAGGAAAATGTGCATCTTAAAGCACACAATGAAGATATCTTTGCTTCCTCTTCATATAAAAGCTGGGCCGATTAAATTTTTTTTAATGCATGTAGAAACAAGGAAAGAGACTTGTTTTCCCAAAATAACTGAAGGAAAGATTTGTTTTGGTACAGAAATCAGAGGTCACCATTGACAGGCAGTTTGAAGAACTTCTAGTGGGGAAGGAAAGAATTGCACGGAAGGTATTCATGAATGTTTCTGAAAATCGTCTTGAACTATAGAGCACCGACAAAATGCTTTCAGCATATAAAACCATGGGGTTAAAAAATATATATCACTCACTTCATTTTTCACAGCCACATTTAGATCACTTCCGTACAAGGTTGGCTGCCGTCAGTCAGGTGAAACCTGGTGAAAGATCTCAAGACATGGTGGTGATGGACGCACGGTAGCAGTGAAACTGGAAACCAAAAATGTTAGCAGATTATTGTTGTACACGCCAATGAGAAGCACCAGACAAACATTTCCGAGTACTCTTTCAGTGTGTTAGCACGATCAAATGATTAAACATTCATTCGATAAAAGCCAAATTTGTGTTCCTACATGATCATTTTAGAAACGACCTGAAATTGTACTTAAAATTTCCATGGTAGCAACATTTTTATAAAAAAAAAAAAAACTTATAATGCAAGTCATAACAAGAACTAACCAGTTTCACAGATGTAAATGTAACTGCAAATGGATAAAAAGTATGTGTCTTTCTTAAATTAATACAAACTGGAAATTGGCGGCAAACTGCTAAGAAGAATAAAAAACACTTCACAGGTGCTGTTAAAGGAAAACAATCAGCTCCACATGCCGTCGTGCGGCATCCCACCACCGCCGCCACGTCACTGATCATTTTCCTAAACGAACTATATATTAAACCAAAACATCCATTAAAAAAAACAACTACATGATCACACAGTAACTCATTATCAAATGTTTTATTAGGAGATACACTCCGTCCATGTGACGTGTTAAGACAAAACACATACAGGAATCCGGAAGGGAAATTGATCAATAGATGAAATGTAGAAAATATATTAAAGATTATTGAATGTCTTTTAAAGCAGACATCTCGGCACTATAATTTACACCTCACATACATACGTACATATGATTTACTGTGACAGACCTACCACCAGCATTACAGCAACGTGCTTTACCTGCTTAAAGCAAAACATTCAGCTTTCTGATCAACTAACACTTGTTCCATGTTTAAACTGAGCAACATTGAAGTTCATATAGAGTTACAGTGAACTTATCCCTGCTGTGACCTGGAATTCATACGGTCCATAACACTGCATATTGCATTAGGTTAATATGCTGCTGAAATGAATTGGACAACATGAACATTTACAGTATTCGATCAATAAATTAAATAATAAACAGTTAATCAAAGTAGATTTTTATTACTGAAATGTAGACGACTATTCCTGGGTATAATGTAATACCGTAGTGAAGCCTCTGGGGGGCAGCAGTGGCAATGTAGCTACGACGTAGCTACGCACAAAACTGTTTCATGTCCAAAATTGTTGCTGCGGTTTTAGAGAAAACGCAGGCTGACTTGTGCGACTCGCAGACAGACGAGATTTGGCGGCAACAACGAAGAAAAGCAATATGTAAAAAACCAAAAAAAAAACGGTTTCACGTTAAAAACAGTAAATCTACAATGTGGCCTGTGTAACGTGGAGATGTCCTTCATGGCAGCACACTGATGAGATGCGACTGAACTACTTGTCTACTGCCGTTACAGCCTCGTATTATATTTCACAAAAGGGGCTTGATAGTATTTTTTCCATGTGGTAGTAAAATAAATGCAAAAACCTCCAAATGTCATGAGGCCAGGTCAGTTTAGTTTCCCCGGTTTAATTTTCGATTGTTAAGATGAACGAGGAGGAAACGTCTACAGTTTAGATAAAGAGGTGAAGACTGAATTTCAATCTTGTTTGCTTTTTCTACAAAATGACCAATGTACTTTTACACTAGTTACTGTTATAGTCAAATGGAGTAATCGACAGATTAGCCATAGAACAGAAAGTCAGTCGAGTAACGTTACATTTGAAGCTGTTCCTTACCGTTTTGTGAAACAAACAAAACCGTTACCGCCATTCTCATCTACAAGCCATACTTTAGCTGATCTTTAAACCCAGCTAAGATTCTTCAGTCTAACATGCTATGGGAAGTTTGGGAACCCTTAAATAGCTCGATATAAAACCCTACACAAGAAGGTTTCCCTTTAGAAAGCTTATCATCAACTAAAGAACTCTTGACCGTTAACCCCTTTTTTTTTTTTTTTGAAGGTACTAAATATTCGCATTTATGAGGTGAAATTATAATGGCAGTAAAATGGAAATGAAATAACCTCTGAAATTCACACATAGGACAAATAATCTAAAAGTTGAATTACAGCCAAAACCAAAACAGATTCATTTATAAATATAAGACCACAAGCACAAAGGTGTACAAAAATATAAAATGAGTGTGTGAAACTGCATTTCCGCGTTCAGCGTAGTCAGGGGTTCCACCATTTTTCAAACAATTCTTAGTGGTAGAAATCCCAAACTCCATTATCAAAGCTGTTAAATGTAGTACTTGATTCACATATATCCATGTGGACCTGATGTGTTGTCTTTGTGGAAATGGAAGGAATGAAATGCAAATAAATACCCCAAAGTTTAATCCCATGTTTAAAAATTGAGCCAAATATTTCACGATTTTTTAAAAAGACAAAGTATTTTAACTCCTCTTATGTCTATTTAATGATGTTTAAATGAGTCCCTGGCTGCAAAACCCTTGACCCCCTGCTGCAGCTCTTACTCAGGCGATACAAGACATTTCTGTCTCAGAAGCTAAACTTTTCTTCGAGTATAAAACAAATAAAACGGGGAAACACTATCTCCAATATTTATCACAAAGTCATCAGCGTCAAATGAATCAGTAACATCGAACATTTCTAACCTGCAGTAGCACCGGTCCAACAACGTTTACAGTAATAGATCACTTCACTACGATAAACGCTTTCCTACCTCTAATATGCTACTGTATCTGTATTGTATGCCCTCGTAGGTATAGAAATTTAGGAACAGGAAGTAACAAGTTAATAAAAGTCCCTTTAGAGTATATTCAAGAAACTCTTGCCCTTTGGTTATGGTAGTGACGAAGGTTAACAACTCCAAAATGCGAAATTCGATATCCATCACCACTTGATAAAGACTAGACCTGCCAGTACACCATACCCTAAAACGAGGAAAAGCACCTTCAGGAGCCGATCGTGTTTCTCCTCCAACTCTCGGGAGAGAATTTCAAAGAAAGTAATAAAGAGGAATGTGCCTGCTGCCAAGCCCTGAAGCACCACAGAAATAATACTTCCTGCCAGGTTCTGGGCGCTCTCGATGCCCATTCCGAGGCCGATGCCGATGGGGATCATGAGGCTGACTGTGACGCCCAGCTTGCTGGCATCCCGGAGCTGCAGTCCTGCTTTAGCCACACTGACCCCTAAAGCCATGGCAGCGAGGGTCTCGTGGATCGCCACTCCGAGGAACAAGCTTCCTAGTTTAGCGCCATCTTCCTGAAGCCCAAGGGCGAGGCCTTCGAAGACCGAGTGAGCGGAGAGGGCCAGGACGAGGCTTGCGAGCCGCAGTGGTCCGGCCCGCGTCAGTTCTGCTGGGTTGAAATGGCCGTGGTGATGAGAGTGATGATGTGAGTGATGATGCGAGCTCCGCGCTGGAGCGATGAACGGCGTGTCATACTCGGAGTCGCTGCCTGCCTCCGAGCCGCCGGCGTTAAATGTTTCAAGATCGATGAAGGGCGGTTTCTCCTTCCTGAAGGTCAGCACCGCTTGCTCGACAAACACGGTGAGGAAAAAGCCGAGCATCATCATGGTCTCGGCCAGCGGGTAGTCAGTGGTGATCTTCAGCAGTTTTAGGATCTGATCCACCTGAAGACAACCAGAGCACGTTGAGAATAAACTGTTATAAACTTTTCAGACACATTGTAACATCAGTATTGTAATTAAGTAAGCGAGAGTGCGGTCATACGGAATATCAGCACGGCTGTGATCCAGTTATAGCTAATTGCGACTGTGATATTTTATGCAATTATATAAGATCGAGTTATTGACATTTTGGACACAGTATAGCACAGAAAGCCACGCTCACTTTATGACATGTCAGCTAGGAGGCTTGCTAGCGCACATCCCCGTTATAGTTGCTTCCCGTCTTCATATGATAAGCTTTCGTTTTTAAGGCAAAAGTTATATTCCTGAAAAGTAGCCACGTCTGCTGGTGAAGCGAACAATACTGAGGTGATCGTTTTGAAACAGGAAGAAGAATTTTACGCGGTGAACACAGATGAGCAGAGGGACACATACAGTGAAAGGTCCCGGTGTGGTTATAGGAAATATGAGCACTCTTGGAAAGCTGATCAATCAGTTTAACCTACTACATGACATTTTGGTTGAGAAGTAGATTGCTTCAGATTAGAGTAGATGACATTATTCTCCTCTGGTGTCATTTATACTGCCTCACTCACCTAATTATGACTTTATACCTCGTTTTAACTTAGGATTGTTTTTTCAGAATTAGGACTGAACTGTCTCATAATTAACTTGGAAGCTCATATTTGTGATTTAATAGTTCTTAATTAGGACGTCCCATAATTATGAAACATCAGGTCATAAATATAACTTACTAGCCCAATTATGACTTAGAAGCTTGACTTAATAGTTCAGAATTATGACTTACTATCTTTAATTATGACTTCTCATATTTGTGACGAAGTAGCTCATAATTATGACTTGGCATCTCAAATATGTTACCTAGTAGTTCAGATTTATGATGTAATATCTCAATCATGATTTAGAATCTCATTTATGACTACTATTTCAGAATTATGACTTCGTATTTCAGTAATGACTTGGCGTCTCATAATTATGAGACGATGAATGGGATTTGTAAGTGGTGGCAGTGGGCAGAATCCCACAGAAGCCAGTGGTGCACCTTTGGGATGTGGTAGAAGGGAAGATTCCCAGCGTAAATGTGCAGTGACAAATCTGTAGCAAGTATGCGATGCAGCGTGGACCAGAATCCTACAGTCAAATTTCCAACATATTCCATATATTTCCATGGATTTTGTGGAATCCATGCAATGAAGAACTGAGTCCTGCCCACTACTATTCTGGTGTTCCTGAGTGTTAAATCCCCGAGTCCACTTTAGTTGCAGGAAACACAAATGTGGAAGTCTGCAACACCTGCAAGTCTCTGTAAAGCTGTGTAACATTAATTAGGAGTATTTGAGGGTCTAGGCTGAACACTCACCTTGTCTCTTACAGCAGGCAGAAGGGCATTGAAGCAAGTGGCCAGAAACACACCGCCTCCAAAAGAGTTACTGAAGGCAACTGCCTTTCTGTAGCGCACAGCCTTGTCCAGGTCTGCCTGCATCACTCGGACAGGGATGAGGATGGCACCCAGCATGAGGCCAAACATGCCGAAAAGGCACAGGATTTTACCTACAACCATCTCCATGTTGTTGATATTAATTCAAATTCGCAGCAGTGGCCAGTTTATCAGGACAATAACAGCATGGCTTGGACATGAACAGCTTCCTCGTCCATCAGAGCGCAGACTCGGACACAACCCCTGACTGATCAGGAAGAAACAGGGAAGATAGTCACACTTATTTATTTATTTTTTTAACCATGATCATTTGTTTTTATTTACCACTCGGACTCGTGAACAAATGCAGACCTAGCTAAGCACTCTATGCTAGCTGTGCCGGACAGGAAGACTGCAAGGGCAACAAGGTACAAAATCAGGCCCGCTGTAGTTTAGCAATAATGCTAATTCACTGGTATTCTGGAAACATCTCATCTCATGCATTATACATCATGCTAAACTAGAAATCCAGCACGAGGGATATTGCTGTTTACACTCCTGGCTAGCTAGCAAGTTTGACTTTCAAAGCTAAGTCTAATGCTAATAGCTACTGCACATGAACCTATACTTCAGTGACCTGATACGTAGAGTTATTAATATACTGAATAACGTTAAGATTATAAATGTTTCCTCGCCGTTACCTGCGTTGTCCCCTTGTACTTCCGCTTGTACAAATCACCTGTCGGGTTTCTATTCACTGCTGTGGCTGAATGCCAAATAGCTTCCTGCTCCCTGTGTAGGCGCACTAGCTGAGGCATGGGATCGCGTGTCCTGCAGCCCATGTAGCGCACTACACGTAGTGTAGAGAGACAGTTAAAGCCCTGCCTATACTGTTGGACGTATTTGAGAGAGATTGGAGGAATAACAACACTTCCCTGTTTTCCTGGACCGTCCCATGCTGTTAATGTAATGCACAATGTCCAGCCTTTAATAATAATAATTAAAAAAAAACCACAGCATGACCTTTGATGATTCTGCATCATTGTAAATACCAGTAGATCACAATCACGTCCTAATTCAAATCTGACATTTAATTTCCATATCAAGTGTACATATCTTTTACAAACTCTTCTGCTTACATAAAGACAGCTTGTTACTGCAGAATGGGAGTCACTTTGTGTTGATCCAGTCCATGAAGCAGTGACTCTTAGGACAATCCATTAGCATGTATTAGTTACACAGAAATTATGATAAACCAGGGTGATGCTTCTGTACATCCATACAGGCCTTTTTTTTTTTTTTTTTTTTTTTAGCATCTAGGTGGCCAGATCTGACCTAAACATTTTGGCTACATTGGTTTCTTCAAAGATAGGCAATGCAGGGAGGACGACGGCTGGACACGCATGCGCTCCTTTTGATGTCAAATTGGTTTAGTCCCTGGAGTTGTAAATACAATAGATCATAAAAACATGATAAAAAGAAAAAGCGAGCCAGTCTTCTCTTTGTCCCTTACGCTGATTATCTAGGGAGAGAGAGAGAGAGAGAGAGAGAGAGAGAGAAGGAGAGAGACAAAAGACAAGAAGCAAAGAGATCATCATGGAGGGTGTTTTGGTGTAAATTAGATGCATTTTTTAGTGAGTAATTTAACAGTGTATCAAGTCACAAATGTACATAAATGCTTGTTTAACAAAATGCATTTTAGTAATTATTTAATCAATTACATTTACAAGTGCCTCTAAAAAATAGAAGATGAAATTCAACTTAAAAACTAATGCCACGTTCTTCCAGCAAAACCGACGGCTTCATGATTAATGACATTTTCCAGCCTTTAGTGTATGATGACTACACAGAGCAAACATTTCCTTAAAAATCTTTCAATTTGTTCTCTAATGTTGATTATCTTTGTCAGCATCATTTTTACTTCCACAGCCTCATTACACATTTACTTATAGCGCAGCAATTCATCTGCTTTCCAGCCAGAGCCTCCTAGAGCCCATGTTAACAACTTTAATGCATGTGTTTTTAAACAAATACTTAAAAATGCAAGAATATACCTTTGACTTTTTATTATTATATATAATTTGTGAAACTATCGTTTTGTAACCGACTACACAGTTCAACTGCAGAATGTCGGCTTGTTTAATCCGATAGAGGATGAACAATTTACTTTATAAATTAACATGAGGAAAAGCACCTCGACTCCCCCCACCCCCAATTTGGAGTTCAAAAATTATGTCGTTCTGTCCCATGAAATACCATTAACGAGTCAAGCTGACCACAGCAACAGTTTCAACGGGACCAGAAACATTAACCATCTACAGTTGCTTAGGTTCAAATCCTTTGCCTACGGCCTGTAAATCATGAACATAAACCGAGCACCTTCCCTGATGGTCTTTAGTAAGTATAACGCACGGTCATGGTCAGTCCATGTTTTGACTCCGGGTATTTGTGCTGCTGCAAAGTGCAGCGCTAGCTAATTCCAGCAGTTCACTTCAGAATTCAGTCTGCTCGTCATCAGCAATCACGTACATACTCGACTTGTTTCGCTGATCAGTTGTTACGTTTAGGCTCAAGGGCAGTTCCTCATTCCGGTTTCCTCATTCCATTAGTCTAAAGCAGGTTACTCTTTGTCTAATCCATAAGTTATCTCTAAGCACTACGGACCTTTTAAAGACCACTAAATAAACGGACGTCTGACTTTTGTCTTTTAAAATTTTCCCGTGATTTGCCTCTTGCCACAAATTCTCTGATGCAAATGCTACATGTAGCCTCAACCAGACCTTTAACTATCTCTGAGAATATAACCAAGCATGAAAATCTGATGTCAACTTATCCTCATTTATACAATTAATTTTCATACAGCAGTGTAGAAAAAGACCCGAGCTTCCTTTCCCGAACAAAGTTTATCAGCGTATTCATTTAAATGTTTTGAAGTACAGACATATACAGCACTGTGCATGCTATAATATTACATGTCTGACAAAACTCTCAATTATTCCAGACACATGTATGCATATAGTCAGCTCCAGACTTATTAGCACCTTCGAAAAAAGATGGGTTAAAAATGTTCTGGAAAATATCTATGTGGTTAGTTAGAGTAATCTCCTGCTACAAATATGAGAAATGTAATCTTTAATTGAAGGAAAAAAAAAACCCGTATAAAAATGATGAACAGAAACTATTATACCAAATATTGGCAATCCTAGCAATGTAGCTGAAGCGTTCCAATTTATATTTTACTTGAAGTTCACCTGAAAATTTAGGAAGTCTTCATCAGTCATCACTGACTTCCTGTTTCACCGAGATATAAATATCAAATTCCTTAAACATGCAGTTATTCATCAACATGGGGAGGATTTGAGATACACAAGTGATATTAGCCAAGTGTGCGGACCTTCATAAAAATCAGGCTACTTGCCTGAAAATGATGATATCCACTTTGGGGCAACAATTAAGAAGTTTAAAACAACCAGAGCGGCAATTAACCTGCCTGAAGGAGGATGTGAGTGTATTTGCCCAATGCAGAGTGTCTCTAGCTAAAGAGACTAAAATTAGTCACAGAATATCTGCAGAAGATGGTAGCATTTTTGGTTACCAAACGTGGATCTCCAAATTTCCAAATAGACGCCACCTCCACTTTACCATCAAATACCCACTGTTCTGTCCAGGAGAAGATTTTTAACATGGGGCTGTTTACCCTCCAGATGCCAAAGCAAACCCTGCTAGTACATACCGCACCATGGACTCCTTGGAGTACCACAAGATTTTAGTTAAAAATCTGGCTGCCTCTACAACTAGGTGTGGACAGATCCTCCAGCAGGTCAATGATCCAAAATATACATCCAAATCCACACAAAAATGGTTTGATCAAGCTTTCCCAGTCCCCCTACCTAAACCCAAATAAAAACCTGTAGTATGAGCTGAAGAGTAGAGTCCACAACAGAGTACCCAGGAACCTGGAGTTTGTGGACAGACTCGGTGTTATGTTGGCAAAGTGTGGTTACACAAAGTACTAACTGAAGACGGGGTGACAAGAATTGTGCTGATTTTTGATAAGGGTTTATTTACTTCAGTTACATGTTAGTTTCAATGGGAGAGCCAGCTAATTAACACAAAGACAAATTTTTTTAAACCAAGGGTGCTAATAATTTTGGAACCGACTACATGCACAAAAATCCCCCAAAAACAAACCAAACCCCCCCCAGAAAGCCATCTTACTGCTTCAAGTGTCATTGTTCTTCATTACTTGCACTAGGGGGCCGGCTCCGGATTTGACTCCTTAACTGCTCGATGAGCTCAGGATTCTGCTGCTGCATTTGCTGTGCAAACTGCTGACCACTGTACACAAAAAACAGTTCGCCACATATAAAAACTCCATCTAACCATACATGAGCAATTTAATGTGTTAGCTTAGAAAAGTAGAGGCATGTAAACTTTACGCTTGAATAAGGCCTGATATGTCGTTTGGAGGTCCTGTGGGTGGGGCTGCAGTGCTCCCCATAGGCCCAAAAGATCCAGACATCATTCCTGACACCCTGAAGAGAGCACCAGCAAGCAACATTAGAAAAACCCACATGGAAGCATACAACAATAGCACCAATCATAACTGCAATGTTGAAATCTACTCCAACATTACTTTATTTAAAATGTACTGATAATGATCCATGTGTTTGTCAGCGACCCACTTAGATATAAAATAAATTAAAATCATACTCACAGTTGTTGTACTTGTGGGTTATTCATCAAATTCGAAGCCTGAAAAACAAAACACACAAGTAATTTTATCAACCTGCCCCCTACAGTTGATAGATACACATCTATATCCGAAAGTACATAGAGTGCGATGGCCAGGTGTCCACAAACTTTTGACCATGTAGTTTAGTTCTCGCTGAGGACAAATACCCACCATGCTCATGAAGCCGGGATTACTGAGCAAACCAGCAAGGTCAACGCCACCCATCCCGCCTGTCTGCAAGAGAGAAAACCCCAAGATAGTGAATTTAACAGTCCTGTCCGATTTCCAGTAAGCGACTAATATGCAGTTATGAGAGCTCACTGGGCTTGGCGTTTCTTTCACTTTCTGCTCAGCAATTTTCAAATTTGATTTGTACATTTCGTTCTCAGGGTCCAGTTCCAGGGCTTTCTTGTAGTAGCCCACAGCCTCGTGGTGTTTGTTCAAACTGGAAAGTGCCAGCCTGAATAGGAGAAGAAAATGTAACAGATCGTACAGCATTAAGATCACAGCTGACAAATCTTCACTTCAGATGACACACAAGTCCAAGGAATTAACTGCATCAGACAAGTAATAGACCATATAAAACCACTGGTGAAAACATGAACATCGCAGTATGCGAAGGAATGTAATATATTACACTGGCATAAACCTTAGACAAGTGGTATTGGAAAATTTCTTATCTCTTTGAACACAGTGAGCCTCGAGTTAATTTATTCACACAAAATTGTGGTATTTATGAAAATACCAGATAATTCAGGGGGAAAAAAAAAAAATCATATGCGGAGAGCCACAATTTATGGCTCACTAATGTGACAAATAACTGGCAGGATTCAAAACATATAACTGGCATGTACAAGTTACATACAAGTTATAAGTTAAAAATCACCAATTTAATTACACACAAATTTAACGAACATTTTGTGAAAGTCATATTTTGTATTAATGATTTTGAAAGAAAGCATTAACAAGACATTCATACATTAAGACAAGTAAAACTAGCCATTTAATTAGAACAAAAGCACTGGCTCCATAGATCAGGAGGAAGGCCTCGTGTGAGCCTCTGGAAGCTCATGTGCTGCGATGGCTGAACTGCAGGACTGAGAGATAAAGGACAATCCACACGCAGGAGACACTCTTTTGCTGGCTTGCGGTCGCTTTGACGCTTACGTGTTTTCTGTGAGCTTTGCCTTTTAAAGATCTTCGTCAGTGTTATTAAACGTAAATAAGCTGTCTCGTGAAAATGTTTACTAATTTATAGTTGTTTGGCACTAAAACACTCATAAGTCACTTTCACATTTTTGTGACGTTTCAATTAATTCCCTTTTCCCGATGGCAGGGTGTGATACAGAGCTGCCAGCAAGTTTACATTTTCAGCACTTAACCACAACTGATGATGGTGAGACTGAAGGGGGACAAGCAACATCATCTCCAAAATACTCCCACACATCCCTTTGAGAAAAACTATCAGGTCTCTTGGTTTTCGTTCACTTACACTACCAGTCAAAAGTTTGGACACGCCTTCTCTTTCATAGGTTTTTCTTTTTTGTTTGTTTTCTGCATTGTAAAACAATACTAAATACCTCAAACTATGAAGCAACACATATACTGAATTATGTAGTAAACAAAAAAGTGTAAAAAAAAAACCAAAATATGTTTCATATTTTAGATCAGGGGTCACCAACACGGTGTCCCCGGACACCTGGTTGCCCTCAGGGACCACGTGAGTCGCCCACGGGGCATGATCTAAAAATAGCACTAGTCACCAGTGAGCTCCATTGAAAATTTTATTTAATTGTGTTATACTTTTTGAACCAAACTTGCATTGATGTAGAAAACGAAAATATTGAGAGAGAATTTTTTAAACACAAAAATGTTTTACGTATACATGAACTCTGACCTAGTCTGGTTCAAAGGTCAGTATTGTGCGCATGACAAACCGCA
>JAQQZR010000007.1:5280922-5291032 GCA_030068235.1 Notoglanidium macrostoma
GTGGTGGACTGGCGACCTGCCCAGGGTGTACCCCGCCTCTCACCCGAAGTCTGCTGAGATTGGCTTCAGCTTCCCCCCACAGACGGATAACGCGGTATAGACAATGGATGGATGGATGGATATCATAGCAAAATTTCATAGCATTATTTCAGAGAGACAAATGCAAAACACTAATATTTCTGAAAAATATAAGTTAATTCAAAACTTTTTAATACAAAACTGGCTCTTTAGGATCAACTCATTCACAAGGACTTCTCTTTGGTGGACGTGCCCCATAATTTAAACTTAATAATAAAAAACAGATTTCTATGTGTTTTATTTTGCAGAGAAAAATGTATAATCGTGATATGGTGGGATTTACTGTGAGGATATGTTTATATAACATTTGCAGAAAGAGTGTTATCTGTCACTGCATTTCCTTCAGGTTAGAGGGCTTTGCACTTTCTGGCTTCTCTGTCACAGTCACACCAAGCTGCGTTTTTCATCTGATTAACTTTAATAGAATGGGAAAAAAAGAAAGGATGTTGAGGGAACGAATGTTCATAATTTTTCTATAACAGCTCGCCCAGTCGTGCTGTATTCTTTACATAAATAACACTCCATTGCAGCACCATGACGGCTCACTGGGGGGCGCTGGAGGTCACGTCTCCTCCCTGGGTTTGCCTGCTGGAATATGAAGAGACTTTCAGCGTAAATATGGACTGTGTAAGTGAAAAAAAAGACATAACAAATAAAATGACCCCCCCCCCCAAAAAAAAAAAAAAAATATTGAAAAGGAAAGTAAGTGTAATAAATACAACCAAAAATAATCATGCACACACATAAGAAAAACCCCACATATTAATAAATCACCAAAAGGTCTACTACATTTTCCCAATTGAATGTGTGAATATATTCAGAATCACTATATAATATGTGAAAAGTCCACGTGTGAATTGGGATTAGTGATTGGTCACATGCGTTTTCTGTAAAGGAAGTTTTCTGTAAAGGAAGCATTATTTAAATGCATTAAATAATGCAATTAACATCATATTATGCACATTAATATCCTATAAATTAATCTACGTTACAATTTAATAGTTGCATTTACACTAATTGCTTCTATTTTTATTATTAGCCTTCCAATAAAAGGCTGAATCCCAAATATTTCTTTTCTCACTGCATGAGCGCCCTACAGCAAGTATGAAATTGATTTCAGAGTGCACCCAATGCAGTTCCTGTGATTGACGTGCATCTGGACCAATCAGACGGCTGGGCCACAGGACTGGGCGGGGTTTGCCTCTCTATTGAACTTCAGCACGCTGACTGTCGCAGCTAAGGGTGATTTAGCTTATAAACCGTTTGAATGATGGCACCTACAGGTGAGTAATCCTGGCGGTGTATCATTTGTAGGTCTAATTGTGAATTATAGAAATAGTTCACGTTTTCAGTGACGTGTGCATCACCACGGTAGTAACTGGCGAAGAGTTGACCGAAGTGTCAGTGCTCCAGTGATGTCCATCACCTGCTACCGAGTTAGCCAGCCGCTAGTTAGCTTAGCAACAGTACTACTGCTACTCCATAACAACGGCCATGTTGTACTCCGTCCGTTTTAACACCAATTCCAGTAGTTTGTGAAAATATCTCACTTTAAAATATCTTACTTCAAGTTAGCTAAGATGTTAGCATCCGGTAAAGACGCCGGATGCTTCTTGTTCCTGCTGTTAGCAAAGTGGCACGAAGCATAGCTCACAGCAGCGGCTTTAACTTTTCATTCTGTTCCAGTAATGTAAATCACAAATGTTAATAACTTCATTAATAATGTTATTTTATTTAGTATTGCTATCGTTACTACTTTTTTTTTTTATCAGCTATTGGCCTTTTAAATGGTCTCTTGAATTGAATCCAAAACTCAAATCTCAGTAACAGGGAGGTCGATAAATCATGTCAGCAGATTAGATAAGTGGATAAATAGCTAGCTAGATCTGAACTTAAAAGCTTCATGGCTTTGGAAACCAAAATATTATGTGTTATACACTGAAACAACGAGCTTCAGTGTTTGAGTAGCTGAATTTTGTTCAGTAAAAGTCTGTTAAATAGTGTCAAAAGCATGTTTTTGGCCTGTCCTGATGCTTGAAATTTTCCTTTCATACTAAATTCAGATTTCTGTTCATGCCTTATACTAATATTTGAACATACAGTATTGTTTTACTGTTTATCTTTGTATTTTTGTTTTATGTTAGCATATGAAGCAGCTTGTCATTTATACAGCGGTTTGAATAGTTTTCATTTCCTCAGTTTTCATTTCTGTTTCTTCTCGGTGACGTTCAGTCCCACTTGCTTGGTAGTTTATACAGTTTATTGAGTTTTTGCTGTAAAAATGATTCTTTCATAATCCATGTAGGCTTTCTAAAGGAAACCATCACCACAAAACATATTGAAAAAATTGTCATGCCTGTAGTGATTATGGTGCTGTATTTTTGTCATTCCTTCACTATTATAATGACATATAATAGACCCCCAAAAAAAGAAGCAATGATTTCAATCAAAAGGGCTCCGGTTACACTGTTCACTCCTAAAAACAAAACGCACAAGCGGTCAAGACTTCAGACGAGAATGTTTGTGTTTAGTTCATTTCTATTTCCATATAATAAAAAAAAATCTGAGAATATTTTTTATTTAATGCTCTTTATCTCCATGTTGCTGGTTAAATTGAAGTAAAACAATGTTGTCGTTCAGGTGAAGTGGTATTCGGAGACAGCAGCCGAGTCTGTGCTGAGAATCGCCTGCGCTGGGATCTTAAACCGGATCAGATTCAGCAGCTTGCAGATGAACTCATTGCAAAGACCAAGAAAGTATATGACAATGTCGGGGCTTTGGATCTTGCCAGTGTTACTTATGAGAACACGTTGAAGGTCCTTGCTGATGTCGAGGTGGAGTACACAGGTAACCACTCGGGTTTTATTGCCCTTTAACGTCTTTAACGATCACGTCTCTTCACTATTACACTTGCGTTGGCCAACACTAAAGATGCGAAGACGAATTTCGCAATGCAGACTGACTGTAACTGTACCTGCTCTTGAGTTTTATATATATATATATATATATATATATATATATGTTTATTATATGTAAAGTTATATATCAGGTTTCTCAGTCACCATTGTAAACAGTGCGACAAAAAAAAGCCGATTCAGCAGGAGAGCTGTACGCAATGGTGTACAGCGTTCAGCACTTTTTACATAAAGACTGGATGACCAGCCCATGTGCAGCAACGCTTCCTGGCATTGTTTATTGGAGAAGCAGAGGCACTGCAAGGTGTAAATCATTACATTGCGGTATATCACAGTGCTTTGAACCTCAAATATGTAACGAATTACTTGTCATCACTGGAGCAGATGTAGAAACGTGTTCTAAATAAACTTGTTAGGATGCTTGCTCTCAGCCTTCAGTAGTTTTTCCAAGCAATACAGTCTTATCTAATTAATTTGTGACTTTATTTTATAAACAGTGAGCATTTGTGCTATAGCTCAGCAGATAAGAAGATAAGGCACACCTCAAATGTTGTTGGTTTTATTGTGACTTCATCTGTAATACCAGAGATTTAACAGCTTCAGAGTTCCTTTTCATGATGTTTGATTCTTTGACGAGACTAAGGTTAAACATCTGACGATAGCTGTAAAATCAGCATCAAAAACACACCAGACTTTTTTTTTTTTTTTTTTTTCCCCTCGCAGTCCAGAGGAACATGTTGGATTTCCCTCAGCACGTGTCGCCGTGTAAGGACGTGCGCACGGCCAGCACCGAGGCCGACAAGAAGCTCTCGGAGTTCGATGTAGAGATGAGCATGAGGGAGGACGTGTACCAGAGGATTGTTGCTCTTCAGGTCAGTTCTCCGTGTCTCTGGTGCTTTAGTCCAATATTAGGCTTAGTGAGTTACTTGAACATGTTTGGAAGTTTTAAAATCCAGTGCAGTGGTTCGAATGTCTTTGATCGATGGAGCAAGTTAATTATAAATCATTTTAATCCCATGTCATCTGATTGACTACAAGCTGCAGGTGAAGGCAAAAGATTGTACAGTCGTACAAAACAAAATGATTTGTTCCTCTCTTTCAAACCACATCAGTTTTTCATTTCTTTAAGAACGACACGCCATACTCCTCATTCACTTTCAGTGACGTTTCATTTCGACGTCCGCAAAAGAAGTTCGTTCCTGTTATAACAGTCATTATGCTTCCTATTCAAAAACCATGGGGTGTGCAAACTTTTGCCCTTCATTGTAAACAGCAACATTTTTTCATTGAATTACTTCACTGTTGTTTTCCCAGGAGAAACTACAGGATGAAAGTCTAACCCCGGAGGCCAAGAGATACATGGAGAGACTGATCACGCTGGGAAAGAGAAACGGACTCCATCTTCCTAAGGAGACACAAGAGGTCTGATATTACCACATCACTCCTCCTCTAAATACGTTCCTTACTTAAAGGAAAACCAGCATAGCATATGTATTGCCTGAAGGGATTTTATTTACTGTAACAGGAGATCAAGAAGATCAAGAAGAAACTGAGCACTCTGTGTATCGATTTCAACAAGCATTTGAACGAGGACACCACTAATCTCTGTTTCAGCAGGGAGCAGCTGGGTGCGTATGAAGCTCGGTAACCGTGACAACGACTGTAACAACACCACTCCTACTGTTATACCTGACCATGTAAGATGCTTAACTAAAGCAAATGCTGTCTTTATCATAGGTGGCCTTCCTGAAGATTTCCTCAACTCCTTAGAGAAGGATGAAACCGGGAAGCTCAAACTCACCCTCAAATACCCGCACTATTTCCCCACCATGAAGAAATGCTACGTCCCAGAGACGCGCAGGAAATTAGAAGACGCTTTCAATTCTCGGTGTAAAGAGGTTCGTATTCAGTCACTGTGCTGCTCGTCAGCTGTATTCACAAAGAACCTCAAGGCTACAAGTAACTCCGAGCTAGCCTATTTAAGAGAAAGCCAGAAAAGTGATAGCTTAGTCAATTACAATAATTCATACAATATGAAAACAAAAATCATAACAGTCCCATGAAAGTTTATTTATTAATTAAGGATTTATTAATACCTAGTCGTAATTTTGTTTTTGTTCATTTGTGATGTCATATATAATTTTATCACGTTCATTCTTTTAATACAAATCTGTCTAATCAAGACAGTTTGCACTCCAAAAGTAATAATTCTTTTAATATTTATTTCTTTTATAGTTTCTTCAGTGTCATATATTATATAAATATATAACTCTTCCACCACCCCTCTCTTTGCAGTACAATAGGCACTCTGTTAGAAATAAAGGGTGTTAAAAAAAATAAAAGGGAGGGGGAGAAAACAAGAGAAGGATGTAAGGTAAGAACAGAAGAGGAAAAACAATCAAAAAGAAGAAATAAGAGGGGGAAACCATGTCCTCGTATATATGCCTTGTAAATGAGCAAAACCAAAAAGAAAATGTCGATGAGAATTTACGTTCGTTCATAGACGTACCATCGTGTATAGCAGGAACGTTGACCCTAGTACCCTTCCTCTTCTTTTAAGAATTCTGCATTAAAGGTGTTTATGGAGAAACGCTTAAGAGAACCTCAGCGTTTTGTCATGGATTCTTGAAGATTCTCTGTGTTTCTAATCGATAGATTGACGAAAAAGATCTCTAGATTAATGCACATTCTGCCTGTTCACAGGAGAACTCCGCAATCCTGAAGGAGCTGGTGGAGTTACGCGCTCAGAAATGCGCTCTGCTGGGCTTTGGCACTCATGCCGACTTTGTGCTGGAAATGAACATGTCCAAAACATCCAAGAAAGTTGCTACATTTCTCGGTAGGGATGCACAGTGAATCTTATCTGAAACCATGATTGCATTTGCGACTCCCTCAGTTAATTAAACCGAATCAGCTGCAATATTAGCGAAAATACATCAAGTTAGCTAACTGGCTAATGCAATGTTGGGGAATGTTGCATCACGTAAAATAGCAAAACTATTAGTTTTTCAGTAACAAGTTGGAAATGTTGCTACTTCTCAATCACGTAGCATGTGCATGAATTCAGCCTTAGTGTCAGGTCCACCAGGATGTCGTATCCACCTTTTTTTCTTTTTAGGAGCGAATGTTCTAGGACGTGTGTATTCAAAGTCCATTTCTTTAAAAATGTAGTGTTTAAAAGATTCACTCAATTGCACAATGGACAGTATATAAACTTTTTTATATTTAAAACTTTTAGTATTGAGCAGATTGGACTCATTTTTATGCAAATTAATAATTCTTTTAATTTTAGAAATGATCCCACCCGTAACTTGGTAATCACCGGTTGCGCCGGTTCTGTATGCTTGAATGGATTTTGAAGCCTTAACTCTCTCCACCAGAGGAGCTGGCCCGTAAGCTGAAGCCGCTGGGCGAGGAGGAGCGGGCGGTCATCATAAAGCTGAAGGAGAAGGAGTGTGAGAAGAGGAAGCTGCCCATCAGCAGTGAGCTCCTCGCCTGGGACATGCGCTACTACATGACCCAGGTGGAGGAGACCCAATACGCCGTGGACCAGAACCAGCTGAAAGAGTATTTCCCCATGGAGGTGGTGACCCACGGGCTTCTCGACATCTACCAGGAACTGCTGAACCTCTCCTTCCAGCAGGTGGAGGGCGCCCCCGTGTGGCACGATGATGTCACTCTGTACTGCGTAAAGGACCGCACCTCTGGTCAGGTGGTGGGCCAGTTCTACCTAGACCTTTTCCCTAGGTAAGAATAAAATGCTTTTTGAGATCTTCTGAGAGAAGTGTGTGTTTCTCATGCATGTTTATCTTGCATGTGGATTGATGAGTGATATTAAAAGGGTTTTCCCAAACCACAATCACATATATTCATACCAGAATTTTTTTGTTTTTGAGCAGTGTGCTTTTTATGTGCTTGGTATATTATAAGAAACCCATTATTAGCTAAAAGATTGTAGTCTGAAACATTAGCATGCTACTGTATAGCACTAATTCAAACAGCACTGAATTACTGCCACTATTTATTCTATTATTCTGAGCGATAATTGATTCATGGTAGCTTAATTGAAACGAATAGCCAGTTGTTCCTTCCTTCCACAGAGAGGGGAAGTATGGGCATGCCGCCTGCTTTGGCTTGCAGCCTGGTTGCCTGCTGCCCGATGGTACCAGACAGATGGCCGTGGCAGCGATGGTGGCCAACTTCAGCAAACCGACAGCTGATGCTCCGTCCCTGCTGCAGCACGATGAGGTGGAGACCTACTTCCACGAGTTTGGCCATGTCATGCACCAGCTTTGTGCACAGGTCTTAATTCAAGTTTAATCTTTCCTTTTTTTTGTTCTAATTCGCTGGATTTTGTCACAATAAAAGAAAATCCTGAATGTCCTGCTTTCAGTCGGAGTTCGCCATGTTCAGCGGAACTCATGTGGAAAGGGACTTCGTGGAGGCTCCTTCTCAGATGCTGGAGAACTGGGTGTGGGAAAAGGAGCCATTGCAGCGAATGTCCAAGCATTACAAGACGGACGAGCCAATCCCAGAGGAACTTCTGGACAAACTGATGAAGTCCAGGCTCGCCAATGCCGGTAATAAAATACTGCCTTATGTTTAGCCTGACCTCAATTGAGCTTGTGCTTGCTTTTTTTTAATTAATTTATTTATTTTTGTTTACATTTAACATTGCATTTACAACCCATATGCAATTTTTTAAAAACTAAATACACAGTATGACAGAAAGGTTGTCTGTATCTCTTGAGGTCTGTTCAACCTGAGACAGATAGTGCTAGCTAAAGTGGATCAAGCCCTTCACACAAAAACGGGAGTGGATCCAGCAGAGGAGTATGCCAAGCTGTGTCAGGAAATCCTGGGAATTCCAGCCACATCAGGTGAACCCTTGAACACTATATGCCTTTGTGCAGAATGAATGATTTTTGTCTTCCAAGTAAATTTAACCACAGTGAGCCACCAGTTTAAGGCATGGTCTGTTCCTCTACAGGTACGAACATGCCAGCCACTTTTGGCCACCTAGCAGGTGGATACGATGCTCAGTATTACGGTTACCTCTGGAGCGAGGTCTTCTCCATGGACATGTTCTATGCCCGCTTCAAGCAGGAGGGCATCATGAACTCTAAGGTCAGTAAAACTTCCTGGACTGTTCATACCCTCAACTGTATGCACTGCACAGTGTGTTACTGTTCACTCTCATTCTATAGAAATGAAAATAAAAGACCTTGACTTTGTGCATTAGAGGCAGGTCGAAGTCACTCCTTTACTAGGCTTTGGTTACATTTGATTATAGTGGAGGTATGAATTTGCTATGGCATTTTATTTTCAGGTGGGTCTGGACTATAGGAATTGTATTTTGAAGCCTGGAGGTTCAGTGGATGCGGCAGACATGCTGAAGAAGTTCTTGGGAAGAGAGCCCAAGCAAGACGCATTCCTCTTGAGCAAAGGATTGTCTGCGGAGCTGGAGCCAGGCACGCCTTGTGCTTGTTGACAAGTTGCTATTACAGTAGTGTTACTGATGCATCTCTGGGAAACGTTAATACACATGGACACTACAGACTGATTTACTCTGATTTGTCAGAATCAACATCCTGAAATTTCACTTCAATCATCACAGGCATCTTTTTTTTTTTTTTTTTTTTTTTTTTTTTTTTTTTTTTAAACCCTTCTATTCTTTTTATATTTTGCACCTGGTCTAAAAGATGAAAAACTGTTATCCAAAAAGATCTAACAACCTCTGGTCACAAGTTCCTTCATAGTGAAAGACTCACCTCTGAAAATCTGTTTTAATCAATTTTACTTACTGTAATAAATAAAAGAAATAAATACTAGTCAACAGTGTAATGTGTTCTCATGAACGTAATTAACTAGGATTGGGAATCTAGGCCTACTGGGACTTAATGAGATTTCAGTTCAAGGTGTTCTGATGTAATTATAAACCTAATCTCAGTGCATATCTATTCTGTAAACGATGGCTTGTTTTTTTACTTTGTGACACTTTTGGCTTTTAAAGCATAAAGCAAATTTTTGTTCTTGGCTCCAGTGCCTGGGTTGTCAACAATAGCATAGGTGTGCAAATCATTTATGATGGTATCATACATTCATACATACATTATCTTGGTATGACGGAGCTTGCACGGTATCTTGGTATGACTTTTTTTTTTTGCCCTTTTAATGAATAAAATTCACAATGTATCCACACAATTGTGCTCTCAGCAGAGTGCAGGTCTGAGTTTGTCCATCGTCAAATCTGCTTGCTAGCGTAGTTTCTTACATACAGATAGTGTATCATGCATGCTAGCCTACACCATAAAAATGACAAATAATTTTATTTCTTCAATAGCTGGAATGTATGCTGTATATTTTTTAAGGGTATTTGAGGCATTACAGTTGGTAAAAGTGAGCAATTGGCATCGAGTTCTATGTGTTAATTATGACTTGCTTCATGTAGTATTAGAACTGTTTTATAATAGAGATACATGCATGCATGTGGAATTGTTAAAAGGGAGAATGCCTGAAAGAATAACTTTCCCCCAACCTTTATTAGCCATGTTCATGTTTTACTGCGCTGTAGCTGAAATTAGAAATTGGATGGTCTTACGCTCACCTTTTTGATTAGACTAGATTTGATTGAATGTTGTCACTGAGCAGAGTACAAATACAAAGCCAACAAAATGCAGTTAGCATCTAATCATAAGAGCAAAGCAGCAAATCGTATTAGGTGTATGGTAGGGTGAAAATAAAGTGCACGTGATGTGCAAACGTGTGTGTTATCATCAGTGCAAAATGAAATACACTGCCTCTCCAAAAACAATTCACACACAGTAATATTTCTTTGGACTGCCTTTAGCTTTGATTACACAGATCAAGCATTCGCTGTGGCATCGTTTCGATGAGCTTCTGCAATGTCACAACATTTATTTCCATCCAGAGTCGCATAATTTTTTCGCCAAGATCTTGTAGAGATGATGTGACTGTTGGACTGCTGCGCAAATTCTCCTCCAGCACATCCCAAAGATTCTCAATAGGGTTAAGGTCTAGACTCTCTGGTGGCCAATCCATGTGTGAAAATGATGTCTCATGCTCCCTGAACCACTCTTTCACAATTTGAGCCCGA
>JAQQZR010000007.1:5291872-5309894 GCA_030068235.1 Notoglanidium macrostoma
CCAGCTGAAACATAATCATCCATGCAGTAATTATCCAATGGGAGGCTCTTACCTATTTGCTTTGTTAAATCCAGGTGTATAAGGCATAGAAAAAAACCTGCAAATGGCATGATGTGTATAAATGAGTCTGGAATCATGGATTACATGAATGTAATTTTAGTGTCATTTGATCTAAAAATGAAATGTTGCAAAATATTTCATCATGTTAGTTAGCAAAATTTTTAAACTTGCTACACATTACCCTCAAAAACAAATTGTAGTCTCTTGATGGCTTCCCTCAGGACTAAAACCTTCTGAGGTTGTCTTGATGAGTAGGAAACAAATATTGCGCATGGCACATAGTCCCAGTTAATTGATGCAAAGGGTGTGTTGGTTCATGATGGAACAGATGGGTGCCTCCTTGATATTTATCTTTTGCATTTAAAGTAATTCAATAAAGTTGATGGATTCGGTGGTCCACTGTACGGAACCCAACCAGCGGTGAGTTTCTCAGAACATTTAGCGAAAAGATGATCAGTATATCAGTACAGTATAGACTTTCCTAATGAATTCTCTACTTGTACAAAATTAGCTTAACATTATAAGGCTTTAAGGAAACTGGAAAATGTTGCTTAGAATTGCTGATTGAAGCAGTGTCCCCACTGTAAATGCTACAGTTTGCTCTAAATTGGTGTTTAGCAAATCTAACCTACAGCAGGTAATTAAGTGGAACAGCACCTGCTACCTCTCCTCAGGGTACCATCACCAAGCCAGGGAGACATGGTAAACAAAGATTCCTCCTGGCATTCCTGATCTCAGTGGATGAAATGACGACGAGCGTAGAGCACAAACACTAGTTGAGTAGTTCTCATCAGACTATAAGCCAGGTTGCATGGAGTTCTCATCAGACTGTAAGCCCGGTTGCATGCAACCTACGCAAGGGTAAGCAACTGGTGCCGCTTTACATTTGGGTTTCAGGGTTACATGTGCTATGTGGTGCTAATAGAACTGTAGTGTTGAACTGAGGACTGTCTTTATGTAGTGGAGTGTTGCTACAAGCAGCTCATGGGCTGAAGTTGGAAGAAGTTTGTAGGGTGTGCACTGAGGAATGGATGTGATGGAGCTAAGGGAGGCTCTGGGAGTCGAGGTGCTACATGGACGTGACACAGACCGTCTGGAGCCTCCATCCAATGTGGTGCGAGTGTTCATCAGCTCGACTATCTCAGGTTGGGGTTTTACTGATGAGCTTATCTTTACAGTGGCTTGTAATTTCACAAATGTGGAAAAATTGTTTCAGAAAATATGGGATAGATTCTACCATAGAAATTGAAATACTAATTTATTACTATAGAATTGCAAACTATAAAATTGAAGTGGATAAATAAAATGTAAAAAGTAATCTGCATTATTAAGGGATCATTCTGTTTTCTTTTTAAAACTCGTAATTCATTTAGCACATGTATGTAATGATTGTCTGTCTATCACAATGTTTTGGTTTCAATTTTAAGGTAATATTTTTTGCCATCTTTTTGGTTTTCTCTATTAGTAATTTCATTTGTAACAGTATAAATGTAAGGTATGTACACTTTTTTTTGCTAGACCTTAACACTGAACGAAATGCTTTTTGGGAAAAAGCCTATCCTGAACTACAAAGCTACTGTCAAAGTCTTGGCCTGGTCTTTGAGGTTTGTACTGAATATTGAGTAATTTGATACATGTGAAGTCAGAACTTTGCAGTATTTCCCGTTGTTAGAACACCAAATACAAAATGGAAACTTTGAAACAATTGTTAGTTGGTCTTAAAGAGCAAGAATGTTGAGCAAAAATCAATACCAGAATCTTCCTAGTGATTTTCTGACTTCCTGAAGTGAAGAATCAAAAATATTTACAGTGGGGACCAAAAGTCTGATACCACATCTAAAAGTGCTTCTATTTGCATTCTTTCTAATATAATACACACTTTTTTCACTGCAAATTCTCTAATCATCAACAACGTGAGTGAAGGGAAGACTTTAGAAATATTTTTATGAATTTCAGTATATCTGAGAAATCTGTATGTCCTGTTATTTGCTTCAAAGCTGCAGTCAGTAGGAATCAAAAAAGAGTAGACTTAGCTTAAACATTTGAAGGAGAACAAATTCCAGGTCTCTTTCCTCCCTCTCCGCTACCTCCAAAGCCCCTCCCCTCAGAGGAGGCTGCATTCACATACAGGCTAGCAACCATGGCAACTGAAAAGAGGCCAAGTAAACAGCATGAAGCACCCATATAGGATGCATGTCTACATAGCGTTTTTTTTTCCTGGCAGAAACGCACTAACAATGTTCTGGAAGCACTTTGGGGGTGTGTCCATATAGCATTTTTCTTTGACAGAAAAAGTGCTAGCTTCAGTGGAAAAAAAAGAACTGGTGCCCAGAAAAAAGTCTATGTGGACACTCACCCATAAACAGCAGGTTTACAGACTGCATTTGAACCATAGTCTGTAAGCCTGCTGTTTGTATTATATTTTGTTGAAGCCGCACCCAGTATAAGTTTCAAAAAGCTGCAGTGATTTTGACTAGATTAGCGAAAGCCGTAGTGTCTTACGGCTGCTGAGGCTAAACATTACTGCTGTGAAATGTCAAGATTGCTGGCCAACAAACAAGCAGAAATAAATCTTTTGGACATGAAAAGTAATTTACAGTACACTGTAGAACTAGCACACACTTATTTCAGTGCTTAGGTATTTGTTTTATAACAGCAACTATGTATAAAGACGAAGGAAACCATTTATGAGAACATTTAGCTGTGAGAACAGAGGCACACATGGATATCAGGACTAACACCAAACCGAGAAGACAGCCTGGGAACTTCACAAATATATTTTCAACAACCTGCAAATGAAACAATGCTAACCATTAGCCTTAGCATCAGAACAAGCTAACGTTAGCCAGACTGCAACATCACAGGAACATGAAATATGTGCCATGGAGTGTTACAGTAACCATTACCATCTCAACGTTGTGGTTAATTTTTTCTAAAATCAAGTAAAATATGAATCAAGCAGGAGTAATTACCTGTCAAGCAATGAAAATGTGGCTAACTGGGGATCGGTTTTAAATCCTATCAAAGTCATCGAACTTGACAAAGTGAGAGCATGCATGGGGAGGAGGGCTGCCCACAGCATGTGTAAGTAATGATTGACACTCCGTCAGACACTCCTCCTGGCTCTTGTTTTGATTCGGGCGTGGTGGATTCTTGCAAATGGTATCACTGAGTAGAGCCAGATTTTTTCACAGATTATGTACTCATGTCTCATGAACTACTGTCAGGACACAGAGACAGTTTTAGCAAATATGACAAAAACTTATTTTTATGAGGGTTACCTACTGAAGCTTTAATAAGTGTGCACTTGAGCTGGCACAGCCTGAAAATCTGACCTTTTGTACAAATGTGATCAATATCAAAAAATGAAATTAGTAACCAGAAATAGTCATATTGAACATTTTCTTTGTTTGTTTTAAATTTTTCTAAATTATAAAACTTTCTGCCAGTTAAAAAAACTGTCTGTTTCAGTAAAAAAAAAAAAAAAAACAGATTTCCAATGTGGTCTCAGACTGTCGGACCCCACTATGTTTTATTGTGAGTAATGTAATAGACTGAGAATTGTTTTACTGATTGCATCTTTGCATCTTGAGATATCAATCATGAAATTCAATTTCTCAATCTGTTGTTTTAATGTCTGGATGTACATTTCAAATTTTACTAGGTTGTGGATTTCCGGTGGGGTTTGTGGGATTCAATTACTGTTGATCACCTAACAACTGAGCTGTGTCTTCAGGAGATAGAGTCATGTCAGAAAGTGTCGCTTGGACCTAGTTTTATTGTAAGTGTGGTAATTAATTTGCATCTACATATATAACTTTAATGGCAAATTCTGGCTTCTTGGTTAATGAGCAGCTGCATTCCTGTTTGTTTGCTTTATAATCACAGGCCTTGGTTGGCAGTCAGTATGGACACAGACCCATTCCACGGCTCATATCTGAGACTGAGTTTGAGTTACTTCTCTCTAAACTTTCCCAGGACCAAGAAGGCTTGACAGTACTTAAGAAATGGTTTATCAAAGACGATAATTCAATCCCCCCTAAATATGTCCTTCAGCCAATCACCACACACTATCCTCATTATAATGATACAAAACCCGAGGCTAGACCACAGCATGATGCTGACACTTTGTCTTGGAATCTTACCGAAGCTCGGTTATTACAGCTGTTAAGTAATGCAGCGCTGCAAGCCGAGAAGAATGGGGACTTCAGTGCTGAGCAGAAGCACAAATTCTTCAAGTCAAGTGAGAGAATCTTTTGTCAGTTTGTCAAAGTACAACTAACACTCATGATAGGCACTATATATTGAGTGATTTTGCTTTGCTTCATGTCCACACAGTGACAGAATGGGAGATGGAGCAGAGTTTTCTCTCAACTCAAGAGCAGGGCAAGCCTTCACCTGTCATCTTTGTCAGGGAACTACCTCATTTGAAGAAAAGTGAAAGCCATAAGCATGCTAAGTACTTGGATGTCACAGCTGATGGTCTCCTGGACACCGAAGCCCAGGAATTGTTGACCAGTCTTAAACAGCGTATCTCCAGTGCCTGTTCAAGTCATCTCACCTTAGAGCTTAGTAAAAATGCTATGGATGTGAATCGTAAGGAGCACAAGGAGTATCTGGAGAGATTATGTGAACAGATTGTATGTCAGATAAAGGAGAGGATTGCCAATCAAACTGGTCCTCCAACAGGTCCAGCGTGGCTGTGGATTCAACAGGAACTTAATCATCATGCAAAGCTAAGTAAAGACAAGTGTGCTATTTTTATTGGAAGAGATGGCCCACTGGCAAAGCTCTGCCTCACAATGTGGGAGTCGACAAACATACAGCATGCACCAATTGTAGTCTATGGACCTCAAGGAATTGGTAAGACCTCTTTGCTGTGTAAACTTGCCCAGGAGATGCGGACAATTCTAGATCCACAAGCTGTGGTTGTTCTCCGTCTTCTTGGAACATCTCCCATCAGCATAGATATAGACTCTGTCCTAAAGGGGATTTGTCTACAGGTTTGTGGAGCTTTGGGACTGGCAACTCCTTGCCCACAGACTGCAAACACACATGAGAAGTTGGTAAGGTTCTTCCATGCCATGCTACAGAAAGTGTCTGACGATGGAGAAACATTAGTTCTCATCCTGGACTCCTTGGATGACCTCTCAAGGGCTAACAATGCTCACAAACTGCGCTGGATACCCAAAGAAATTCCTCCTAATGTATATTTGGTAGTGTCTACCCTGTATGATGGAACTCCTTGGAAGAGATTGAAAGCTCTAGTTAGTGACGATAAATCTTTCTTTGAATTAGAACCACTGAATTGTGATCAAGGGAAGGACATCATTAATGCTTGTCTGAATGTTGCTGGAAGAAGACTTGTGTCTGAGCAAACAGATGCAATCATTAGCAGCTTCCAAAAGAGCGGAAGTCTTTTGCATCTGAAGCTAATGGTGGACATGGCAAAGCAGTGGTCATCCCACACCTCCATGTCTGATATTCACCTTGGCAGTTCGGTGCAGGAATTAATTACATTGTTTCTCCAGACACTGGAAAAAAAACATGGCGAGAGGCTTGTCCGCCATGCTCTGGGTTACATTACCTTATCAAGGTTGGCTATTAATAAAGTTATACTGCTTTTGTGCTGCATTCTAGTAAAATCTTTAATAAATGAAACAACACATCACTATGCCTTCACAGACGTGGCTTGTCAGAGGCAGAACTACGTGATATCTTGTCTGTAGATAATGATGTTCTGGCAGAGGTTTACCAGAGCCGGCTTCCCCCGAGCCACACACTCATACGCTTTCCTCCTCTTCTTTGGGCACGTCTCAGACATGACCTAAGAGATCATCTAGTGGAGCGTTGGGAAAATGGAATTATTGTGTTCGTGTTCTCCCGAAGGTAAGGTGTTGTTTTATTTGGTTAGGACTTTTGGTCAACATTTATCAGATTAAATCAATTTAAAGACAATTTAAAAGCCTCCGATTTTGTTGTGAAACTTGGAGTACAATTAGCTTTATCTTCTATAGGCAGTTTACTGATCTTGTGAAGGCAAAGTATCTTTCTGTGGAGCACCGAGTTCAAATGCACAGCATTCTCAGTGAATACTTCTCAGGTCAGTGGAGCCAGGGCAAGCTCAAACCCATACTTCTGTCATCGCTGAGTACACAACTGAATGCTGACAGAAAGGTACTCATCAGTGGAGTATGTGTTATTGTAAAGCACGTTAATTAAAACTGCATTAAAACGTTCAGCACTTTGTGTTGTCAAGGTGCCGCATCAGCCCCTATGGTATGCTGAAGGAGTGGCCAATCTCAGAATGCTGCATGAACTGCCTTATCATCTTATACACGCAGGCAAATGGGAGGAACTGCGTCACTCGCTGCTAGGTTAGACCTGTTGACAACTCCGATTTATGTAATAACTTATTTATAGATATATTACTAATCTGTCATGTATGTTGCAGGCAATTTGGACTGGTTGTATTGTAAGACCCTTAGCTGTGGCGTGGCCAGTGTAATTCAGGACCTGTCACTCTGTGTGGACATCATAGACTGTCCTGAGATCCAACTGATCAGGGACTGCTTTCTACTGCTGAAACCTACTTTAGATTTTATTGATGGACACACAGGTGAGTGCTGATCTGGGTTGTAGTGAGGGTTTTTTTAATGTAAGAAATGAGACATGATTGTGGGGGATGTGCTGTTATAGAAAATAATTGAAAAGTGGCGATGTGATGCATCTTGACACGAAACAAATCTTTACCAGGGCTTAAAAAATACCAGCTAATATGTTTAGTAAATATTAACCCACTAACTCGCTCAATCATTTTCCATACCTCATTATGCAATGCGGGTCATGGGGAAGCTGGAGCCAACGCCAAGTGAATACGGGTGAGAAGAAGGGTACTCCCTGGACAGGTTACCAATCCATTGCAGGGCCAACACAAAAACAATTCACACTCATACCTATGGGCAATTTAGAATCAACCTAATATGCATGTCTTTGGACTGTGGGAGGAAACCTACGCAGGAATGGGGAGAATATGCAAACACCACCATGGTTGATCCGAGGATTGAACCCCAGGACCTTCTTGCTGTGTGGTGACAGTGCTAACCACTGTATATGGTTGTTATTATTAGGGATGCATCTATACCATTCTTAGTAGCAGTACATTTTTTTTGGTACTGATATGGTACCAAAATCAATAACCTACTTAGCATGAAGCAATCAGGGCCATTATGGAACATTTCATTCAGTGCTGTTTGTTAGTTTATGACAGTTTTATGTTATTATGATGTTATGGCTTTTAATCAGTATTTTAGATAATAGAGAGCGTGAAAGTAATCAACCTTGAACATAATCCGTGAATTGCACCTTGAAGCAACACGTAGATCCGAACTGCACCGTTCTTAGTGCTCAGTGCTTTCAGCAGTTATGTGCTCTCATGCGTGATCATTTCTAAATACCCTAATTGCCTGCTCCATGCTGCTCATTTTTAATGACCACGCTTTCAGATGGTCTGCATTGTCAGGACAGCCACCATTGCACTATTATGTCTATTAAACATATTATTTAGATGCTAAAAGATATTACTCAGGTTACTTGTATTTAAAGATTATAACATTAGCTTTGCAAAGTACACTAGGGTTACATCACAGGTTCATGTGGTATTGGATGTTTGTAACAGAGTCTGTTTTAAAAGTAAATGAAGGAAATGAGTAAATGAACATAACAGATCAAAGCATCCATACTTATTATATAGTTAGTATATGTGGGTGGCACGGTGTTGTGGTGGTTAGCACTGTCGCCTCACAGCAAGAAGGTCCTGGGTTCGATCCCCGGGTCACCCAGAGTGCCTTTCTGTGTGGAGTTTGCATGTTCTCCCTGTGCATGCGTGGGTTTACTCTGGGTACTCCGGTTTCTTCCTATAGTTCAAAGACATGCAGATTAGGTCAGCTGGCTACTCTAAACAGGTGTGAATGCGAGCATGTGTAATTGTTTGTCTGTGTTGGCCCTGTGGTGGACTGGCGACCTGCCCAGGGTGTACCCTGCCTCTCGCCCGAAGACGCTGGGATTGGCTCCAGCTTCCCCATAACCCAGACGGATATAGCGGTATAGATAATGGATGGATGGATGGATGGATGGATGGATGGATAGTTAGTAAACGTATTGTTTCATCCTAGTCATCCCTGTTCATTCAAGCTAGAACCTAAGATTTAATATACTATGAACTAACCTAAACTGATCTTTTTACAGACTCATCCCTTCTGTTCACTGAGATCACTGCCAGACTTCAGGCTCTGGCTCCTGTGTACCCTTTGCTGATTGGGAGCCTCTGCTCGCAGTGCGAAGATTGGTTTACTTCCTGTGCAGACCCTGTGCTTGTGCCCAAGAGTAGCTTTTTACAACCCCCAGGAGGGCCTCTGCTTAACACCCTCAGTGGTTCTGCAAAAGGTATGCTACAAAGGCAGCTGATTATTACTTTGAGTTCGATTATTATATTTCCTGAGTGCTATAGGAATATAGAGTACTTCTGTAACTATAATCACTGGTGTAAAATGATGATTCTTCGGTCAGTATAATTGATAACCCATTGCCCACAGCACACAGATTACTGTCGTTTCTCTCTTGTTTGTAAAGGAATTACTGCAGTAGATCTTTATTTGGAGAGAGAGTTACTGATAACAGGTTCAGTGGATGGAGAGTTGAACGCATGGGACCTAAAGGGTCTTGAGATGCTTCATACAATTGAAGGACACACAGGTTACTCTCATTTTGTCACATTTTAGACAAAAAAAGCAAGTACAAATATGACCTTATGTAGCATTTATACACTTTCTCTGTTCAGGTGCAGTGCAGTCAGTGAAGCTTGTAAAGAAAGGTAAACACTGCTTGTCTTCTGGACTTGATGGCTGTCTTAGGAAATGGAATCTGCTCACTGGGAAACAGCTCTACTGCATTCCCGCTGCGGTCTCGGTACAACCCTGGCCTACTGACCAGATCCTTGTGCTTGAGCCTGAAGCAATGGTCCTGTCCAACACACAGGGACAAGTGCGACATCTTTCCATATAGCATCGATCCTTTTGTGCAGAGAATCCCAGTTTAGTTGCTAGAGTAGAATGTTACTCGTCTATTAAGCATATTCACTTATTCAGTCTTCTATCACTTTTGCGTTTAGGTCAAATCATGGAATTTGGACACTGGAGAACTTCTTTATGAAGTTGATGTGAAAGGAGAATGTTCAATCCTTAGTGCACTGGGGGAGGATGTGGCAGTCATGTCCAGTGATGGCCAAATCTGGATCTTTTACTCGGACACTGGCCTGGAAAAATCCAACTTTAAGCTCACCTGCACTCAGGGTTTCACTGTAGCCAGTGTGCTTTCACTCCCTCGACATGGAAAACTCCTCATTGCATCTCAGGAGTGCTCACTGAATTTGGTAAAATTCTAGTTCATGACTCTTTCTCACTGATTAGTTTATTTGCCTGGTCTGAATACAAGGGAAATTCAGCTTTTTGGTTTGTTTTCTATTTGTTCAATTAGTTTCATGCTAAATGTTGTAAATGTACTTTATTCGTTGGCTGGAAATATGATGATGGCAAAAATAAACAACATTTGCAAAACTGTGGGGAAATCAAGGTCAAGCATAACTAATACAGATATGTTGCTGAATAATAAGCTAATTATTATTAAAAAATATATTTTTTTAAAAGTTCGTAGGCCCCTGTCCTGTCCTGTCCTGTCTTATATAGAGTATCTTAGAACCCAAGTTCTGTCCTCTGGAACTTGTCTGTTTATTAGCACTTATGTAAAAAAAAAAAAAAAAAGCTACCTGCAACCTAGAAGCATGATGTATATTAATTTAATTTGAATTTAATAATGTAATATGTAAAATATCAACACCAATAAATATGACAATGAAAACTTTGTCTATCTTTATACCTGCCTTTATTCATAGCCTACAACCATTTTTGCAGCCTGTTTGTTAAACTGGCTCTTTATCCTCCTAACAAGACCTTTACAGAAAGCCTAGGCAAGTTTAGAAAATTAATGTCCTTTTTTTCCATTTACCTTTCTACATTGATTTGGAAGTAATGGATTTTTGTGTTCTGATTTTGGTTAAAATGCATGTTTTAGTCATTTTTGGCTTCTTGCCAAAAATCAGCCGCACCGAAATCCAGTGAGTGTTCCTCAAACTGCCAGTCTCCCTTACTGGGGAGTTCTAACTTTGCAACCTTTCCCCATTGTACCTTATTTTAACCTTCCTGTTGACCCTCATCTCTAGGTCTCAGCTAGTGGTTCGCTGTCTGATGTTGATCTTCCTGCACCTGCTTCATTTATGTGCACTTCAGAAGATGAATATGTGGTCTTTGCAGGTACTTTTTTTTTTTTTTTTTACATCATTTTGTTTAACAGTGTACTCAGAACACAATCTCTATTAATACCTGAGTAGGAGACAGAGCGTGCAGACTACTATTCTTAATGATTATCCTCTCGCACAAAGGCTGTGAGAGAACACTGGCTGTACTACATGTGAATCCCGACTCTGTGCACAAATCCCAGGAACTCCAGCATGAAACCACAGTCTTATCGGCTGTTTCATACAGCCAAGGAAGTAAAGTCATCACTGGATCTCAGGATCAAATCATACGGGTCAGTTTTGCTCAGATGTCAGAGCTGAAATGGGTTTTTAATAAAATCATTCATTAATTTTAGTGTTTTGTCAGAGCAATACAAGAAAGATAAAGACGTGATTAAAAATTATTTGCTGGATTATTTAAATGAAAGCTGACTTGACTGTCACATAAAACAGGGAATATTTTACTAGATGTGAGATGTTGTGCTTGTCAATTGAAGGTTTGGGGTTTAGTCACTGGACACCTCCTCGACTCCTTCAGTGGGATGGGATCTCCTGTTACCTTCGTTTCTGTGTACAACAGCACAATCATCTCAGCCTCAACCAGGGTTGGTCACCTCAAACTGTGGCAGTTGGACTATGATTCTAAACACAAAATCCATAACTGTATTCCTGCCAACTGCCCAAAGGTGGTACTATCCAAAGATGGCAACACGGTACATTTCATCAAAGAAGAGGACCGAGCCAAGGTGTTCGCATGGAACTGTTCTGAAGGTGAACCACACTGATATTTTTCACATAGTAACAGTCGTAGTGGTAAATGCCATTTTTGAGGCTCTAAGAAGTGTCCACAGTATCACTATATCACTTCCCTGTGCATTCAAACCAACATACATTATGATTCTTAAACTTGGGGGGATTCTTTTTAATAGTTACACATTACACATGAACAGATTATTGTGCAAGTATTATCGGCAGGAAAAATATATGAGGGAGAATCAAAAACTAAAGGCAATTTTTAAATTAAGCGATAACAGAACAAAGGGAAGCTAGTCAAACATATTAACTCATACATTGCCTGTTGGAAAGTTTGACCACACACAATGCAGCACCCGGCCTTTAGTGGAACGGCAGCCACGAGGGTAGAAACATGGGCTATATCCCATACTTCATAAAATTTATCCAAATAACAGGTCAAAATGGTACATCATAGTACACCACATGTATCACAATATTGAGACATACTATTTTAAACAGTACAGTCATTTGGGACATGAAACATCAGTCACAATATGTATTTTTCCTTACATAAACTCAACAACCCCCAGTCAGGTTCTGAACTGTTTGTCGACTCTAGATTAAGATTAGTTCTTAAATCACAAATATGATTTGGATATGCCTTGATATGGAGCTCGATGTAATATTTTCTTCTTTTTGTTTGTGTGTAACAGTGAGCAGAATTTACTTGTGTTATGTTCTTCGTCCATCATGTTTTTATGCTGCTACTTGATGACATCTAGCGCCAAATTATGATTAATGTGTTTTGTTTTTGTTGCAAGAACTTATGGAATAATTTTTGGTGATAAATTACACTGCCTATCCAAAAGAAGTCACACACACTAATATTTTGTTGGACAGCCTTTAGCTTTGATTACACAGATTAAGCATTCGCTGAGGCATGGTTTCGATGAGCTTCTGGAATGTCACAACATTTATTTCCATCCAGAGTCGCATTAATTGTTCCCCAAGATCTTGTAGAGATGAGTTGGACCGCTATGCAAATTCTGCTCCAGGACATCCCAAAAGATTCTCAATGGGGTTAAGGTCTGGACTCTGTGGAGGCCAATCCCTGTGTGAAAGTTATGTCTCATGCTCCCTGAACCACTCTTTTACAATTTGAACAGTTCTTTACCCAATTTTAGTAGTTTCAGCAATCTCCTAAGATGTTCCCTTTAATTAATGCATGCCAATAATTTGACCCTTCTGAAACAGATTAACATCTTTTCCACGACTATAGGATGTCATTTTCTGACATGGTTGTTTAAGAAACGAGAAGCTACTCACTGAATCAGTTTGGGTTAAATAACTTGTTGCCAACTGAAACATAATCATCCATGCAGTAATTATCCAATGGGAGGCTCTTACCTATATTTGCTTGTTAAATCCAGGTGGTGATCTTTTTTTGGACAGGTGGTGTATTTCACTAGTCATTTTCTAAGAATAATGCTGTATATATAACCGTGATCTCTAGCTCATCTGGTAATCACAGTAAAAATTTAGGGGCCCAAATTAACTACTTAAGCAGGCAAGAATGAACAGTATTATCTTGGATGAGTCAACAGGCTACTATTTCCATAGCTAGTAGTAAAGAGCTTGTGTTAGCCTAACACATCTTATTCTAGATTCTAGTTAGTTTGCTAATTAGCAACTAACTTCATATATATAAGCAGAAGCAAGACAGCAGACAAACTGACTAAATCCAGTTAATTAGCATTAATTTCTTAACAGTGTTTTGGGTCCATTTCTCCTCTTCTGTTTTTCCCGTCCCTACTCATCTATTCATCCGTTTTAAAAATCATGGGGCCCCCTGGTGGTCTGGAGGCCCTTAACAACCGCTCATACTGCTTACAAGAAATGGTCCTCATCATGATGTATATCCCATACTGTGAATATGTCGTTCAGTTTGATGTGTGTGTGTGTGTGTGGTTTTTTTTTGGTATATTGTCCAGTCCTAGAATATCTCCACTGCTGGTATAAATTAAAAACACACGCTTGTTCAACTGAATCTTCTTACATGCTCCTCAGGTATGTCCTCTGATACAATGGACGTGTGCTCAGAGGTGTGTTGCATGGAACTGGCACAACAGAAGCAGCTGCTCTTCTGCGGCCTCTGCACTGGTACCGTACTCATCTACCCTTTAGCCTTTCCCCAAGAGACCCTGTGCCTTCCTCCTCCAGAGAGCCTGCCTTCGGTGCGCAGCATGGCTGTCAGTCCCAGGGAAGATAAGATTGCTGTGGCTTATGAGGACGCAGTGTGTTTGTTCGAGATCACAGCAAGAGACAGTTTCCCATGCGTCGAGGGCCCAATCCATAACTACTCGCTCTCCTTGCTTCACTCCCCTGTATCAGCCATGGCTTTGCTGCCCGACTGTAGACTCCTGTATGGCACTTTCGGAGGGGAGGTGGCAATCTATGACTTCAAGGTTGCGGCAGCGGCAGAGCTGGATCACCACGGAGCTTCTATCACCTGCATTGCACTGGGTAACTGGGATAAACACGCTCTTGTAGGATCTGAAGACTGTGTGCAGAAGCTTTGGAATTTGAGTCCTGTGCTGCTGGACCATACTATGGAGTACAAGGTGGTAAATCAATCCCAACTAGTCATACTAAAGAAGGTTTTTAATCTGCACCTGCTTTAAGAACCTCACAGATATTTGACTTACACATTATTCATGTAGAACTCTGACAGCGTTTGTGTATCTATATCATTACACAGGGTTTCTACTTCGAGGGTGTTCTGTGTGCAGCCTTCTCTATAAACGATAAGTATGTGTTCACTGGATCTCGGGACAAAACCATCAAAGTCTGGGATGTATCTTCAGGTCAGTGTTGTTAATGTTGTGGTTTAAGGAAACATGCAGTGAGCAAAGTCAGTTGTGAATAGTGTGAGAGGGGTAAAATATAAATGTGCCTTGAAATAAATAGAAATATTATCTGTGGGGTAAAATATAGTAGGTTAGCCTTGAACAGAGATGCAATAGCAGCAGAGTTGCCAAAAAGTACTGCCGATATACAGTGAATCATAAAGTACTGTAATATATTTAAAAGTGCACTACTGTCCTTTTTACAGTACATCACTAAATAGTTTCAGTAACATACTAAAAATCATAATTTACTGGCAGCATTTACTCTAACTGTATTTACTTGTAAATATAATTATTATATAACCTAAAGTATAATCCATTGACACTGTAATCCAAAGCTGAACACAACTGAGCTGTTGAAGGTTAAGTGTTTTGCTCAAGGACTGAACCATGACAGCTTGTCAGTGCTAGGATTTGAACTCACAACCTTCTAGTCTGGTGCTCTAAGCTTAAACTAGCAAGACATCAGTTCCCACAGCATGTGCTGAGGTAACCCCCTCTAATTCAATTAACCTGCACTAAAAGACAAACGTTTTTCCTAGCATACAAAATAAAATTCAAAGAGGGTTTGTATTTGCATAAAAGAGTTGCTAAAATTAATGGAACGAAAATAATCCACTAATTCGCAGATGTCATTACAAAGAGAATATTTCCCATTCTTACTCCTGCCTAATACGTTAGCTATCCCACTATGTGGTGCATTTTTTTGCCCTCTTATTTCACTGTAAACCATTGATTAATTCTGACTTTTTTAAATGAGTCACTAAAGTGAACAAGTAAATACGGGTCACTTCCATAAGCTGAGTCTGTTTCATTTAGCTGTCCTGACAGCCTTTCCCATTGCAAATCCCAAGAATTTCTGACTAAGGCATGAGCAAATAGCCTGATTTATCTAAGCAGGTTAAGAAATCTGACTAAACACAACAAAATAATCCTGAGACTGAACAAAGGAATCACTTAATGAGAATCTGACTTACTTACAAAGTCGAAACCAAAGTGTATAAGATGTTTTAGAGGTCTCACTGATGCGAGTCATGCTTATTTGTTTCATGTTTTACAATACTAATAATAGATTGTTTTTGAAAAATTGTCATTTTTAAAAAAGCTGAAAGCAGAATTGAATTAGCTGATGAATCAAAATGAATCTTTTATCTGTTCAGGCACAAATGATTTGACTTGATTCAAACGATTCACAGAAAATTTCAGCTGCGCCTTGAAAAGAGTATCATAAGGATATTGTTACGGTATAATATACATTATATCACAACATACTTTTCTGAGAGTATTGTTGGTGGTTTCATAGCACAGTTAACCCTACAAATGAATTTAGAAAGTAGTTTGCCGTCGCATGTTTTATTATAGCCTACAAGTGCACTGACTTGATTTGTTGTTTCAGGATCCCTTTTATACATTCAGTACGTTTATGCTGCAGTCATCAGGATTACACCCTACAAGGATGGGTTTGTAGCCATTTCACAGCTCGGCTCTTTCATCAAGGAGGGCTTCCGTTGTCCAAACACACTGACTCCAGGCTACAACCCGCTCCGTAACTTCAGAGCTCACTATCGTGTTACTTCACGCGAGAGGAGTCTAGAGGCTCCTCAATCGGGGACTACAGGGCTCCACAATTACAATCCAGCTCAGTTTAACTTCATGAACATACTCAAGACTAAACAGTCCAGCACATGTGTCCTTCTATGAGAAAGCGTAATTTGGGGGCTTTATTAGTTGAGCATTACTCATTTTAGTGGTCAGTAGTCTTTCATTTCTGAATAACAAATAGTGTATTGCAAGCACACAATAAACAGTTGAGTATTGAAAGTGTGCTTTATTGATCCTATTAATGTTTAAAAGCATGTTATGTCTGGTCATTTCTTTTCTTACAAAATTAGCATTCATCCCAACATCTATATTTTAACAATGTATTTACAGTATGGAAAAGTGTGTTTCATTATAAAACTTCTTCAATTCATTTACTATGAAAAATAATCAAAAGTTTAATCACAGACTTAGCTTTTTAAAAACGCATCTTCTAATTACAGAAAATGTTCATAGGTTAGTAGTTCTTGCATACATATATACTGTATATAATGATTATAAATGTGCTGTTTCAGTCATACCGAATATATTATGAAATGGTTATGCCACCAATGAGTTTAGATATTTGGCAAGAGTCTCTTATATCACCTCTTGTTTGGCCTATCATTTGCTTTCTTCTTCTCCTTTTCCTGGATTTGACTGAGCTGAAAAGCTGCCAATGCTATCATAAATATCTGAAAGACAATTCAAAAGCTACATTAATAAACCGCTAAACATAGTTGACACGCAATAGTGCTACCGACACCTGTGTAATATGACTTTTCAAACCTTGTAGTGTTTGTGAAAATCAAGATTACGTTAAAAACATTACATGTCAATGTGGCGTTTGTACCTAAAATCACACTATAGATAGTATGTTGCTGTGTTTTTGACTTATTTCTTGATCAGAGTAAAGATCTTAATCACCTGCAGTTGTTAGAATGACACTTATTTTATCTGATTTTTAATAAATTTTGTGCATAATCTATTATTATTCTGCCATTTGCTTTCTGCTCATGTGTTGTAATTGTGAAAACACACAAGTCACTACAAGATCTCCCACCGGGAATGCAGTGCCTTAAGGCATCGTATAATAATGTTTCAGTACAGTCATGATGTAGGTGATTGCATAAGTCAGCTTTGGCTAATTCCATTTCGATGATTTTCCAGAGAAACATTCAAAATAAAAAAACGTTTAAAGGCATGTGTCACCTCAAGGCAGAGAAAGCTAATGCTGATCCCTCCAACCAGCAGCAGGTTCTGTTTCCCCCACAGCACTATTTTTTTCAGGCAGCCGTTGATATAAATACGCTCCTTGACTAAGGAGTCTTCCATCGCCTGAGTTTTGTAGCCACACATGGAATTAAGCACAGTCTGCAAAGAAAACCATACAACACCTAATAAACTCCAAGTTATAAAACCTCAGAGGTTAACAGGAGGAAAGGGTGTGGTGACGGGCAGGGTACAAGCACTCTCCTATCATTAACAATATCATGAATAACAATTAGTAATCTTGGATAATTAAAATGTACACTTTACTTTTCTTTTTTTACAACATGCATCTGGACACTTTCACAGTTTCTAGGAAATGGATATACACACGCTTTGCGTGCATAGAGGCTATTTTCTGAAAAACACTATCATAAAGTGGCTTGTTGAGTGAGTTGGCAACGGCATCTTGTCTAACTGTTGCTCATGCTGTGTCACGAGGCAGCATGACACAATCAGAGGAAAGTGCTATCTACCCTCTTCTGCATACGAGCTTACAGGCATCCATGATTGGCTAATATCACTCTGACTGACAAGGGATGAGTAGTATGCCATCTCTTCCTCCTGGTGAGCATGGCCAGTTTTGCCTGTGACAAACTTCTTTGAAGTAACCATGAATATAATTTCACCAAAATAACACAGAAATGTTGTATTAACTTTTCTAAATTCACCTAGACGTTCTCCGAAGATCATGTTTAGTGATTAGTCTGTTTAAGAAACGTGCAAAAACGTCAGTAGGTTATGAATAAAGGCTACAATTGGAAGACAAAGTTTTCATGGTCTTATTTAAAATTTGAATATTTATTTATTACATTTTAAATGTCAGGTGCATTACCTCATTCTGCTGTTGTACACAGCAGGAAAAAGGCACACCACAGGCTTCCAGACTGGGGTTGTTCACCGAGCAGTTGAAATATGCATTCTGAGACCAGTCTGAGTAATAATTCACTCCACAACACAGGAACTGCAGTGGCATAAGTAAAGAGTCACCTGACATTTTACATTTACTGCTCATTTATTTGATCCCAGGCTCAAAGCCTTGCTCATATATATACATATATATACACACACACACACACACACACACACACACACACACACACACACACACACACACACACAC
>JAQQZR010000007.1:5333990-5353733 GCA_030068235.1 Notoglanidium macrostoma
AAGTGTAGCCTGAATTTTAATAAAAAACAAAACAAAACATGGCATCAGTATAAAACATCATAAAATTCTTTTGCTCTGCATTAAATCTCTTTACTGTTTTAGTTTACCTTATTTACAACATCTCCATATGTAAGGTTAGTGAGTGCCATCCCAGCATATCTTCGCAGGGCCATATTCATAGGCTCATTTTGCATACCATACAGTTCCTGTTCCAACTGCAGAAGCTCTGCAATAGCCTGAAGTCCACCTGAAATAGACAAACTCACAATAAGCTTTCTGCAGATATCCAGTAAATTCTTTACACTAAAGGTCTAGGTTCCTGTGTGCTTCCAAAACACAAATCTGAACATATATCACAAATGCTAGTCTACAGACAGACTATAGCAGAATATGTTCTTGCATGCTATACATTTCAAAATAATTAAGATTGTGCTCAGGTTTATTCTACTGCCATAAGCAGTATATCCCAATTAGTCCACAGAGCAATGAGGGTGTGGTCAAAGATATGATGACACATTGATGTTTATTGATAACTTGATATTGATAAATATAGCTATATGTTAAATCTAGAAAATTAAAACAGTTACCAAGTTCATTCATTGCCCGCCGATAGTCCTCCTCAAAGGAAAGTTTCATTATGGCACAAATTGCCTGGCAAATCTGGGGGTCTAGGGGCTCCGGGATGTCTGCATAGGTGAAATTAAGACATGCATTTGTCAGCATAACCGACAGCACAACAGTTTGAGTAAACATTATGACTAAGTTTGGTTAGTTTAATTATCTGTACATACCTGTGGTCTTTGTACCACTAGGTGACGGGGTTTCTATGTGGTTCTCAATCCATTCCCAGCCATTCTCACAATGTGAGCGTATCTGTTCCAGCACATGCAGTACCCTCATCTCACGCCGTGCTTGGCCCTCATCAGGCTGTGAGTACACAATGTTATGCAGAGCAGCACTAGCCCGGGATCGAGCCTCTCGGCTGCAGCCTGTAGCATCAGGAGTCTTTCCGGGACTTACATCATGCAGTATTTGCACAAGCAAGGGGACGCAGCCAGACTTGCGCATAGCAATGCAGCTTTCCTGGGAGCTGGACATGGCTAACAAGACACGCGACATCTCCTCTCGATCTCTAGAGGCTAGCATTGACAACAGCCAGAACATCATCTCCACCTAAAGTGTGCAGAACAGCATGTTCAGGGCTACAATTCTACATTCTGAGTGATGGAGCTATAAATCAAAAACCTGAATTATTTATCAAAAATTATTGAGCAAATGTTTTCCCAAAAAGCATTTATATACAGTATACTCATATTTCTCAAACATCCCTGGGCCACTGTATACACTCTATCATGTTACAATGATTAATGCTATGGGTTTTGGGAATACACTTGCAGCATATAAGTCTGTATAGTGGTTGTTAAATCTGTGTGACTGATAAATAGTAAAACATTAGTGTTATACTTTGTTCCCGGCTTCTCCAGATGCCTCTAAAGTGCTAGTGCTTGCTCCATTTTCTATTTCAGGCACTGATGCTTTGGAAAGGCTGTCAACATTCTGCAAAAAGAAAAAAAAGATACACATGCATTTCTTACACTTGTAATTTATACTGTCTGAAATCACACAATTCCTTATGTAATGTTATTAAAAAAGATTATAAAATACTACAATACAAGATACAAAAAATCCATTGCATTCTGCCACTATATTAAAAACTTTCAACTGTAATATTTGTATATGGCAAAAATGGCAAGTCCACCGACAGTCAAGGCAAGTGATCCTTTGAGGTCTACCCAGACTAATCTGCATTCTGTACTTAATATCCTCAAAATAATCAGGTTTATGTTTAATGGAAGTTAGGAAATTAAGTATGTTCTGTATTAGGTAGTCCCATCTATTATAGTCTATTATAAAATTTTATCATTTTTACATATACTTCTTAATGTCACATGGGGTAATTAGTCTATTTTTATACACTTTTAACCATATAGTGGACTTTGGCGAAATATCAATGGGGCTGAGATTTACTATTATTTAGCATGTAGGAAAAAATTATTTTACCTAAATTTGTACTTTAATAAATAAATAAATAAATAGCCACTACAGCCTGAGAAAGTTATGACAAATAAAATGCTGTGGGTAACCGAGAGCTAGCAGAAAAACCAGATCTATTATCCCGAACACCATCCTCTCATTGGGGAATTCATTGCAGAGTTATAATTATAATTAATCTATTTGATTATATGTGATCTTTTTGGGCATGCAAGAGCAGAATTGTTCAGCTACTTCTTTATGAGTGGAGTTACTCTTTCTATAGCTGGACTTGTTAATCTTCTATGCTTTTGGAATGCACCTGAACATATGAACATGCATCTTTTGCATTATAAACAAGATTGGTTATCAATATTTAAAAGAAGACTCACAGTGGTAAAAGCAAAGATACAACATAAAAAAATTGTCTTTTGCATTGCTAAGCTTTTTCTTTTGTCCTTTGTCTTTTGTTTATCAGGGCTATAGAGGCACAATACTGTTTTTTATTTTTGTATAGTTTGGCATTTCGATTGCATTCTATATTGGCTATACATTTTTTTTTGTAATTTATCTGACAAAGCTCTAGAAATATCCTCTACATCTGGTTCAGTCGCATGCAATTAGCACATTCATTCATTCATATTTATTAATTACTTTGATTGTCTATTTATGGTTACATATCCTAATCAGCGTCATGGTGAATCATGGGAATACTGGGCGTAAGGTGGGAATACACTTAGGATGGGATGGCAGTCATGGCCTTACCTGATTCTCTGACTGATCTGATCTGATCTTCTCCTGGCGTGAGCCTTGTGCCTCATGTAGCTCCATATCCAGCTGCTCCAGACGGGTCACACGGATCTACAGGGACATACAGGCTTACTGTTCACAAACTAGACTGAAACACATACATTTTTTTTTTTTTTTTAGAAATTTTAAATAAAAAACTATGCATTTTTTATACATATTGTGAGATGAGAGTCATTTACATTAACATTAACATTAAGTTAACAACCAATGCACAATGTTTATTTGCAATAGTAATTTGGACTGTGACTGGACCTGTATACATTTGAGGATACTTTCTATACAAGTTATGTTCTACTTCATCAGTTCTACTACAGGAGAGCTCTTAAAATGTTTTGTAGGCCAATATGTCATAAACAGAAGAACATTTTACAACTCTCAGAAGCCTCACTGGCTATAAACGAAATATATTTCAAAACTTTATTCACCTGTGTTCTCTGGACCATTTCATCACTGGTCCCAAAACGTTCCTCCATGACTGAGCGCAGTTGCTGGACCTCAAATTCTAACTGCTGGCGAATAATGTCCATTTGTATGGAGAACTAAGACACAGAAAGGAAATTTATATTACCATAAACACATACATATTGTATGTTCATGCATTTGATATACAGCCCTGTATAAATTTAGATGCTGGAACAGTCATTTCATAAAACCACAGATAAACATATCCATAAAAACAATGATGCAGAACACATCTGGAACTCCTACTTTGTCAAGTCGAGGCAGCTCTGCCAGCCTCTGTGAAAGCCCCTGCAGCTGAGAGTAATACCAGTGGCGCTCTTTCTCCTCTTTCTCAATTTCATTCAGCAGCATGGTCCTATAAAAACACCATACAGTTATTCACATAGAAATAAAAGCCAAAGTAAATATTCAAATTATTTTAAACAGCCTCTACGTACTACATGGCCACCTTAAAAGGAACACCTGGACCCTGCTCATTTAACACAATTATGCCATATAATCATGTGGTAGCAGCACAATGCCTACAATCAGGCAGATACAGATCCAGAGCTTCAGGTAATGTTCACATCAATCATCAGCATAGTAAAAATCTTTTAGTGCCAGGCAGGTTGGTTTGAGTATTTCGCAGATTTTCATGCACAAGAGTCTCTAGAGCTTACAGAGAATGGTGTGAAAAACAAAAAACAACCAGTAAGTGTTAATTCTTCAGGCTAAAACCCCTTGTTGATGAGAGAGGTCAAAGTAGAATGACCAGACTAGTTTGAGTTGACAGGAAGTGTATGAAAACTCAAAGAATAACTCTTTACAACTGTGGTGAGCAGAAAAGCATCTCAGATTGCACAAGACATCGAACCTTGAGGTGGATGAGCTACAAAAGCAGGAGACCACATCACACAGTTCCAGTCCAATCTGAGGCTACAATGACAATAGGTGTGAACTCCCAGATCAAGGTTATACATTTTTCCCTATTCGAATGTTTGATGTGAACATTAACTGAAGCTCTTGACTTACTGCTTGATATTAAGAACTGTGCTGCTGCCACATGATTGGCTGACAATATAACTGTACAAATGAGCTGGTGTACAGGTGTTCCTTTTATAGTGGATAGTAAGTGTATTATGTCATGGATTTTAGAAAAAGGTGGACAAAATAGTTCTTCTGGATCATCTGGTCAATATTTAACATCATTTCATGGGCTGCTTCGAGGACCACCATGAAACACGCAAGGCACCACAGAGAAGTAATACATAGAACTATACACAGTCTAAATATTGTGAAAGTGTAATGCCAATATAAAATGATAGATGAAAAAATTATAAACCTATAGAACTTTATAATGCAATAACTACATTCGAACACTTACTACACAGACTAAGAAAAGCAGAATGAGATGCCTTGAACATGCAAAGCTGTACAAACTGACTGTGTAAATTATATGTGTAAACCATTAAATGTAGTAGTGTAAGAAAAAGGAGAACCACATTGAGTAGGAGACAAGTATGCTAAGTGTTGTGGTGCAAATCTTACCTCTCTTTACGGAGCTCCTCTAGATGCTGGGTAGTGACACGTCCCTCTCCTGACACAGCTTGGTGGAGGAGTGTGGGGTGCATGGCCGTAGCCTCACCAGAGACAGAGGAGCACTGGTGGGACGATGAGCAGGCAGAGTTCCTTGATCTGCTGATGCTGGATGATTGGAGTTGTATTCTGTCGTCCCCCTCATTCGTTTGTTTGCTCACTGTCTCTGAGAATGCACGCAGGTTGTGTGGCTGGTACTTGAGTTCATAATAGTTGGTCAAGTCCATATGCAGCTCTGTGAACAGATTTCAGAATGAATAAACCCGTACTTAAATTCTGAAAGCTACTGTAATATTGTCATATAATAAACAAGAAAATGATGTAAAATGAATGCTACCTTTCAGTTGGTCAAGAACATCTGCTCTCCCTGACGAGGCAAGAGTGCAGGCTTCCTGTTCCAGTTTGCCTTGCAGATGCTTCAAAACCTCCTAAAATTGCAAAAACAATGTTCAATGTTCAATTAAAAAAAGGCCCAACATGGCTCCATTGTAGTTTGACAATCTTTTTGATCATCAAAAAAGTAAAATAATTTAAAAAGCCATTGAACACCATACTTTCTTCTCTGAAACCTCTGTATGTGATATTCACATGGCTTCCTGCTTTATCTAAAGCCTGAATCAAGTGACCTTCACAATAAACGCTTAGCAGGGATTACCCAGCTGTGCTCAGCATCTGGGCACATGCCATAGAAGGAATCATAGGTTTGAAGCCCCAGCAAAATATCATGTATGACTATTATAGTGGTAGCTCTTCATTTAAGGTCAGCTATTTAAAGTTTAACTAATAGTTTCTGTTAAAATAGGAGATCAAATATGGGCCTGGAAATCTTTTCATACTCTGAGAAGTATAATGTTAATGTATGAAGTTCATAACATTTCATTAAAAAACGTTGTGCCAAGTATTTCAAGTTTCATAGGAAATAATCAGAATTAAATCTGAAAATATCCAAAAACAATGGCAAAGCATGAGTGCAGGACCTATGTCTATGATGTACATAACAATTTCTATTAGAAGCTATAGTATATTATTATTATGGAATGGATAATTAGAAATACTTTAGAAATGCATGTACACCATGGTAGCCTTGTTTCCCACACAAAGGCCGAGCAAAAGAATATCACACTGTGATATATATCACAAATCCAATGCATGGATTTTTTGGGGGCTAGTTTTAGATTTTTTGCGTGTTTTTTGTGATTGGGTTGGAAATTTTGCTAAAATCTGCCAAATACACCTGCTATATTCAAACAATGGTACATCTAAATGAGCTATTAGGCCGTATGCTGGATTACTGTATGTTGTTGACTCTCATCTGCCTGCTATGGGGTTACTCTAAAAATTCACCATATAGTAGCTGATTTATGGTTTAAAACCTATGGTCACTAGCCACTGTCACTGTTATAGCTTCTAGCCTGACTTTTATATATTAGCCGAACAAAACAAGCACATATTGAGATTCCTGAAGTAATGCAATACAAACATCTCCTTTATTCTTACAGACATGCAATGAAAATTGTGTTTCTGAATACACTATTTTTTACATGTTTTAGGTGTTATTACATTTTTTCATGGGTTTTCCAACTGATCTACTGGTTAACCAAGGACATTTCACTATGAATAGTCACACTAGGATGGTAATATGGCTTTTTTTAATCATCATCCAGATTTTGTGGCTTGATTTAGGCATTAACTTCTCATCATTTTGTCCTTAACTTCCTCTAGGCCTAACAGTGTCTAACACTAACGTTGCAGTGAGATCTAAATGCTAAGTGAACTGGAGGCCTGGTTTTACAGCAAGTTAAAACCTTAGAATCATAATGAGCTCTTTAGAAGTGTTCTTTTTTTATTGCAAAGAATTTATGTCTCCTAAGCACAGCTCAGAATGGGAGGGCTGACTGGGATAAGCAGGATCCACCTGATTAATGCTTTGGAGTAGACTTTTTAATGGATTTCTGAACACTAATTCAGGAGAGCTAAAGGCAGAGAAAGCTAAGCTGCCTTTATTCTTGTGTGATGTGATGTGATGTTTTTACTTAAAGAGGACCGACACTATAATATGATTTTTGTGTGAACTTTATGCGCTTTTCCTATAACCATCAAATATACAGTAATGTGCAAAAATTTTGAGCCACCACTCATTTCTTCATATTTTGCTTCCAGAGAGCCTGACTTTCTTTTTATTTATTTATTTATTTTTATATATATACTGTTGAGGAATAGTTCTCCAGGCTTCCTGCGTACCTCGAAAGAAAAACACGATGGAGCACTATCAGTCATGGATTGGCCTCCGCGAAGTCCAGATCTCAATATTATTGAAGCAGTGTGGGATCATCTTAACAGAGAACAGAACAATAGGCAGCCAACATCTAAAGAAGAGCTTTGGAATGTCGTTCAAGAAGCCTGGAGAGCGATTCCTGAAGACTACTTAAAGAAATTACAGGAACGCTTGCCTAAGAGAGTTCAGGCTATGTTGAAGAATAATGGTGCTCAGGACTTTTGTACAGTACTGTATGTATTTCAGTCATATTACAAAGATCATGTTCAGATTTTCCTGAAGTTAACAAGATGGAATATAATAAATAAATGAAATCTTAACACACATTCCATCAGGAGGATCCCCAACCATGTGACAGGCTTTTGTGTGTCTTAGTTCTTTAAATATTATGTCCATTAAATAACTGAATTGATGATAGGATCCTGGGTAAAGGGTATTTTAAAATGATATATAAAATTGAAACAGGGTCAATGGGTAATTGCTAAACATAATATGAGGAAGTAAGACAAGATAACAAGCAAACTGGAAATGGGACTCTTACTGGAATCTATCATGAAACTTGCTCAAACATAGCTCAAACATGCACCACATATCCAAATCCCAGCCTATCTACAGTACAAGAACATCTATAGCCTATCTACAGTACAAGAACATCTATAGCCTATCTACAGTACAGGAACATTTTGATATAAGCTGTTCTGTGAGTTAAACGTATTTCTGTGCTCCGGTTGTGAAAGCTGGTTTTGACCCATTAGACATTTTATGGAAAGTAGGTCACACAAAATTCATTTAGGACTAATTTGTTCTTCCATTTGGCTCTGTTGCCCAAGTTGTATATTTTTAAGGAAGGTTTTTGGGCAAACACATACAGAATATTATTACACACATACCCACACACACACACACACACACACACACACACACATACACACACACACACACACACACACACACATATATATATATATATAATCTCCTGAGACCCAAACTCTAATGTTGTGTGCCTTGTCATTTCTCCACACTTTTTCGGTTTCTTAGCACCTGATAAGGAAGAAGTTTGGCAAAAGAGTAATATTTAATGGTCTTCATATGAGGATCTTACAAGAACATACACACAGTGTAGTTGGGAGAAAATGTGATGTCCGTATATGAGAACAGTGGGGTCTCATGAGGAGATATATATATATATATATTTGGTGGATGGACCCCTCTAAAGTCGACACTCACCTTCATGTCAGAGGTTTCATTTTCCAGCTTGGACAAGTGGTGTGAGTTGTCCTCCAGCTCGCGGCGCAGGTGCGAGTTCTCCTTGCGGAGATCCTCCACCTGCCGCACCAGCTGGTCATAGGAGGCCACCGAGTTGGACATCATCACAAAATGGGGTCCCTGGAACAGATTAAAAGCAGGTGGCTTTAAATAAATAGTGGCACAAGAAGTCCCAATTTAGACAATTTAGGACAATCATCCCTTTGCTCATGGTGAAGTTTAGAGGTGTATTTACTAAAAAGGGTACATAAAGTACAATTCATGATTACAGACTTTCTATTTTGCTCAGATTTAAGTTTAGGAAGGGAAAAATACCTTTAATACAATTCTACATATTGGTACATACTGCTCTTTGACTGTTGTATTGTTGTGACTTTTGCTGTTATGCCATCAAAAACGAAAAGAACACTTAAAGAGCTGACCAATTTATTCTGCATTTTCTCTTTATGCCTTCACTTGGCCACACATGATTCCTTGCGCTTTCCACAAAAAACACAGATACCTCCAAGGCCATCATGATGATATTATGATAGCTGATATTTTTATCCACACTATATTAAAAAATTGTGTACAGCCAAAACTACTAAACTATTCATTGTGCCTAACATCTTATTGTAGTCTGTAAAGATGGCTTTACAGAAATCCGGATGTTGATTCAAATCCCAAAGCACCCTGAAAACCATGAGAAGAGCCCACTCTCTTCTGGCTAACATACCATAGTGGGATTATAAATCATTATAGCATACAGTATACATTGGAGAAGAGTACTTACTGGTTTGAAAGGACATTCAGTACAAGCATATTGTGAATAAGAGTCCTGGGGTGAGTCTTTATAATTACTGCATGTCTTAGGACAAATATACAGTGTCCAGGTGAGAGTTCAAATTGGCCTTTTTAAATCTATTAAATAAGAACTAAATGTGGGTAAATTTACAGTTAAATAGAGCCCATGTTCCAATAAACCCAACAGATTTCCATTATTACATTGGCAGAGCCTTGATACTTGAATGATACTCATGGAACGTATAGAAACAGAACCTTAATGCTGCTATAATGTGGTGATAAGGCTTTTATCATCACACACTATTCCAGTCTGTGTGCTTACTGTGTTTGTTGTATGCTCCATACTGTTATACTGGTTGTGTTGAATTATATGTATTGCATTGTCCTATTGCATTGTGCAAGTTGTACATTGCAACTTTCCTACTTTGTATTATGTCATCTAGTGACTCATTGTTGTCACTTTCTATAACACAGTGCAACAAGGCCCCCGAGAACATTATTTCTCTCTACTGTATATGTATATATGACTAGAATAACTATAAAGCCTACTATTCTTTAAGTCTCTCTGATGGTTCAAGCAGTATCAGAACTAGAGCCAGAAAGGAAGCCAAGAAAACCTGCACTTGGACTTTGGATCTGATCTTTCTTCACATGCATTCCCTGTTTTTTTTGTCTTTCTATTATTTTCTCTATTATCACAGCGCATGTTCTTTTCTTGATGCAGAGCTCCCTATTAGTGAATCGGGCTTTGTTGTGCAGTGCTGTCTCTCGGCACTGCCGCGGTGGGGGAGGTGGGCTTCAGCCTCACACATCTAAGAGATTTCTGTTAAGGCTTGCACAAATCATCTAGGGGTAGCATCTACAACAAAACAGCACCACAGAGGCTATAAAATGAGCCCAGTATTCATGATGTTTGCGATCACAGCACAACCCAAATAGTACTCTTTAATTTATATTTTACTGTAATGCAATACACATTTTCTACATTGTTTCTATAGCAAGTTAAAACCTGAATCAGGCAAATCCTTGCACCCAGATCAAGAATAGTTCTATCAGTATTTTCTTAAATATTCAGTGAACTAAGTATTGTTGGGTATATCAAAAAAACCCTCCAGTTACTAGTTACCCACAATCTTAGCAGAACCAGCCATCTGTCTTTAAGAACAAGCTGAGTTATGTAAAGGCAATTCATGATTATGAATCGATGAGTTGCTCAAGCTTGCTGATCAATACTAAATTCCAGATGGGTGTGAATGGTAAAGCTGGGGGGCTTTGTTTCCATTAGATGCTCTCACTTCATGTTATCCAAATGGCATTCAGTGACATGTGGCAGCTACCAACAACTCACAGCAAGGATTTGTCAGAGCTGAGCACATGTTAATACGCATGCGATTCAACATGGCCATTTGACACATCTTGGTAATTGCTCTGATTCAGTAAGTCCATCAAGTCATTTGGCATTTCATGGCAAACTCTAGAGCACATGAATTAGACAGAACTGGAAAGAAGGAAATAAATGCGAGGATGTGCGAGAGTGATTCAAACAGCAGATTGATGAGGATGTGGCACATGGAAAACTCCACAGGGATTTAAACACAGCTGGTTCTTTTTCTCTGATCTAAAAGGCTGAATTTGTGACTAGTTGGGCACCAGGCTGTGCCATTCCTCATTTTGCATCTTTAATTAGCTCTTGGCTATGCCTGAATTTCTATTATGCCATACTGGCCAGATTGAAAACTCTTGTGTCTTTCGCTTTCTTCTCTGCTCTTCCTCCAACTATGTTTTATATCTGCAACAAAGCTGCCTGAATAATCTATCCCAAGATCTTGTCCCTTAAGGGAAATAATTCAGATGGAGCCCAGCATTGGTGAGCTGCCAATGAGGTGTTTCCATAGTAACACCAAATCCTTGCTCAGATTTGCCAATAAAGCAGCTGATACAGATTTCCATCTGTGAGCTACAGAGTGACACCTATGAGGTGTACTGTAAACTAAACTAAATCTTGGCTACATTTAATAAAACAAGTCATTTCTTTTCTATTCCTATCATTACTATTATGTGCTCTCTATTATGTATTAATGCCTTGCTATAAGTTTTGTGAAACTGCCAACAATGACAGCAATGTAAAACACACCATGAGTATAGTTATCCATTTATTGTTGCTATTTTGAGTTGCACTAAGACAAGAATTACGTACAAAAAGCACAATGTTTCAAGTTAGATGAAGTCTATATATCTAAGACTATACCAGTCTGCATATCCACACAGCATGCACGCTGATTATGCAACGTTTGCCCTTTGGGCTCTACTGGGTTGATGTGAGTTACACAACAGGCACTGTTAATGTTTCCACTGATGTCCATATAGGACAAATCAGACATTTGGTGTAGATTTATTGTCTGGATTCTTTAAAGAAATGGTATATATTATAATATATACATGTATATTATATTTATATAAGCATCCTATATTTAAAAATTTTGTGTAAATCACTTCATGATCAAGCATTAAGTATAAGTTTGTATATTTTATTGGCAAATATTACTGAAGTGAATGAATGTTTTACAGTTAATATTAGTGCTCTTCTTCTTCTTCTTCTTCTTCTTCTTCTTCATCTATGAGTCTTCCTCTATAGGCTTAATGGGTTTAATCTCCAAATGAGCCTGCTCTAATAAAACACTCATTTAGTGTCCCATTTGGATCTGAGAGTGAACGGTTAATAAGTTCTACAAGGATTTAGCTTTCCTTATTTAATTGCTTTTTTATTATTATTTTATATGGTTTGGTCTGCAGCATTAATAGTGAATAAATTGTAATAAAACATAATAAGAAGCTCCAGGTCTTCCTAAGCAACACTGGCAGTGTAAATCTAGGTAAGAATATTTTTCATATTTAAAACAAAAGTAACATTGCTAGTGGTTTACGTCAGCTATGCTGTCAGATAGGGTTAATGAGTGTAGAGTATATTATGCTCTGTTGTATCCATGACACAAGCACAACCGCCTTAAAGTCCAGGACATATTGAATGAAACAACCACTCAGAAAGTCCAATGAACCAAGAAGCTTAGTTTCCTGAAAAATATGATTCAACCTAGCCTAGAGAAGTAACAAAGATTTATTAAATATTAAACGAGTGAATCGGAAATGTGCAAAAACAGGAATGTAATAAAAACCAAGCAGTGCGGTGTTGTTAAGGGCCTAATTTCTGATATTGCCCGCTAAACTAGGCCACAAGCAGCAGGAGGGAGAACAAAGAAGATGGAGTAGAGGATGATCCCTCCATCGCCCCCTCCCTCCCTCCCTTCCCTTCTGCATCTCCCTCCCCTTTTGCATCTCCCTCCACCCTTTTACTCAGAGACCGTCTGGTTACTAAGGAAACGGCACCTATGACAGGGCTGTGGCGAGCCTGAGAATTTCAATTCAGACAGCTTTAACACCAACAATAGCATTCGCACTACTGTATTTATGAGAAAAGTCTCAAGGTTAAAGCAATAATTATTTAAATACTGAGAATGCTTGTTATGATTAGCCTTTTAATTTATCTCTTTTCTTCATAGGTTGATGAAAAAAATTTTAATCATATTTTTAGCTGGTCTTCATGTCATCCTTTAATAATAATAAAAAAATCTATATAGTGTGTTTCTGTGCTCTGTATATGAGTACTGTACTTGTTCAAATCTGTCCTTATTGCACAAATATTTTGGGGAAAAAAGTGCTGAAAATGTTTATATATTATTAAGAAGGACATGACGTTTTCTTGTGGCACAATAACATAAGAATCCGTGACAGTATGTGCATTAAGTAAATAAGTAAATAATATTCAGAGAAGAAGACTCTTGCAGTTTTACACAGCAGTACAGGGTTTTTTCTGACAGAGCTCTCAGTTTGGAACATTACTGGAATGTGTCCGAACTGTGACAGGCCTTTAGGGTGAAAGATTTGCTAGCACAGTCGTAAAGAGAGACTGCGTTTTCATCTGAAGCTTGGGTATGGTCATTCAATTATTCAGTGGACCGAGAGCCCTTAGTTACACTGCTATGAGTCATCAAAATTTCATCTCCAATGCACACTGCACAAATGAAACTCAAGGGGTTTTTCATTAAATATGCAGGGCCAAATCCCGAATATTTAGCAGTTATGACAAAAGATTTAATAAAGCCAGGGTTTAACTTGGAGAACTTGGGCTGGAGTTCTTGGTGGCTTCTGTTTTACACTAAAGTCTTTTGGGTAGGAGTTCCTGAATAGAAAAAGGGTTTTTTTTTTTTTTTTTTGTTTTTTTTTTGTAACTTTGTTACTAGTAGAGAAAGCAAGCATATGTGAATTCATAGGACATTAACTAGGAAGAAGGTGGCACTTCCTGCATGGTCTTTCTCCCAAAATTCAGTTTGTTTTTTTTTGTATATAATCATGTTCTGACCATCTCACAGCACTGAGCTAAATTTTGAGGATGTGAAGGGTTAAATTTCAGGGAGCCCACAAACAGTCACCATCTCAAGCAAGATGGTTAACATACTGGTATTAATTTGATCTAAAATGTACAAATTACAATTTGAAAACATACAAGATAAAAAAAAATATTTAAACGAGTGCACCTTAAGGCAATCTGCTTAACAAAGCAATTAAAAAATATTCTAGCAGCTCTCTCTTTAACAGCTATCTTCTGTAGTTCAAGCTTTTAAATCCCAACAATGCAACCGCTAACCATGGCCAGGAGCCAAGGAAACAGAATTGGCCCTCTAGATGGGAGGGACAGCAGTATCCTCTCTCCCCTGTCAATCACAGCAACACTAGCCAATCATGGTTGTCTATGAGTGCTTGTATGTGGAAGAGGATAAATCTTTTAGCACTTTTTGATGCATTTGGCTGGCTTGGGGAATCTTGGAGGACAGGTATGTTAGCTTTCACCTTCCGGTTGAACGTAATCAAAGGATTTAATGCTAAGTGCTACTACAGTGTTATAATGGCCATCATCTTTGAAAAGCTCCTAGTTGATGCCATGACATAAAGAAAACTGGGCTGTTATCTTACTGTGATTTTTTTCAGTGGGTGAATATGACTTTCACTTTCATTAGGGACAAACAGCTTTATTCTGCAAATGTCTCAGCTTGATATGAGTCAGTCGAGTCCAGTATGTCAGAAAAGCAGCAGAATCCAGCTAATGTAGAGTGATGCACAATGATACAGATAAGCATAATCACGGCACTGTTGTGGTAAATAAGGAGGCTGAGTCATCGTTAAGTAGTACTTTAAAAAAGTCATGTGGTCATGTAATTTCCCCTTCATTTAAGCCACCCAGATGAGCCTACTACAACAAACACTATAAAAAACAATCCAAATAAATCACCCATAAATACATGCATGCATTTTTAATTGTTTGTAGTTCTGTGTGTGAAAATTTTCAGATCTTGGCTTTCCAGATTTGAATGGAACACAAGCAAAACTGCTTAAATTCATTCGACCCATTTCATACTCGCAAATAAGAAAAAGTTAAGGAGTTAAGGTCTTCTCAAAGGTATGTTCATTACACAGGGAATGCAAACATGTGTGCTCTTCAAATGTGTTCTTCCTATCAGATGCAATCTTGTATGACGATCTACTCTGTGCGTAAACCATCAATTCGGTAATCAGTATTGTTTTAGTCACTGATATTAGTAATAAACAGCATCTATAACAAGGGACACTTTTGATGGGCAGATATAAACTATTTCCCCAAAACCAGTAAAGAAAGTAAAACACAAGTAAAGAAAGGCCAAAACTGGCAATAAAACACAATGAATTCTTGTGTGTCTTTGAGTACATGAAAAAAATGTTTTTAGATTAAGATGTGTACAATTACATTTTAAATGAATAAGCAATGTCTGGGCAGTAATAATCTTTAAATCAAGAATTTAATACGTTCGTCATTTATTCGTCATATATTCAGCATGTCATTTGGACAGTGTTTTAGCTATAAGCTTTGGTGGTCTCATCATGCACAAAAAATGTTGTGAAAGTTAATTAGGAGGGTTTTTTTTTCCTTATCCTGGTAATCGAATCTACACTATATGGTCAATTCATCCCATTTCAGATTCATTCCTCAGTTCGCTGTTATAATAACCTCCACTCTTCTGGGAAGGGCCATTGTCATACTGGAACCAGTTTGGACTCCTTATTTCCAGTGAAGAGAAAGTGTAATGCTACAGCATACAAAGACATCCTATACAATTATGTACTTCCAACTTTTTGGCAACAGTTTGGGGAAGAACCACATATGGGTGTGACAGTCAGGTGTCCTCATACTTTTGGCCATATTGTACACTTGTCTGTATACTTGACAACTACGAATAAAAAATCTAATAACCTGGTGACTAATTCTGCTTGTTCAGGCAACTGATTTGACCACCCTTGACATTACATAAAAGAAAATGTGTGTTTGTAGCCTTTTCAAGACTCTGTGTTTGTTTGACTCATGCATGATGATGTGCTCTTGGCGCTCTGGCTTACAATTTCAGATGCACTGACATGCAGAAGCATGAAAGCTGTGTACTGAATGCCCCTTGTCTGTTTTTTGTCCCCTTTCTCCCTCCGTCTTTGGTATGGATAGCCTTTCATCCATTATTTAGTATATATTTTAAATATATTGCATCTGGAGATCATCATGGGACCATGACAGCATTGGACAAATAATAAAAATAACATGTTGAAATATGTTGTTTAATCCATTTGGTACATTCATTTATTTAGGCTTGTGAGTTTATATCATCTTCATATTTATATGCATAGGTATATCCATTCCAAAGAAATATGTAGACTGCTTGATATAGTGTTTTAAAATGTTAATGTCAGCTTTTAGGTCAATTCTGATGTCTATAGTGACCTTCTGCCTGTATGATGTCTTGGTCTTGGTCAAGCCGATGTGTTGTTATGAGTTTTTCTTTCTTTTCGTTAAAATTCTTAATGAGTAAAAAGTGCTCACGACGAAGTGAAAGCTGCTTCTAGATTTCCCCATAAACTGATATTCTGCAAAAATTTCTAAAGTCAGGTCATTGGCAGGTTATACCTTTTCCAAGATGAGTGTTATCCAGAATGGCAGAAAATGTGGAAAATGCAGAAAATAATGGACTGATTTTATTGTCTGTGGCACTATTATACCCTTCAACCATTATTTGGTCAACAAAGCAGACCACAAAGAATCAACAATGGTGAAAAATCAGTTGCTAAAAACAAAACAAATGAACTCAGTCATTGCTTTATAACAAGAGAAAAAGGAAAGGCTGTCAATACTGAGAAATTATTATACAAAGCAGTTGTTTCGCTCAAGCTTTATGTTCTTGTCCAATCCATGCACATAAAACCAGCCTGAGATCTTCACTGGACCCTAGAAATAGCTTATCACTGGATGATAGAAATAGGCTACCACTGGATGACTGTATTTCAGTGATAAGGCATACAAGATTATAATTATAAATTATAAAAATAATATTATAATTATAAAGCCTATAGGTATCGATTTGTGTAAGCAGGTCTAAAATTCATATGTGCATGCTTACTTGCTCCAGAAAACCAATCCTGTTCTTCACAGCCTATTTTATTGATTGTCTCTAGGTCACTCTAATTTAAAGGGGGTTTGGAGATGATCTTATGGCCACATTGTCTCTGAGGGGACAAAAATGTTTAAATTAATTGAATCACATTAATTAAGTTAATCACAAGCAATCGTTTCCTGCCTCGTCCTTTTGTCTTTTAGTTTTCTGTGGGGGTGGCAGTTAATGCAAAATCGCAATGGAGGGAGGTTTTTTCTCCTATCAACAATAGTCCATGGATGTACCCATGGTTAGTGTTCAAACATTTTTTTTAGCAATCCTTATCATCATGTTAAATGCAACCTGGGCAGATCCATATCTTGTGCATGGAACTGGCCAGGTAGAGAAGCTACCTCTGACATCCCTGTCGACCTTGCGACGTCAGTGTTGAGAAAAATAAATAAATAAATAAATAAAACGATACCAACGCATCGTAGCCTATGCTTCAGATTTTATATCCTGGCTTACTAAATTACACAACACACTACGCAGACCAGTCCAGCTAATCTGTTTTATGCTTTTTTTTAAATATATATTCGTTTGTTTTATACATGTAACGTGGATAACGCATGGTATGCACAAACCTCACGAGAGCCTCACGAGCTTTCATCCTCATAAATATTCTCCTCAGGACCGCGCTCCTTTCCATCGACACAAAACAGGCCATTCATGCTCGGCAAACCCTTTCTCTGACCACAAGCATAGGTATTTACCACCCAGTACAGCAATAAGATGCGAATAAAATATCATATCAGGCGAATCTTACCTCATTTTGGAGCAGTTAGTGATGGCGGGTGTGGACGCGGTGTGTGAGAGGAACGCTGCTGTGCGCGCGATGCTGCTGCTCTGATGTCACAGTCTCTCTCTCTCTCTCTCTCTCTCTCTCTCTCTCTCTCTCTCTCTCACGCTCTCTCTCTCTTTCTCTCTATCTCGTTTGTGGACGTGTTGCATATGTTTAGGCCATTATACAATGACCTTCATAATGATTAAATTATTATTCAAGCCTATAATAAATAATAGGCCTTCATAATTGTAAATATAATAAATAATAGAAATAGATCTCTCTCTCTCTCTCTCTCTCTCTCTCTCTTTCTCTTTTTTTTAAGGCGAATACACAATATACATTAAAACATACAGTATATAGGCCTGCATAAATATAAATAAAATATGCATTGATAATATACATTATAAATATTATTACATTATTTCTTTAATAATTTATTTACACATAATCTTGTTGGATCCCTTACAGTAATGTCTTCACATTTGAATGGTCACACGACTGAAGTGAATTTTATAACACATTTATTACGCATGCATTTTTTTTTTGTTTGTTTGTTTGTTTGTTTGTTTTGTCACATGATTCATTTATTTCCACATGTTGATTTTTTTATGTAGGTCATATGGTAGGTCATGTTCATACAAAATGTTCATACATATGTGGACACCTGACCATCATACCCACATGTAGTCCAATGCCTCTGTGCACAACGCGAGCTCCATGCAGACATGTGCTGGAGAGGAAGAACTGGAGTGTCACAGAGCCCTGATGTCAACCCCACTGTACACCTTTGGGATGAGCTGGAATGTTGATTTTGCACAAGGCTTCCTCACCCAAAATCAGTGCCTGACTTCACTAACGCCATATTGACTGATTAAACGCAAATTTCCACAGTCACAGGCCAAAATCTAGTGGAAGGCCTTCCCATTAGTGTGGACGTTATTATAACAGCAAAATATTATTCAGACTATATCTGGAATGGGATGTTTAAAAAGCACATATAATATAATTGTTATGATAAGGTGTACACACAACTTTTGACAATATAGTCATTGATGTTTACTTGAATTCCAGGGAAGCATGACTTCATGTGTTGTTTCAAATGAACACATATTACACCTATAATCATAGAAACATATGTTGGTCTCATTTGACCATAACTCTTTCCACCAGAAGGCTTTTTCTTTGTCCATGTGGTCAGCTGCAATCTTTAGTCAAGCTTGAAGGTGTTTATTTTGGAGCAGGGGCTTCTTTCTCGTATGGAAGCCTCTCAGTCCATGTTCCCAAGGCAGGCCTGAGCCTTGATGGTTCTTGTTATTTTTCCTGAAAATCAAGAACCAATTTCTTCAGAGCTGAGGGTAACAGTTTGGGTCTTCTTCCAGATCTTGGCAAAGTTGCTATACCTCTCATTAACTTGCACTGGTCAAACAAATCCTTTTTATATTGGCACAGAGAAGCTACCAGCGATAATCAATCACAATCACTAACAGGAAGTTGGGAGGCATAGGCCTTGGCAAATTAAAAGACATTTTGAAACTTTCAGCACCACTGAATCAATTATCAACATGGGTGTATGTATATTTTTGATGTGTTTGATGTATAATCTTCACCCTGCGTTGATTTTAGAAAACCCAAAATTAATAAATTAAATAAATTAAAACTTGTGCACCGAATTCTTGGGCTATTTTTCTATTAAAGACATGTGTTATACAGCCATTCATCCCCAGAAAAAGAACAGTTCAAATCATTGAAAGCCCAATATTCCCATGGCATTCATGTCCATGATGATTGTATGTAAACTTCTGACTGCAACAGTAGCTGATACAATTAATTTAGCCAATACATATAATTTTTCAGTCTGACTTTTTATTTGAACACACACGGTCTAAGGCAAAATTTCTAAACCAAATGAATGTATTTCTTTGCAAATATTTTAAGAAAATGTGAAGCTGAATTATGCTTCTTCAAAGTATTTAAACCCAGAAAGAAAGCCTTATTTGGCCCTTAATTAAGTTAAACCTGTGAGTGACTAATTTAAGGTTTATGACTAAAATGGCATATTGTTAAATTGTTATTGGTCAAACTGGGTACCAAAAGAGTAGGCATTAGAAAGAAGTCTAATGAACGTACAACACGATGTTGAAATAATGTCATGTAAATTTTAAAAATAATACAAATAAAAATGTATATACACTACC
>JAQQZR010000007.1:5362280-5372956 GCA_030068235.1 Notoglanidium macrostoma
ATATATATATATGACATAATAGAGTTTTTTGTTGATGGCAAATGATTACAGGCTGACTATATTTGTTATAAGCTCAGACAATCATGCACTCCCAGATCAGTTACTGTATAGCTTGTTGTTATTAGGCTGTTATCTATGTTTTTTCAACTGTAAGTTGTTCACTTTATAGGTAAAACGCTGAATGAATATATGGATGAGTGGATGGATCTTTCATTGTAATGGAGTCTATTGTTATTAAAGTTACTTTCCTTAACCACTAGGGAGAGACAAAGTCAAGCTTTTCTGTAAATCAAACGGCTATAACTTGAGCCAAAGTCACATTACTTCCCAAACCACACATTATCGCAGTAATTAGTCATTAGTCATTAGTAATTGTGTCATTATAGTAATGGGACTTATTATTTGTCAAAGACACCATTTAGTACCCTAATACGTGGTTTGAGCCACAGCCTGAAACTCTGTATGTGATCAGAGATAAGAGGGACAAGAGTCTGCGTGAAAACTGCATGAAGTCTGCATGTCTGCAATGTCTGATGTTATTCAATGTTCAAGAAAATGTTATTGGCACACAAAAGTAATCACAACTCAGCAATCAGTAATAAACAAAAAACTAAATAATAAAGTGCAGGACAAGACAACACGTGCAAAGAATCATGCATTAATACTGAGTCAAGAGAGTTCAAATATAGAACTTTAGAAGAGTGTGTGCAAATGGTGCAGTATGATGTTACAATATGACTGAAACCACCAGCAGCAGCTGCAGCAGTAGTTATTGAAGTAGATGCGTAACAGTAATGATTATACATTAATACCATCCAAAACAGGTGTGCAGATTTAACAGAGTGATAATCCATGCAAACAATATAGCAGTTCAAATGGAAACAGCCAGAAATTCTTTCACCAGATTTTAGGAAATTCGAATAACATTAAATTTAAATTTCTTTCCTGCTTGGTTTCTTGTGAAACCTTTAACTCACTATTTGCCTCTAACTGTGAAATCAGGCATTCTGGTACAGTAGCAGTATTTATCTTTTGGCCTGAGAAGTGAAAATCAAAATTAATGTTAGTAAACCTTAGGTTTATAGACTCAATTCATGGGACAGAATATTATAAGAAGATTTTTTAAATATATTTAGAAAAGATGTTTATAAATTTGGCACATAGATTTTCTAAACCCTATTATTGTTGTTGTTGCTGTAGGAAATTAATTAGAAAACATTTTCTAGAACAGCCTCTTAATATGTAGTCAGTTTTACTCAGTCTGTGTCCATCCAAATAGAATTAGAATATTTTCATGGGGAATTTGGAGATGACTTCTTCAGTTCCTGCTAATGAAATCTGATTTTGTTAGAAATAAGCATGCTACAGATAAATAAATAAATGCCACTGAAGATAGATGACCAAACTATCTAATTGTTTTTGTACATGTCCCAATTCGATTCCATCCACAATATTTTTTTCAGTCAGTCTTGATAAAGTGAAGGCCATGCTTTTTTAGAATATGATATAAACAATTTTCTTTCACATATTTTCAAATGTATCATGGTTTTTTTTTCATGTTATCATGTATTTTCAAATGTTGGGGATTTTGTTTTCATTAATAGCAAGAAAGGTTTGACAAAATCAAAAACTATCCCAGTGTAGGCTATACGGATGTTCCCTAGACCTTAAATAGGTGGCATTAAAATAGGCTCAGAGGGAAAACACATTCATCATTCAGTCAATGATGAGCTCTAATTCAGGGTAGCATTGCGCATATAAGCTGAGTAGGAGTCTATATAAAACAGCAGGCCTACTGAAAAGACTGCAAACATGGAAATCACAAATAATGAACAAATTAGGCTAATAATAATAATAATAATAATAATAATAATAATAATAATAACAACAACAACAATAATAATAATAATAATAACAATTCAGTTCTATTTTTATGTGATGTTATGTAATAGTCTTAAGACCACGGGTGTTCAGGGTTGGAAATAAGATAAACATTTGGCCTTCTCGACCACTGCAGACCTTATAGACTGTCTGCTGTATTGTGTGAGGGTTATATGCAATGTAAACCTATAGCTCAGCCTTGTTATAGAACTAACATTGCTGTTGTTTTCATGGACCGTACACATCCACGCCCTCATCTTCCGAGCATAAAATGAATGAAATGTTGAGGTTTTCTTCCCCCCCCTCCTTTGCATCGCTCTTAGTCCTGATAGAGGCAGTGCTGAGCTGCGCGAGCCGCACCGTCACACAGTGCGCGCGGAGGAAAGCGGGGGTGTCCGCGTGCGTCACACGATATTGGAGCGTAGCCGCGCGCGCGTGCCTTCCAACAGCAATAACGGCACCTCGGCTCTCCGCGGCATCTTCTCCGTTTAACGCCATGCAAACCAAAAGGCAAAATGCTACGTGACTGGCATGGCGTAGAATCGAAGACATCCGTCGCGTGTTTGCTTTCCTGCTGCTTCCTGTAAATCTAGCGCTGACGTCTTCGGGATCACTGCAGAACAAGCGTCGAGGTAAGAGCCTATATTTGTAACAGGATGCGCAGTCGCGCGCTCGGTAGCGAGCATCTTCTGCGCGTCCTTGAGCCTTTAAGCCTTATTTGGTGTGATGGCGCGCGACGGTCACGTACTGTAGCTTAACAAAAGAAAAGGCACGGTGCAGGCATGAGAACGCACGCACACCGAGGAGCAAAAGGTGATGTTTTTCTTCATTTAAACAAAGCCTTTTTGTTCGATTTCTGTACCGAGCCCGCATTTCAACATCAGTATCCGTGATGCAACAATCAAGCCATGCTGTAACACAGTGTATATATGTTTTTATTTATAAATTTTTCCTCATTCCTGTTTCTAATTTGGCTTATCTAGCTTTATGCTTTCCTGAAACTGTTCATGATGAGCTGTAGCGAGATAGAAGTGATGTGAATCATCAATAACGTTCTCGCGTTATTATGAGCATCGTCAGCGTTGTCCGTGTGTTGCATTAAAATAGAGGCAGCACGATACGGATAATAAAAATCACTCTTCTACGTATTGCTGTTACGATATACCGTGCAACATATAGGCTAAAATTGTCCTGGTGAACCCAGTGATGCGATATGGTTCGCTTTTATTGTGTTTCCTGAATGCTGTGATTCATCCAAAAAAAAAAAAAAAGCGCCCACAGAAACACCCACATGGGCAACTGAGAAATATCTGCAGGAACATCATGGTCACTGAATAATAAAATTCATTAGCTGGAAGGCTGAATCACAGATTATGATTAGGTCCGACACTAAAGTGGATGCTGTGGCATTACTACTCGGAATGAAGGTTGGGGTTATGGTGTAAAACAAATGTTTAGTTTTTGAGTACTCTGTGTGTATGTGTGTGTAGAAGAACTCAGAATCAATAATATACACACAACTTAACAGCCAAATAATTGACCTGGTTTATAGGCTAAACATCTGCTATTTTATCTAGCACTGATGAAAACCTAGACAACATTTTGTGAAATAAATAAATGAAAGCGAGCTTTGAAGCACTGGATTCAATCACCCCTTGTGCATTGTTCATTGCCTAGCATGTGTTGTTAAAAATAAACATGATTGGCCTTGTGGGATGAAATGCAATCCTCCGTGCATATTTTGTAGGTGACATTTTCTGCTTTTCATGCAAACTGTTTAGCATCAATTATTAAGTGCTGATTAGAGGAATGATCGCGGGGCTTCTGGTAAGGATTACGAAACGGAGGTTTGTTTTTGGAAGCACAGCAGGACCATCTTGTAGGTCTAGTGGTATGCCATATTCATGCTGCTACAGCTGAATTAGAATCCAGACAGGATTTATTGAGTTAAATATTATAACGATATATTTTCTTGTGCTTTTTAACATGAAGCGAGGGGTATTGAACTGGGTGGCTTTTTTTGATTGCATGTTTTGGATGTGAAACTGAGCTGATTATCATAGAAAATTGCTTGGCATTATGGTTTAAGGCTGGTTAGGATGTAACAGGATGCTATTTTTTGCTGTTTCTGAAATGATTGCACGTTGCTAGTCTCTCGGCAGAGGAGAAAATTTTATAAGGTTCAGTAATTTGGAATGAATCATGACCAAGTTGATATACAGTAGCTGAAATAGGCTACTTATATAAGCTTATATAAAGCTCCTGTGACATGAATTAAACCCACTGTTTGTTGGCTAACTACCAGGGGCAACTGCAGTGACAAAGAAGAATGGCGTGTTTTTTCCTCCCACATATCTAAAGTGAGAAGAGTACTATTTTACTCATTATCCACTAAGCTTCCTCAGTATCCCAGTTTACATCCTGTCTCACACATGGTCTTTCTTCTATATCACACCTGCCCTTGGGAAGTGTTTCCACAGTAACCAGAGAACTCCCAGAGTTCCAAAAAAGAAACAACTGAGACGTCACAAGGATGCGGACGAAGGAAGAATAGCTGATTCTTGAATGCACTCTCGACACATGGTGCTGTTATTCACTGTTAAGGATAGATGTGTATTTCATCAAGAATATGAAGAGTAGCAACAAATCACAATGATTAAAAATATTTTTTTTAGTCAAGCACTGCAGCAGAGATGCTACAGGCATCCATATGACACCAGAGGCCCACCCTGTTCGTCTTTCTCCTCTGGTGATTCTGCACTGCAGCGTTTCTCTTTCCCTCCCTCTCATATGATACGTATTCGCCTGCGCTCACAGCAGCAAAGAACACTATGCTTCATACTATATTATTGTATTGTACGTATTGTATATTTTTCTTATTTTCCCATGTGGGATTTCATTGCCTTGGTCAAATTATCTTTGATACGCCTCTAGTCTCTCTGCTTCCTTTGCCCTCCTTTCATACTAGTGTATTGATTTAATATCACCTACTGTGGTTAAAGTTAATACTTTATATAACTGGTTAATTGCATGCAACATTGTCATCTTTTTGAGTTGCCCATCCTGCAACAGTAACAGGCTCCTCATGAGATAACACGCAAAACTCAGCTCTCTGTTGATATGTTGCTTAGTGATGGGAAAGAACACAATTATGTCTTCCTTCTCCTCCTGTTTTTCAAGGATCCCTGACCATGGACGCATGGGACGACTGGGATATGAAAAATGATTCCCCAAAGATCACGTCTCTTGCAGTGTTTTTGATATATGTACCAATTGGGAACATCTCCTTGCCATCCTGACTTTAAGTCCTGAAAGGATTTGGAAATGCTAAATCAGAGAACTTAAGGGAAAATATAAGAATTCATATGCATGGAAGTCACATGCAATGTATTATTCACATAAGCAGTTGTTCAAATATATAGTAATTTCTTCCCATTTGCTTCAGTTCAGTATTATAGATTTGAAGTATGATTTGAATAAACAAGATGATGAGTTATTAAGAGACAGTTCAGCATTGTTTATCTGTTTATTTTCTTTTGTTATCTCAGCAGCCTCAGGAGTATACTAATAGGTTAGAGTTTCATTTATGATGGCCCAGTCCTAATTATTATAATTCCACACTTATCTTGGCTGAAGTGAACATGTGACCTACTTTGCATTGTCAGCTCTTCACCGTTAATCACACTGTTTATGATAATCAGATGCATGAGCAAAGTAACTGTAATGCCCATGGAGCTCAGGTGAGGGAGGCAGGATAAGATCCTATGCTGGAGAGAAATGTATTCTAAGTGCTGGAAATAGCCAGCTAGATCTTGCTATACACAGGAGACCAATGGATACATCTGCTTCAGAGTGTGATGAGTGAGTCATTAATATATTTTGACCTTGCTGCTGATGGCAGCAGAGAATGCACTACCTATTTGCACATTCAAATATAAGCATAATTCAAAATGTTCAGTGCAATAGGCCAAGGAATTATTCAATTGAGGAGTATTATTTTAAATTGAATAGGCCCTATTCAAAAAATGTATATATAGTTTATTTATAGTTAAGTACAATTAAATGAAAAATATGTTACGGTAACAGGTTGAGATTTTTAAAGAATATACTAATTTGATTGGTCAAGCAGCATTCCAAGATGTTACATGATAACGTCACTGCCATTTTTCACTGTGTTTCACTTCGCTTGTATGCCTAATGATTGTGCTCTTCACGTAAAATTCCACTTCCTACTTTGAAACGGTTACTATGGTAGTGTTAGCGATATGATCAGCGGACATGGCAAACCATCTTTTTTTTTTTTTAGTATAACTTTTGACTTACAATATGAATGCTCATCAGACGAAGATGAAAAAGAAAAAGGGACACAAATTTTACCAGAAGCACCTTTAATGGGAAAGTACAAAAAAAATGAGAGCTAGCTGGCCAATGTGCTATAAACTGAGTGTAGCTTCTTCGGGATTTCTTTCTGCCAGCGGAGCCAAAATAAACAGAACATTTGGCCATATTGTGTCCGGGATGTGACTTACTCAATATTACTTTCTTGTTTGTAGAACTCTTGTATATCAACTCGAGGTCACGCTGTTGTATTGAATAGCAGCATGGCTGTGATTGTCTGTGGCAGGAGGCTGCAGGCCCGCGACCCAATCACAGCCATGATGATATTCAGTACACCAACACTCCCTGTCGTGTGATATTGCTTAAATAGTCAATGATGCATCATGTCAAGCCAAAGAGTTTTATTCCTTTTATACCACATACATTTAGTACAGGTTGCAGCTTGTCATGCTACCCAGACCCCAGAAAGCACAAAGTCCGGTGTCCATTAAGGAAAACTTACTGACCTTTACGCAGTGTTGATACTGGAGACTCCTTTCATGTGAATGTGAAATAAATAAATGTCTCCTTACAGGAGGCTTCCCCATATCACAATATATAACACAATATTCTTTGTCAAATAACAACAAATCAAATTAAGTTTGGCACTGTTGCAAGTCTTGCTGTTATAGAAAATTAATCATCACCTCCTGATTAATCAAATCAGATTTAATCATTAATTCTAATTGAGTTAATTGAACAGAATCAAGAATTCAAGAGCGGTGTGGTATAATAGGAAAACCTTTAGATGTTTTGTTCTATTCTGCTGGGCAAAAACACAGAACAATTAAAAATGATTTTGCCTTCAAACTGATTTGATACAAAACAGCTGACAGCGACGTTTCTATTCAAGTATACTGACTCACCCAGCTCATACAGTTCAATAATATCTTGCTCATGCATGCGCAGAACAATCATAATGCTATGCCTACTGAGTTTGTTTAAGTGCACGGACAAAATGTTAGATACATTTTATGGCCAAAAGTATGCTGACACCTGACCAATCACACTCATATATGCTGGCTGAACATCCCATTCCAGGTTTATTTCCTCCCTTTGTTGTTATAATAAGCTCCACTCTTCTAGGAAGGCTTTGTACTAAATTATGAAGCGTGGCTGTGAGCATTTGTGTTCATTCAGCCACTAGAGCATTAGTTAGGTAAGGCACTGATGTAGGGTGAGGAGGCCTGGGGCACACTAAGCATTCCAGCTCATCCCAAATGTGTTTATTGGGGTTGAGATCAGGGCTCTGTTTAGGACACTCGAGTTCGTCTACTCCATCCTTTGCAAACTGTGTGTTCATGGAGCTCACTTTGTACACAGTCATGCTGGACCAGGTTTGGGCCATTTAGTTCCACTGAAGGGACATTGTAATGCTACACCATACAAAGACATTCTAGACTATTGCGTACTTGGCAACAGTTTAGAGAAGGACCACATACGATCATGAAGATCGTGTGTATTGGTTCAAAGTAAAGTTTTGCTTTATCATTCATTGATTATATGCAGCAAAATTCTACTTTTGAATGAGCTCCAATGATGAATGCACACCCATGGTTTTCATTTAAATTCAGCTATACACAAATGAACATTGTGAGACTTTCAAACACTAGGGATTTGTGACCATATGGACCTGAGCATGCAAACAAAATATGCATCAGATATTAATAAAATGCTTAACAGAAAGTTATTAAGCTATTAAGTTATTAATGATAGTTATTAAGCATGCTTTTTTGCCAACTTTTTTCCAGATCTCAGGGAATACATCAAGAGTAAGCACTGATTGCGCCCTGAGTGGACCATACCAGCATGCCAGAGCAAAGCAATGACTACCGTGTGGTGGTGTTCGGGGCTGGAGGTGTTGGCAAGAGCTCCCTGGTCCTTCGTTTTGTGAAGGGCACATTCAGGGATACATACATCCCCACTGTGGAGGATACATACCGGCAGGTGATCAGCTGTGACAAAAGTGTGTGCACGCTGGAGATCACCGACACAACAGGCAGCCACCAGTTCCCAGCAATGCAGCGCCTGTCCATCTCCAAGGGTCACGCATTCATCCTGGTGTACTCCATCACCAGCCGCCAGTCACTGGAAGAGCTCAAACCCATTTACCAGCAGGTGTTGGCCATCAAGGGCAACGTGGAGGGCATCCCAATCATGCTGGTGGGCAACAAGAGTGACGAGAGCCAACGTGAAGTCGAGACCAAGGAAGGGGAGGCGCAGGCCAACAGCTGGAAGTGTGCCTTCATGGAGACGTCGGCCAAGACCAATCACAATGTCACCGAGCTCTTCCAGGAGCTGCTCAACCTGGACAAGAAGCGTGACATGAGCCTCAACATGCGTTCCAGCAAGCAACGCAGGGCCGACAAGCTGAAGGCCAAGTGCAGCATCATGTAGAGATGGTTCAAGTGGTGGAGAAAGAAGGAGCAGAGTCATTTCAGCAATGACATGACTGGATGAAAATGTACAAAAGTCACTCATCACATTAGTCCCATTTCTTTGGATCTGAATCAGGTATTCTTCGGTGCACGGTTGACCAACCAGACTCTATTCTCTTTTCATTGATTCTCTTCGCTAATTTATTTGGCTTCTGTAATGACCACTAGAATCAATGGAGGTCATAAAGATGACATCACCCAATCCCTCTACCATCTGATTGAGTTGACTTGGACATCTTCAGTATTAACTTGTCCTTCTCCCCTCTCCACCTGCTCATGCAGAGCTTTTCTCACCAAGGTTTGTTTTCAGGCTGTAACAAAAAACCTACTCACCATCATGATCATGTATAGGGCTTTGTGTCTTGTAAAGGATTTCATTCAAAACGTCTTGAACCGGTTTATGCACTTTATCATGTTCTCAATGGGCGAATGAGACCACAAGCGCAACAAAGCGACCGCATTATCCAGCTCTTCCAAATTAGACATTACAACAGCACAAAAGCATGTTAGAAGTTAAAAGATTTGGGTTCACAGACTTTTCTTTGTTGGCTTTGTAATAGTAAAAACAGGTTCGAACAAGCATACATGAATAGTTAATGATGCACATTTGATCATGTAGAACTACCTTCCTACTCATTGTGATAATAGAGTTGTCATATAATACAGAGCTTTACTCAAACAAAGCACAGCAAAGCAGATTTAAATAACGAAAGCATTTTTTCCCAATGTTGGTGGCACGCGAAAACCTGAAATATGCATTAATCATTAATCTAACTGAAACATTTAACCTGTGCGTGAAATCTAAATGTGTATTAATCTCATTTGTATTGAATACCCTTGTATAGTTAATGTTTTTTCTTTATTTAGTGTGTATATATCCTCTGACTATTTAATGCCATTGCTTTAGCAATACATTATATAAAAGCACTTTTAGAATCTTGAGCACATTCAAAACATTAAAAATGAACCTTTACAGAAACATTTTGTCAGACACTCTGCGTTTACAATTTTAAAGCAGGTACAGTGTTTATCTAATAATATTATGTGAAGGACCAGAAATAAAAAATAAAGAAGCACAAACATATGGTGTAAAATGAATATTGGACTATTTGTCTTGTTCTGTGGTTTTGAAATGAATAATGCAACATAAACTGTGATGTACATACTACTATCATAATAGGTAAAAAAAAAAAAAGAAAAAAAAAAGCTTGTCATGTGAGTAAGAGTAACTTAAAACTTTGCATCAATTTAGAAAGGCAATAACAGATATATTAGAATCAGCTGTAACTATTTGCATTATTATTTTTTTGATGTCTTTATGTTTCATGATATGCTAAATGAAAATGCATTAAACCTGGTTGGCATTTTATGTGGTTTTTTTTTAAGATACTTATTTCTGCTCCACACAGGTGTGTCTGTGGTTTAAAAAACATTCTCCAAGTACAAAACAAACACTGCAGACCTTAATTAGAAAGAGTTAATTACAATTTTGTTTACAAAAAAAAAAAAGATAACCATCATGTGCAAAGTTTTTGTCTGTTTGCAGGGTCATAACATAGGAGGCACTGGAAGCTCTTAGGATAAGGTTCTGATGACCATATGGTTGTGAGTTCAGACCCCAGACCTGCCTTTCAGCCACTGCTGGGCCTCAGCTATATGTTTGGATTTTACTCTTCCTCGAGTATTGCTTTGGGTAACAGCATCTGCCAAATGAATAAATGTAAGTGAGAGTCTGAATTTTTCTTGAACTACATGCCTCTAACCGAAATAAATTCACCACTATAATGACCAGTCAAAATGATACTCCGTTCCTTTGTCACTGAATCATTCATCCATTCATCTTCGGTAACGGCTTAATCCTGGTCAGGGTCACAGGGATTATGCAGCCTTTCCCTAGGTAACATTGGACACAAGGACGAGATACATCCATCACAGGGCACCACACACACACACACACACACACACACACACACACACACA
>JAQQZR010000007.1:5377476-5398152 GCA_030068235.1 Notoglanidium macrostoma
CCAGGGTGTACCCCGCCTCTCGCCCGAAGATGCTGGGATTGGCTCCAGCTTCCCCGCGACCCAGATGGATAAAATGGTATAGATAAGAATGGATGGATTGATTAGCTGACCCAGGAGTTGTGCCGTACTGTTCTACTGTGAAATCATGCTTGCACAGACATGATCTGCATGGAAGAGTCATCAGAAGGAAACCTGCTATCTTATCACAAAAACTGTTGCAATACAAGTCAACACAAAAGTCAACACCTTGTCACAGTGCCCTAACTTAAACACAAAAGTCAACATCTTGTCACAGTGCCCTAACTTAAACATCACTAGAAATCTGTAAGTAGATATTAAACATGCTGTGCATGCAAGATGGCCCAAGAAAAATATCTCAGAACTGGAAGTGTTTTGCAAAAAACACTCCTAGCTGGGTGTAACTAAGCACAGAATGAGTCCAGACTTCTGCACAAGCCACAATTATTTAGTATTTGAAGTTAATCAAATGTAAAGTAACTGTGGAATAAATTTGCAGCTGTATTTATTTCAAATACAATTCTTTTGAAAATCAATAGCATTAGCAAAGGATAAATCAAATAGCAAGGATGCCCAAACTTTTGCATGCAACCGAACAGCTATGTGAAGAGGCGCTTGTAGAACACTGTATATAAACTTGTGTTTCATACCAATTTTAACAATATGCATATTTCTTTTGTATTATTTTGTGTATTCTTTTGTTTTGGGTTGGAAAGCAAAAACACAAAACTGGTGTCAAATTGCCTGAGCTTACGCTAGGTCATGTTACGTTACTGTACAGGTGTATTTATGTATATACAGTGCTGCGTGCAGCTGTCCTGCAGACATGAGCTACTTTTGCTGTCTTCACTTGATCTTTGTCCACAGGTTCAGCATTTTGCACATATTGGTGTAATTATATATAGTATCTTCTACACTTCAGTTGAATTTAACAATGCAAACAGTAAACTGTAGATGCATTCTTTACTGCACAAGAACATTGACTTCTCATTTTAAATGATGTAGTAGAAATAAGGCATTGTATCTACAGAAAATGCATATGAAGTACAAATATTTATTATAATATACACTCAAATCCGTTATATTTTATCAAGCTGCAGCCACATGATTGGCTGATTAGATAATTGCATGAATTACCAAGTGTGCAGGTATCCCTATTAAAATGGCCAGCGAGTGTATGTAACAATACCAGACAGCTTTGGAACTTTGGTGACTATTTAAGCAATCTGTGTGGTTTTAGTATAGCCATGTGAAAATGTATTATATAAGGGTACTTTGTAAATTACAACAGAGTTCATTAATATAGTCACTGATTTTCAGTAACTGGTGAGGTGTGTAGTTCTAGGAATCTGGAGTCTATCCCGGGAACACTAGGTGTGAGTCCGGAATGCAACCCTGGATAGGCTGCAAAACATTATGCACTTATGAATTTGTCTTTTCTTTCCTAACTTGGGGAAAGTTAGAATCACTAGTCCACTTATTAGCAGGGTTTTAGGAGGTGGGCAGAAACCAGAGAACCTGGAGGAAACCACCCAGACTGTATCCTGAGCTCTTGATAGAAGCCTGGACCCTGTGAGGTGACAATTCTACCTCCAGTGCTGCCCTTAAAATCAGTGTACAAGCTTTGGGGTGAGGTGAAATGAGTTTTGGTTGATTTTGGGATAGTTATGTATATTCACGATGGGGCCATTTATACTGTACAGACCTGGAAAACGTATATTTTATATATCATATTTCAGTTTTAAATAATGCATTCTGAGTATAATGCTGTCCTAAGTATGATAAATTATGCTGAAAAACAGATCTGTATAGGTTTTTAGGTCATTTAATGGTATTTTGTAATGAGATCAATCAGTACCACACATGGTTTTCCAAGCACACGCGTCACATTTAGTGTTGCTGTGTGTGCCAGCTTTGCCTGCTGAGTGTGCATGGTCACTGTTAGACTGATTGCGTCGAACACACAATAGCAGCTTTGTTGGGTTTAAAAGCGTTAGCTCTGTTCTCCACAGATGGAGTGGGCTCATGTGTATCACTCCTCCTCTCAGCCTTGTTCTCTTGCTCTTTCCTCTTACCACAGTAGAGATGGCATTTTGCGTCATCTGTATACTCTCACTATTGTGTTTTCCCATCGGTGATCATTCACAGCCATAGAGTAGTGGTAACTAATAGCCAGAGTGGGTTTGTATGAGGCAACTAATGAAAATGTTTATGACTACCAGCTGCTGCATCCTCAGTATGCACAATGTGTGCCATTGCTAGTAGTTTATGGTTTTTGGCTAATGCTTTAAGTTTTAGCATCCCTGGCAATAAAATTGTTTACAGAGTAAGAAAGCCATCTATTTTCTAGAAATGCCCATCATGTCATCATCATTTATTCAACATTCCGAAATGCATATGCCTTGTAATGCTAAACAATACTCTTTTTGACCAAGGTATAGTTGAAACATGAGGATGAGTTTGATTTTATGTCTGCATTATATAGGCCATGCAGCATGTACATGTTCTGTGTGTGTGCTAGGGTTCGCACAACTAATAATCTTCGCTAGTCATCAAGTATCTAAAAAAATTGGTTGACGAGAGTAGTATTTGAGTTAAAGCAAAAAAAGGAAAATTAATTTTTACCTTCAATGTTTTTAGGCTACACTAAAAATGATGAAAATAAATAAATACACTCCCTGAACACTTTATTAGGAACACTGTTCCAATACTGGGTAGGGCCTCCCTTTGATCTCAAAACAGCCTCATTTATTTGTGGCATAGATTCCACAAGATATTGGAAACATTCCTTTGAGATTCTGGTCCATATTGACATAATTGCATAACGCAGTTCCTGCAGATTTTTCAGGTGCACTGTCATGCTGCGAGTCTCCCATTTTACCACATCTTAAAGGTGTTCTGAACTGAACTCATTGTCATATTCATGAAAACAGTTTGAGATTACTTTTGCTTTGTGACATGGTGCATTATCATGCTGGAAGTAGCCATTAGAAGATGGGTAAATTGTGGCCATGAACGTATGTGCATGGTCAGCAACAATACTCAAATACTCTTTGGCATTCAAGCAGCAATTGATCGGTATTAATTGACCCAAAGTGTGTCAAGAAAACATTCCCCACACCACTGCTCTACCTCCATCAGCCTGGACTGTGGAATGTGAATGTAGCCAAAGAGACTCAAATGTTACTTAAAAAGAACAGATTTCTCTGTCTACACCGCCCTGAAAAGCTCAAATCAAAATTGGAAAAATTGAAAAGCTGAAAATCAGAATTGAGTCACTTCATTTATTCACTTCAGGTAATGTGAACGTAGCCTTTATTTCTCTTCTGCATTTTACAGACTGCAGCTTTAATTCAACACTGGGTATAAATTTAACTCTGGATATTTTACTGTGTATAGATGAACCCCAGTCCAGTTTGGGAAAAACAAATAAATTATTCAGAGTCTGCATTCAGAATGAATTCATCTGGATCGCATGTAACCACAGCCATTGAGGTGCTCACATGAATGTTTCTAGGCTTTCAGCCAGGTTATTACAGTAATACACAATTAGGCTGAATGTAAATTTAGCCACTGAATAAAGCTTCCTGTTCTAGGTTTAATGGCTGTATTCACTCTTATGATCTGGGTTTGGGACACCATCCCATTTTCTTTATTGTTTTGACTTTTGAACAAGAGCTCCAACTCAAAAATGTAACATGGAGGGATGCAATTTAAGCACATGAAAATTGCTTAATTTGTCTGTTTTAATCTATTTAAACATTATCTGTCCATCTTTTGATTGTGCACTAATGTACAGCAATGAAGAGTGTATTTTTTAAATAGTACGCACATCATTTCAACTCATTTCTGCTAGTTGGCAATATAGGATATTTTTTTGGAAAGGTAGAGTGGGGAGAGTAGAGAAGGGGGGGATGAGAGAGGGGACGCGTCGCTTGTTCGGAAGAGGTGACAAAATATCAGGAAAAAGAGTTATTCAGTTTATTAATATAATCCAACCAATGTATCAGAATCAGAGAGCAAATATAAGGGTCAAAAACAGGCAAGATTTCAGTCGATGAGCAAAACAGAGTAAAAAATCCAAACACACAGAAACAGGGTCAGAATACCAGGATAGTGATCAACAATGAAAAAGGCTTTTCAAAAGCAAACACACTAAATAGCTAAACTAATGCTTCACAAAGCAAACAACAAACTAAGAAGCTTAAAAGAGATCAGGGTGTGTGTGTGTGTGTGTGTGTGCGTGCGTGCGCGCGCGCGTGCGTGCGTGTGTGTGTGATTGGAAGCACCTGCTTCCAATTAGAAGTCAGGCGACTCGGATCATTGGAGAATGTCAGACATGTTGTCTGTATGCATTTGTTCTTGGGAGTCGTAGTCCATTTCAGTGTCTGAGTGCACATCAGCATCAGCCATGTTTTCAGAGTGCTCATGGGAAGTGTAGTCAGAGTTTTTCAGTGTTTGCGTATGTGCATGTGCAGGTGTAGGTGCAGGTGCAGGCGCAGGCATAGGCATGACACAAAACTTGACTTAGATTCTTAAAATCTAGAACTCTGCATTGTGAAGTACCGGGCCTAGAATTCTAGGTTGACCAGAAAACCAGTCAGCACTCAGGCAGAAAAGCACACACTCGGACACAGAAAAAATCATCTGGGGAAAAACAGAGAAAAACAGCAAAGATCTCAAAAAAGAAACCATCTGTGAAGCTCAGAAAATCATTTTTACTGATGGGTGAGATGACTTTTTATTATTTTACAACATTATTATTATTTAATGGTAATTTTTTTACTATTGTCAGAAACTAGACCAAGACAGATTCTGATAACTCAGTGCCTCTAAATCATACTTTATATTTTAATATATTTCTTTATAATATATAAATAATATATTATAATACACTTATATAAAAACATTTTCAACTGATCCCTGTAAAATCGTAGAATTAGGGTTAAGGTTCTTTAATAAATTCTTTTAGCAGTTGCAGTCAAATTCATATAATATGCATATTACTTTAGTATAAAATATATAGTATTTGAATGCAAATAAATAAATAAATAATGCCACAGACATATACAAAACTTGCATAAACCAGTGAGATTTCTGTGATTTGATCAGACCCACAAGGCACAAACGCTGCTATAGGTATAGTGTCACAATACATTTGAAATAAATTTAACTAGATTCAATCTCCTATTGCATTTTTTAAAACACTGTGTTGATATACATATAATACAGTATAAATATAGCAAAACAGAAACTGCAAAATAGTATTAGTTGCAAATATGTTAAGAAGTAGAGAGAAATTCAAATGTGTTTAAAACAGACTAAATATAACTGGACTAAATATATTAAACAACATTTCTATTGAAAGCTGCAGTAGGTAACCCATGTAAAGATAACGTTTGTGCTAAAACTATCACTATGTCCTGACCGCAGTACAGGAGTCTGACAGAGTGTCAATCACTGCTTGTGTACAGCTCAATATTTTTGAAAGAATTCATATCTGATGCTGAGTTACACTTCTGCTTGATAGATATTTACCGCTACTTGATTTATGTTTGATTTGGTTTTTGAAAAGTTGAAAAGTAATCCCTTGCCCTACTTCCCGTGTGGGAGTGTGGAAATGGCCATGTGACTGACCAGAAACTACTTTCTAGGCTATTACATGGGCTTCGAATGGTCACTTAAGTCAGATTGTAAATAATCTGCAACAAAAATGACAAAAACACTTACCCTTCAGATTGATAGCTATGAAATGGAGCCCAATAAGCTGCTTATTTACATGCTTAGGCACCATTAATTGTTGTTGAATTGCCATGTTGAGTTTATATATTGCTGCTGCAGGTCAGTAACATTGCCCAGCAGTCATGTGACGTGCTTTTATGCGTCCTTGGAGATTCCAATGGACGTCATAGGAGTAGCCTCTGGTCCAGGAGATAAGTCATGGCCTCACATCCTCTGGCATGCATACTGAGAGAGCTCACTTTCGCAGAATGCACTAGCTCTGAGTTGGAATGACTACACAAGGGGGAAAAAACAGTTTGCTATCTGTGGGTGTATAGAAACAGTTTACCAGTTTACAATGCTGATGTTTGTCTTTGAACTGGTCTGGTGAAATGACAACCATTTTGTTATTGAAACAATCAGTCTGAGAATAATACAGGAGATTATTTGTAAATATTCAAATTTTTGATAACACTTTATTAGTGGGCTGTGATAACCTTACATGACACTTACAGTACATAAGATTGTGACATACTGACAAAAACCTGTTAAAATCTTTGTAAAGGTTCTGGCCAAAGACATAATTTCTAATAATGTTATGTCAATTTTGATGTCAGGCTAAAAGTACAACTGAGTCATGTGACAAGTATCTATTACACTTATCTGTTAATGGTCATGGGGAAGCTGGAGCCAATCCCAGCTGACTTCGGGCACGCGGGAGGGTACACCCTGGACAGATCATTCTATCTCAGGGCTAACACGAACATGGGCAATTTAGAGTAGCCAGTTGACCTAATCTGCATGTCTTTGAACTGTGAGTTGTTTTAATATCAGTCAATCCAGAAAGTGTGCAAGCCAAAATCTGTCACTTTACACCACATTTGACAAAAGCAATATTCCTGAAAGCTGACTCCTGTTGGAATAAGCATTTATAGATGTTTATGTATGTTTATGTCAAATGGTCATGAAGAGCTTTGGTGTTGTGTAGCTTTATGATCACTGCCTTGAATTGATTGTTACCATTCACTCTGGTTATACAGTCTATAAAGTGGAAGTCTTTGGCTATGTTTTATGAACATCTACACTACATCGTATGAAGATGCCTGACCATGTCACCCATAGCGTATGTGCTTGTTGAATATCCTCTTCCAAAGGCTGGCACCATTAAGAAGTTTATGTCCAAAGATGTTCAGTGAGGTTGAGGTCAGGGCTCTGTGCAGGCCACTCGAGTGCCTATACTCCAATCTTGGCAAACCATGTCTTTATGGACCGTACTTTGTGTAAATCGTAATGCTACAGCATACAAAGACATTCTAGACAATCATGCAGTCCTGCCTTGTGGCAAATGGGGTCATGGTCAAGCATCAACATACTTTTGGTCATATAGTGTGCATGTCAACAAAGTGTAGAGTTTATTATTTTCAGAAGGTTTTACTGTTGGAAAAAGCAGTTTACTGTCACCTTTAAAAACAGAAGCTTATTTTGGGCTTTGCCACAGAAACTGCTTGGATTGTTGACAGTATTGACAGTGTTAACTGTGTAACAATATTTTGGCTTTCAGCCAGTGAATTTGAAAGTAATGGCTGTGAATTTTTTTAAAATGTTCTATTGTGTTGTAAACTCACTCATCAACATGATCGCATGTCACTGACAAAATGTTAACTTGTCTGGCCCTTTCCTGACATTCATTTCAACAGCAATCTTTTCATAATAGGGCATGTACCAACCCTGACCTGTGCTATTATCACTCATTATCTCTGTTGTACAGATTTTTTTTTAAGTCAGAGGTGGTATTTTCGGGAGGAAAAAGAGCCACAAAAGCACACAGGGCTGACTGGGCCCCACTAAACAGCAGGATAGGTCTGGAAAATCTCATTTAGTCTGTGAATTTTCCCTCAAAGGCATTTGTGCCTTCCCTGCAAAGGAAAACCCATTCCATGCCTGTTGATTGGTGGCGGGCGGTCATGTTAATCTTTTTTCCCTCCAATATAAGGCATGCTGGCAGGTTTCAAGGAAACAGAAAACAAATAAGAACCACACTCCCTGGTCACAAGGGAGCCCCTCCTGGAAACTGAACCTCGACAAGTCTCATTAGCCTCTCTGTATATTTGATATCATGCAGTCACTGGTTCTGAGTACTTCATAACAAGTCTAGTGTGATGCTTGGAGGTAAACAGATATTTGGGCAAAATCCAAATATGCACAGACAGATAAAACCAAATGGCCATAGCTGGCTGGATTTTCTGAAGTATCTATAAATGTTCATATTCCGGGAAGATCCATACTACACTCACTTTAGACTTTTGGAAATTTCTTTGACACAGGAAAGCACATGTTTTCGGTCTTCTGTATAGCGTATTTACATCAAGCAATGACTCAGGAGTACCGCTAATATTTTCAGCACACATTTTGGGTTGCACAAGGTACACTGGGTACACCACCTTTAAGCTTTTATCCACCAACTAACAGGTCAATGTACTTATTGCATGCACACATGCTCCGTCCTCTCACACCACCTTCCCACATGCGCTGAACATCCATTGCTTTTGTGCTGGACTTGCTGTGCAATTGCACAACTCTTAGTAGTTTTTTGTAATTATCATGAGCTGAAACATCACTCGCAAGTTTAAAACCTTACTGAAATGTCACAACCACATCAGGGAAAACAAGCCCGCTGATTAGTTACAAGGGATATTTGCAACAAGCTGATTGACTATGCAGAATGCATCATGGGTGAGGCAATTGGTCAGGCTGCAGATATATTTGTGTACTCTTTGTGTGTGTGTGTGTGTTTACTCTGTTGGTTCTGCACTGATGGGAATCGCAAGCCACCTACACCCGCCCTTACAGGACTCCCTGTTCCCTGCCGGGAAACATTGCTCTTCCCTCACCCTGCTTTGTTTTCATGTTTACATGGCATGCTGGAAACTGGTAGTACTGCAGGGTATCTACCAGCTTATAAAGCTATACTGAGTGTCATTAAATTCGTCTTGGCTGAACAGATTCAGCATGGAATCTCAGCTATTTTCCTCCAAGGGAAATTCTGGCATGTATAAAATGATTGGCTCAAGCTGGGCTACACCCATTGCTCTGATTTATTAAATATAATTATATAAAATATACAATATATAATATACAATATATTAACCAGTACTTGCTGTTTGGAAATGCAAGTTTAGCTTGTGCATCAGAAATTACCAAAATGTTTCATTTTTTTAAAGTATTTTTAAGTGCATTTTCTCTAATCCAATACACCAGCAGGTGTCAGTATGATACTGTTAGTAAAGCTAGGCCCTGCTTATCTCTTCTCTGTTGTTTAGTCTTTGTGGTTCAGAGGCAGCCAGCCAGGACAGGCTGAGGTAAATTCCTGAGCTGTTACATCAGTTCGCCAGTAGACTTTGACTCATGAGGTGGCCAGACACTTTTTGGGGTCCTGTCTGAAACACCCTCTGCAGGAAACCAATGGGCCAGGCAGGCTAGACGTCTTGCTACTTGTCTGGATTCCCAACATACTGATGTGTGTTGTTTTCCTCATGGTGTCTGGAAAATGTGTCTGGGAGTGAGAGTGATTTGACCAGGTTACTATTTTTATATCAGACAGATAATAGCTTGGTGCAAGCAACAGATACTTGCAAGGGAAGCAAATGTAGGTTTAGACTAAATGTTGATGGGCATGGCATGAAGCATTATTTATTCATTTATGAATTTAATTATTTTAAAACTAAACTATCTGACCAGGATTTAATGCAGAGCCAAATCAACTTCAGTTCTTCTGTAGGTAATGTCATTTAATCTTAATTTTTTTTTTTTCATTTGCACATTGATTGGTGTTTTTAGTAAAGTGATCAAAAGTTCCAGCTCAACATTGCTGTGCTGGAAGGCCTGTTGCAAACATGTTTCATCACCTGAGGGAGACTGAGTGCTGAGTCACTGCAAAACACAGCATACAGCTCTACTCTGTGAGTCAGCGCTTCTTTACCAACCCCTCCCATTCCCTCTTATTTACTTAGGAACCTCTGGATCACACTGTTCACTTTAAGCAGCAAAATTCTTACCATTATGGACATGCCCAAAAGCATTCCTAAATCAGAATGTTTTGTTCCATTCCTTGTCACTGTTGCTGCAAAGGCATGTGCAGAATTAGGTCATGTTTTGGTGAGAGGGGTATGGTGGGGCTACACTGAACTATAGCTAAGGCTGTAGAGGTGAGCTGTTCCTGTTTTTCAGTGGGTGCTGTGGTTGGGTTTCCCCCTCTGTTATACATGTCCTCTGTTTGAACACACCACTGGGCAGCAGCTGAGGAAGGGTGAAAAGTGTGGGGGCTGTTCAGGGAAATGCCTGAGCTGTTTTCTGGGTAGATGTTTTTCACTGCTGATAAATAGCATTGCAGGCCATTTGCCTCATGCTGTGCTTTCCGTTCCCAATGTCAACAACAAGTGACCACCTGCAACTTTATTTATTTCCACAAGAATGGGGGATATGTCATGCTACAAATATTAAGTGATTAAATGATTAACAGATTAACAAATTGTGCCATTTGATTTCCATTGACATTAATGGTGTCAGATGGGGGGGGGTCATTTACAAATATGCATGTAAAATAAAGGTAAAAGACATTTTAAACATAGGCAAAGGGGTTTGGGGGAGGGGTTGGGGGAAGCAAGCAACAGGCAAATTCACTTATATAGTCTTCTTGTACTTTTAGATAAAATCAAAAAAAGATGTAAATGTTTGATATAAAATTTAAACAAATATGTCTGGGTGTTCAAAATATCTTCTGTTCGAAGCCATTAACACTGAGTTTCCCCAAGTTTACCTACAAGAAATTAAAGAAAGGAAATCAAAGCTATCTCATACTAAGTTCTTTCATTTATGTGGTTAATTCTTGATGTTTGATCAAAAATCTTGATGTCCAAAACTCTTAATGTTTTGGTTTTGGCCCATGTTGTTTCCCAGAATATGTATGTGCATGTATCAGAGAAATAAAGGGAAACACAAGCTTTAGGACAAACCCAGGAACATAGTCAACTTTTACAGGTGCACAAAACAAAGCATCCTGACTGGGTGCATTACTGGGCGGTTTGGCAATCTGAGCACACACATCCAACAACTTCATTAGAGATGAGAGATGAGAGTATGAACTGCATCGGCTGGGATCGGCTCCAGCTTCCCCTGTGAGTCTTAACAGATAAAGCGTTCTAGATAATGGATGGATGGAGGACTGCATCAGAAATCATTGGCACAGGTCTCACACAACTTCTGCACACCTACTTAACCAGATGCAAGGACATGAGCCCAGTCTAGAATCACAGACTTCTCTCACCCTGGTTCTCCCCCCTCCTCTGTGGCAATGCTAAAGGACAACTTCTTCCCTCGGGCGATAAGGATCCTCAACAGCAGCCTTTTACTGATGTTGGCTTTTCACTACCTCATCAGACTGGGCCTTTCAAACAACTGCAACCAATCATCTCACATATAGCCTCCTCTTCCCTGAATACATGTGCACTCTTTAAACATACATCCTATGCATCTTTTTTCACAGTTTAGTGTTGTTTGCAATTGTCCTGCTCCTGTTGTATCATCATAATCACTACACTTGTATTAAGAGTATTACTTGGTATTGCTCAGTATTATGCAATTTATACTATTCACTACTGACTGGTAAACCATATCCCTATTCATTCCACATGAAATATGACTTGTGCAATGTTTTTTCTCTCACCCATCCAAAATCTCTCTGTACGCCGCTGTCTTGTGTTGTATGTTGTCTTTATCCATTTGTCATATTCACTTTTTGTTACCTGTACAGTCGTGCCACTGTAGCACAATTTCATCGTTTCTCATACACTCAGTATTCTGAAGGCATTTGCCAGCAATGCGAACTTGAACTTGAACTACATTTCATCATCACTACATTTAATGTGTGAATCCATTTAACACCTCATACTGGAAAAAGCATCCTTTTCCTTCAGTCATCCATTACAGGTTATGAACGATGTACATTTTGTTGAACATTTTGCACATCTACGAAAAATTTGGAATATTGGTTTTTCAACTGGAAGTTGCATCCTTCGAATTTCCTGAAGATTCTGGGAAGAAGAAAATTCTCTCATGCTTTTGCATTTGTTTTTAGTGATACTGTGATATCATCTGCTGAGTGAGATGGTGATACTGACTGCTGTTATCCAAATTAGAGATCTGTACAGCTGATAGTTAACCAAATTTGCTAACTCTATTGTAAAAACCCAACCCTGTTATGATCAACCATGTTACTCATACGCAAGGGCAAAATGCATCCAAAATATCACAAGAATAAAAATAAAAAAGAGGTTTTGTTGTCTGAGCTGGGTTAACATGCATTTTGATTCTGCATGTAGTACACCTCTATGCAGTAACTCTAATGCATTCACTCACATTCTTCCTTTAGTCTAATCCCTTACTTCACTTGGTTAATGAGACAGGACCCAGAAATGCAGGGGTTATCATGATGCACATGTATCTAAAGATGAGCTGTCCTTTCTTACTCTTTGTCTACCTTTGAGTTGCCCCGTTTCTCTTTTCATCCCTTTCTTCATGTCTGTTGTGAGGGCTGCAGAAGCAGACAGCAAAGGATTCACACTCCTACCATAGCAGCATCTCTCCCCCCGACGTGGAGGACTCACCCGCCCACACACACCACCCACCAGTGTGTGCGCCTGGGCGCTTGTGTGTGTGCCGTGTAACCTTTAGCTTCAGAAAGCTTGTATTCCCCCCACTCCCACCCTGTTCTCACTCAGAGAGAAAAATATGAGTATGATTACTCGCCTGACCTTTATTCTATTGAGCGTGTGCGAGTCACGGATTAGATAAGTGCCCTGCTGCTTGAGAAGCATCATGCTCTTCTGCAGTACTGTACCGTTGTATTACTCATCCTAGCTCTTTTCTGAAATCCTTTTCATTTTACTCATCCTTGTGGTTGATGAGGTTGATGAGGGGGACTATACTGACAAGCCTCTGCATTTCACTTTAACATTAACCCTTCAGTTTGAATCCACCTTCTCCTGCAGATCTGCCATGATCATGGCATTTAAAATAATAATAATAATAAAAAAGGTTATAAAGCAGATTAACTTTTTATACATCAGTGCTGTTTAGCTGGATGGATAACATGATTTTAATCTTTGATCCATGTGCTGTGATGTTGCTCAGGAAAGATCAGATCTGCAGGGTGAAGTCCATTCTGATAATGACTACGTATTACTAAACACTGTATCAGTATTACAGTTTATAGGCTACTTATATCATTTCAGTGAAATGGGAACCCACATGACCAACATAACGTGAGTTCACTTTCACTTTGATTATGCAAAGCTCTGTTTCTCAAAAATCCATGTGCAGCTACCTGTTTTTGGAGCTGCATTGCAATAGAAATATGTATCAAATATAGAATCAACATGTAATGAGCATTTTTACAAATCATTAGCTAATATACGCATGTATGATACGAACATGTATGAGTACCGTTGTGTCCAGGGCTCTTTGGTTCTTACAATCAAGGATAAAGTGGCTAACTAAAAATAACTGAATGATAGATGCATGAAACTACTAACATTTCCTTTAACATCAAGAATGTTAGCTATGTCTTGTTTCCTACTTCCATTACAGGAATAGTTGCACATGGTGTCACTACTGAACTGAAACTCAATTGACCTTAATGTTGAGTATGCCACCATATGCGTGTTCATTTTATAGCCAGACACTTCACATTCCATGCATGCATAAGCGTCCTTGCTCTAGGCAGGCAGTTGCCTAATGCCCCCAGGAGTCAAGGGCCGCATGAAAATTTAGATTAGACATACAGTTATATACAAAAAAAAATAGAAAAATGGCACCCCTGGCCGCATCACACATGCCGTTGAATTTTGAAGTGAAAAGAAGTAAAAACAATCTCTGCATAAAATAAAATAAAATAGTAAATTAGGCATGTGCAAAAGTTTGGACACCCTGCAATCCAGTATTTAGTAATACCTCCTTTGACCGATATCCCAGCTTGTAATGTGTTTTTAGGACATTTTTTTGGCTGGACACTTTTTGGACACATTTACTATTCTTCCATTAAAGTATAATCTCTCAGTACTTTTTGAAACTCCTGCTGTTTCTCACTGTTCCACACTGATGTCAAGATGCCCCTTGTCTGTTCACAACTTTTTTTAAGCACATTAAACACAGTAAAAATGGCACAGAGCTACTTTTCACAGCAATAGTGATGTTTTTCCACAGGCATTATTTCTCTATGTAGTAACCATATTTGAATACGGCATAAATTGAACGGTAATCATTCCAAACTGACGCTGACACATTTTCTCAAAATAATTTCAATTCCTCACATTTTTTCTAGTTAGATCACTGTTCGACAACCTTTGCTTTGCATACTTTAACTTGCATTGCATGCTTTGTCTGCAAAGACAATCATTTATTAAAAAAAAAAATGAGGAGTGCAAGACAGCACACTCTACAGCACTACAATACCTCAACGTTACAGAACGCTTAGTTCCTTCCTCCCTATTTGTGACCACATTCATGTACATGATGTGCTACACTGTGTGAGATAAAAATAAGCCATTCAATTGTCTTAATACATGTTTAGTTTCATGCTCACACACCTTTTGTTGTGCGCACTGGGAAGCAGCCAGTCATAGGTTTGGAATGCAGTGGATTCCTCCCAGAAAAACTGGAGCGTGATACTAGAAAATCAGAGAAGTATTTATGGAAAGAATTACTGGAACTTGATTAGGCGACACTTTGGTGACATTTCTTTGTTGGGGTGTGAAGAAACACATAAGAATGCAAAGAATGTACTCTGCTGTGCTTGCAAAATAAATGCAGAGTCCTCATCAGATGGATTGTATGTGAACTTTCAGGCCTTATGTGCGGACAGTGGACGTGCACATGCAGACAGGATGTGCATCGTTCCGACCAGCCGTCTAGTCTGGGTCTCTATCTGAGGAATGTGGGTGCCGTTACAGTTTAACCTGCGCTGCTGTTGTTTGGAATGCCATCTTCAGTTCATCAGTAAATTTGTGTGTAGCTGAAATACTCAAGCTATTTGAACATGACAGAATATAGTATAAATTTGAATTATTCAAGCCTATCAATCAAGGTTAACGTTACTGACTCATGATCTTTCATAGGATAAAAAATATTTTCCAAACAAACTGGATTTTCATGAATACCAAATTTCTTGCCTAAATGCTCCTGCAAACAATTGATGAATGATTTCATCCGTATCTAGCATGATAAATGAGGCCCGGTGTTGGAATTTGTCCCGGGAATGTCTTGTCCTTTGAAGAATGCTTGTGCAGAGCGTGCTTGTGCAGCTGTCATACAGACGGCGCTGCAGACTTTTAAGCACACAGGCTACAGTAGAAGGACACTCTATCAGTCAGGACCACCATCCTTTGTTTGTATTCCAGTTCTGATATGGCAGTATGTGTGGTCCTCAGCCAGAGTATGCAGTTTAACGCCACTGTATGTACTGCATCTCTCAGACACATGAAGGCCTCGTGCTTTCTATTTGTCACATGCTGTAATCAGCTGCTGTGCTATCAGTGATCTGTCCAGGGAACACACTGTGCCAATGCTGATCTGTGGCCCATTCATGCTCTCTCAGCTGCTGACAGTGATGTAGCTTAATCAACCCTTTGCTCTCATCAAGCTTTCATGTGGCTGTATGTGGCACAAAGGAACAGTTTGTGATTACGTGCTCTAAAATCACAGCATTCATTTCAATATCTGACAACTGATGCCGTGTGTGCTGCATGTTTGTTCGGCAGTGTGACGGGATGATGTTCAAGAACTAGATGTTTGTGTTTCTTGTCAAAAGGTTAATACATTGTTATACAAACAGTCTTAGGTGCTGAACATTTTTATTAAATATTTCATCTAAGATGTTGATTTTATGCCTGCGTCAGTAGAAAGGAGCAAAAAAATAAATAAAATATCGGACTTGAAATTATTAGTAACCTGGTTGCTTTCAAATTTTAAGTTCATTGAAAGTAAGTTAAATCATTTTCACAGTGCATTTTTCATCTTTTTTTTCCCTGTAAACTGAAACATTATGCGCATTTTATCATTAAAATGTACAACCTAGCAGGTCACTTTTCAGACAAAAAGACAGAGGCAGAAGCAAGTGAGAGCCAAAGTCAACAAACAAATTGAGAACAACCTTGAAACAGCCAGTTAGATGATTTCTTCCCAAAACTGTATGGTGGCATATCGTTAACTGTTTTGTGGCATATCTTGCATAACTGTCATATTTGGCATATTTTGTGGCATTGATGCAATTTTGGTAATAATTCTGATTTCTCTGTGTGTTTTTATTTATTTATTTATTTATTTATTTGACTGTTTACTACTTTTTGGATATTTAGAAACTTTTGACACATGCCTAAGAGTTTGCACAATGCTGTGTATGTGTATGCATATGTGTGTGTGATATACTGTACACACACACTGGGAAACTATGCTTGCATTACATTACCTAAATACAGTACATAATGACAGCAACCTCATGTTGCATGCTAATATCTATGTCTGTATTTTTTTCCTACTAAATAGCTCTTAGAATGCATCTATTTTGCTGTTCTTTTGCCTGTGACCCCTGTATGGCCCCGGTGAGAAATAGTCAGCCGGTAAGCAGCCACCATAAACCTGTACACGCCTCTATCAGTTAAATCAACAAGGAGTTGTGTCTCTTCTCAGGCTGGCGTGTTACTTTCTGGCACTTTCAGGAGTGTGTGTTCCCACACTCTTCTCTCACTCTTCTTCCCACATCCTCCTTCACACACACTCCCTCTGCATCTCATCACTCCTGTTCTGTCACATTCCCATAGCTATATGGTTTCAGTTTTGTTTAAATCAGAGTGCAATTGTTTAGCTTTGCCATCATGTGGTGTCTTTTCTGCAGCTTGCCTGTGAACAGCGTAACTGATACATCATACTTAAATTATTAAAGTATATTGCACATAGTAAGCTAGACTATTACTGCTTCAGGCAAAACAATGTAAAAAAAAAAAAAAAGAAGTAAATAATGATGCAGTAGATTATTAGGTTTCTGAGTTCTGCACATTATGAATCTCACGCTGCCCTGCATGCTGATGCCTCTCCAATGACCTGCAGTCGAAGTGTTAACCCTGAGGGGTCAGGACTCCCCCGGTAGCTGGAGTTGCCTTCTCAAACAGACTGCTAGATTTGACACCTTGTCTGGCGTGTGAGTTTTTTTCCCAGCAGCTCACACCCTGGCCTGTGATTCTGAGAAGGCTGAGGGTGTACATGCTGATCAAGTTTAATATCTTTATTTACCCTATCATTTCACACACTTTGCTCAATTGCCTATGGATTGCGTTAAGCTTTTCAAGCCTCCGTGTTCTGTAACTGTTTGCAGTCTGTTTTGCAAGAGTGAAAATCTAAAGGTCCTTGCATGTGCACCAGATAAGCCTCATTACAAGACTTCAAACAGAGCTGTTCTTTATGTAACAATTCAAAATAGTTTTGCTAAGCTCTCTGCTTCTTCTTCTTGCACATTATATAAATAGAACGATACAGCACCTTTTTTCAGTATTTTCAGTACTTCTCCTACGCTGTAGAGCAGGTGTATGTGTTCTCTTGACTACCCATTTCCACATGTTCATTAGTCATGCTCTTCTAGTCTATTTGACCTTTTGCGGCTCAATGTGTTGTCATGTTCTGCCGTTTGCCTCTTTATAAGGCATCCTGCCAACCTCCTTCCCAAAACAATAGAGCGGGGATTTTTTCCTTTTGCACTAACCTGAGTTCATGACTTTCAGATTCACAGTGTGTTCTCTTCATTTATTTACCCTCTTCCCGTAAGTTTACCCAATGCACACTCAACACTTCTCTCAAAAGTGCCTCCTGGTGCACTAACTTAGAGTCAACTTTGACTGCTACTGATTAAAAGGTGACCTGGAATTCTGAGACTGAGAAAAAAAGCATAACACGATTGAATACATCAGATACTATTATCAAATGCTCACCACACATACTATTATTATTATTATTATTATTATTATTATTATTATTATTATTATTATTATTATTTATTAACTTGCTCATTCATGCAATTTTGACAAACGTTTAGTGCATTAAGTTTACAGTTTCAGTTAATGTCCACATGGAACATCAGAATGGAGAAAAGTCATCTCAGTAACTTTTACCTATGTTCCACCAAGGCAGGTCGAGGGCTGGTTCAGCCGTTGCCTAATCTTGAACCAGTTCTTCATGGTAATTAGAAGGTTTGCAAGTTGAACCAGCTCTGAACCGGCACTAGCACCAGCTCAAAAGTAGCTCCTACTTCATGCTGGTGGAAAGGAGGTACATAACAGTGGCTAGGTTGTTGGTGCCAGATTGGCTGGTATGAGTATTTCAGAAACTGCTGATCTCCTGGCATGTTCACATACAAGAGTCTTTTGGGTTTACAAAGAGTGGTGAGAAAAGCAAAAAACATCCAGTATGCAGCAGTGAGAGAGGTCAGAGGAGAACGGCCAGATTGGTTCAAGCTGACAAGGAGTCTATAGTAACTCAAATAAGCACTCTTTACAATCGTGGTGAGCAGAAAATCATCTCAGAATGCACAACACATTCAACCTTGATGCGGAGGGGCTACGGCAGAAATGCGAGGCCGCAGTGAAAACTGGAAAAACATCGCCTGGTCTTTTTTCCTGGGTGAAAAGCCCAGGAAATCAACCGTTTCTGAAATATTCACAGCCAAAAAAAGTAGCGATCAAGAATTTCAACATGATTCACCATAATTATTTTTAATGTACCTAGTTGAAATGCTCACATTGAATTCTTCATTAATTGAATTTATATGTTGCCTGCTAAATATATAAATAAATGTAGCTGTTATGTAATGGTATATTTGTTTAATGAACTTTTGACTGGTGCATGTTTAACACGGCTTTATTCTTCACCACAGAATGTTTACCACAGAATTTAGGAAAGCTAAAGAATTTTCTGGAAAAATAAAAATCAGCCGCATTTAAGCTCTTGTTTTGAGTGTGAGCTTTTGTATTTTCAGATAAATCCGTACCATGGGGTAGGATTTAAACAGCACACTCATTTAAAGTGTTGTTTGAAATTGCTATAATAATAATTTAAGCACTTAAGGATTTCACACGTTTACAAAAGTTTATTTCCTTAATTTAACAGCAGGGCAAAATGTGTGTCATTACACTGAGGAGAGGAAACTGTCTGAATCAGAGCCATCAGTATTGTTTAACATTGCTGCTTTGTTGATGCGCTCTAGCACGCTTAAGTGCCTGGTGCAGTTTGTAATCCCTCGCTGTGAGAAGGTGCAAGTGATAGGACTACTGTTTCTGAACTCAGAGGTGAGATAATTCACAAAATAGCCTTTGATTTCTCACGGCTGTTCTCTCGCCTCCTATCTTTTTAAGTGTTTGTCTGCTTGCTCTCTTATCATGGCTCCCATTAAATGATGATGGACTCAAGGTGTTAAAGCAGTCTCTGTTTGATCACTAACAGCAATTAGATAATGCTAATGGTATGCTTCCTCCGTGCTAATCAACATCTCCAGTACACATACCATGCTTTCAGAAAAAGACAGAATAAGAGTTCAGACACCAAGGTCTCTGTGCTGATCGTTTGTTATGCAAGAAAAAGACAAATAACCATTTGATTTGAAATGCTACAATCAGACAAACATTCGTATAATTATGGAGAATACGGGAGTGATGCTGATCGAAATATGTACGTGTTTTCTATTTGGTCATTTGGTCATTTTTGCAAATTTGATACAAAATTTGCAATGTCACACATCATGCTTCTATCTATCTATCTATCTATCTATCTATCTATCTATCTATCTATCTATCTATCTATCTATCTATCTATCCATCTATTCTCTGTATACAGTTACAAAATCATAATTCATGCATTGCAAAAATATCTTGTATATCTTAGAAAGAAACAATATCTTGATTATAGTTGGATATGAATCCAACCAACTTTTTATTTCTTTATTAGATTCCTTTTAAACAAGATTATTAAGCCTATTTTCAGATATTGTAGTCATTTCAAGCTTGAAGTTGGCAGATCATTTTGTTCATTCCAAACATTTATTTCTAGAAAGAAGCAAAATTCGCTGCCAATAGAAGCTTGAAATTAGTCTCTTTAGAAACAGGCTTAATGCTCTCATATTTATTACATAATAACCTCATCATGAAAAATATTAGATGACTTTATTCAAGATATTCTTATTCAACATTCAGTGACCTGAGAACACTCTTTACTTTAAAAAAAACTCTACTTTAGTTTAGTTTCACTGTAGTTACTCTATAATTTGTAGCATTTCATGAACAACATGCTCGAAAATGAATAAGTCTTAAGTTGGAACTTGAAAGATAATAATTGCATTTACAGAAATCTTTGAGGAAATTCCAAAAAAGAAGAAAAAACAAAAACAACAACAAAAAAAACCCACCTCAAAACACTGACCTTATTATTAAAACAACCAAATAGCCTGAACCATTCTTTCCATTCTTGTATGATTTCTTAACAGTTTGCATGAGAAATATTTGCTTTTTCTTTCCCTGACGATGCTGATACAAGCCATACAGTGATTTTAAAGCAAGTCAGTAAGCAGATGTTGCCTTTCCCCCTGTTTTTTTTTTGGGACTGTATGACTCAGGGTGGTGGGAAGAGTGTTCGATTCTCAGACTCAGAGCTTCTGAGATGAAGCTTTCACACCTGCACAGCTGAGTGACTCACTAGCAGGGGGCAAGAGGTTGAACCTGGGGTCAGGGGGAGATAATTAAAGGCTCTTGTTTTAGGGAGAGGGTATGGGGGATCTGTGTGTGTGTGTGTGTGTGTGTGTGTGTGTGTGTGTGTGTGTGTGTGTGTGTGTGTGTGTGTGTGTGTGTG
>JAQQZR010000007.1:5398252-5432058 GCA_030068235.1 Notoglanidium macrostoma
TGTGTGTGTGTGTGTGTGTGTGTGTGTGTGTGTGTGTGTGTGTGTGTGTGTGTGTGTGTGTGTGTGTGTGTGAGACTTCTTTTTACTTCACTCTGGAACAAAGGTGTGAAAAGGCCACCCCCGAGATACACAGACACTAAAGATGGTGGAATGAAATAAACGTCTGCTCTTAACTGCAGCAGACGCTCTGGATGGAGCAGCCTGCTGTGCCGTAATGTGTGTTTGGACCTATGAGACGGAGCCATTTCCAAGTTTTGGCTGATTGCAAATCTCTGAGACTGAAAAAGGCTGCAGGGAAATAGTACTTTTAGCAGGATTCATTACATGCTAATCTTTTTCATTGCTGATGCTATATGCAAGCTGAAAAATGTGGCTAAATGCAATAATAAATGCAATCATCACCTGTTGAGCTAGCAGAGTGTTGTTGGAGCGTTTATGGAAACGTTAGCCTCGGAAAATTCTGACATAACATTGTAGCAACTAAAAAATGTTAATGTAGGAATGTTTATAAATGTTATGCAAGAAAACGTTCTCAGAAACCGAGAAAACCTGGCAGTTGTTAGTGATGAGAACATTCAGAAAACCTAACCTAGCAAATGCACAATCATGCATATGTATGTAATAACATGAATAAACCTACAGTTTATTCTTTTGCATCTTTTAAAACATGGACTTTTTCGTTGAAGGTCCCTGTTGATGTTAGGTTAACTGGAATAGTTCAAATTAGAAACACCTTTTAATCTCATAATTCTGGTGGCCCGATTCTCTGCATTACTGTAGCAAGTAACCCTCACAACACATGGGGAAAATTTCATAGTAATGTTAAGGTGCCTGTTTTGAATTTGACATGTCTTGAAACCACACAGTTTTAGAGAACCGCAGCGAGCTACGTGAGAAAGGAGTAGCTAGAGGTAATGAAATTATGACAGATAGAAAGTATTAGGGAGAAATGTGTGCGTCTGTACAGTACAACAGTGGGGTGTAAAGGCACTGCTCTGTGAACTGAACACTCATCTGTAGGGCTGGCAGTGACTCATTTGCTCTTTCACAGAGCCAGAATGACACACACTCACACACACACTCACACACACTCACACACAGCCCTGAGCCACACACTGAAAGCTCACAATGCCACTGATACCCTTCTGTTTGTCACCCACACAGTTGTACATGATGTCTTTGCCCTCTGCCCCTTTTTTCATTACTCCTCTCATTTTGCATCCTATTAATCAATGTATAAATTTTAATCAGCTAATACAATAGTAGGAAAAATTGGGAAAGCACCAGGATTACCTGTGCATTTACCAAAACTTTTAATAACATTGGTTTTATCCAAAAACATAAGGTTATATAAAAGGTAAAACACCTGGAATTTTTTATTTTTTTTTGCATGATGGTATGCAAGGTATGGTATGATGGCAGAAAACAAATAGCAACAGCCTTTCCCCTTTACACCTCGCTGCTTGGATAAATCCTCAGCAATCCTTAATAATGAACTGCAAAACATCTTTTGCGGTGTGCAAGAAATGAACTGTGGGTTAACAAAACCTTTTTTTCATGGTTCAATCTGTCAGGTGTTTGAGATTTATTTTTTGTAGTTGTTGTATATAACATTTCTACAACATTGCTGCAACATTCTGATAATGTTTGCTTTTGTCTAAATGGATATGTTGTCTGAGAAATAATAGTAATGTTGTGACGCAAATCAATATTCCAGCAGATGTAATGAGAATGTTGTTTTGGCAATGTTCCAGCCGAACCTTCTGAGAACCCGCTGAATACTTACTGAGTATTCGATTGTTAACATTAACATTCTCTATGTTCTTTCTTTATTGCTCATATGATGCCTGTGAACTGAGTGTAAAAGAGAAATGTAAGACCACTTGATTTGTATCTAAGGGGACTTCCCTTTACTTAAAAACGGGAAATCTGATTTGAAAGGGCTCTCCTTTTCTTTTTCGAAAGGGCTTTCTTTACTTAAAATTTTTGCATGTTTTCAAAGGCCCCTTCTCAGAAATGTGCCCTTTAGACCACCTCATTCTCTCATTTACTAAGCTGACTTCTGATTATGAAAAATGTAGCAAACGTTACTAAACAAGAAACCAAGACTTCCAATAGTTACTGATTTGTGTCAGCCAAAGCAAACATGCAGCTGTGAAGCTAATCTAACGCTCCTTTATCCTTTATATCTGTTAAATGAATTTTTATGTAGTTATTTTTATGTGGGCATACTAAGAATCATGCAAAGATTAAAAAAAAAAGTTCACACCGCACACCTGTGCACACAAAATATAGGAGGATGTGTGTTTTAGTTCTCTGTCTGCGCTTCAACAAAACTGTTGATAGAGTTGGTCTAGTTTTAGCACTGTTTTATCACCGGTTGCTAAGCTTTATGAAAGGAGGCCAGCTTTCAGTGTTTAAAGTCCTAGATGAGCCATTGTCATGGACATGAGTGTGCCTGTTAATTTTGCACGCTCCCACTCGTTTGTATTTTTCCCTCTCTTTTTCCCTCTTCCTGCTCACTCGGTGTAGACCGAGCCTGTTTGCACGGCCCTCCCTCCATCCACCTCTCTCTCCCTCTCTCTCTTTGTCTTTTTCCCTCCCTTAGCATAAGATTGAATTACAAACACAACTGATGTGTCTTCCCTACAATATGTCAGGGCTCTTGTTTTTCCCAAGCACTAAATTGGACTTCGGGGAGCAGGTGCATCAAAGAAAGCAATCTACTTGTGATTCATATCCGTAGTATGTTTCATAAAACTTCTCTGACCTTCTCTGACATCTGTGTAGTTAGTGTCGTGCAGTGATGATTCAGAATCGTCGAGAACTTTATAAGTTCATATGGTTTATTATTTCTGTAGTAAGTATTATTAATGTTCTATAACTTCTGAAATATTCCTCATAACACAATGGTTGGTTCCAGCTGTCATGTAGAATTCAGGTGGTTTGGTGACTGTGTGACTTATTAACATTGAATTCATTCAGTCATATTCATCAATTGCTTTATCCTGGTCAGGGTGGTGGTGGATCCAGAGCCTTTCCCAGGAACACTGGGATTGAGTTAGGAATACACCCTGGATGGGATTCACTGCAGTATGTACACATACCTTCATGCTTATAGTTGTTTTCAAGTAGCCAATCTGCTACACGCATATGTTGTGGTAGGTTGTAAGAGACAAGTGAACCCAGAGGAAACCCACAAGACATATAAAACGCCTATATACTGTATATTTATATATATATATATATATCCAAAACAGACAGCAATCCAAGCTCAGTATCAAACCAGGGACAAAACCTGGAGCTGTGAAGTGGCATCGGTACCTTCTGCACCACCAGGCTAACATTAAACCAAAACAGAAATATCTCAAAACAGGACAGAAGCCACCTTTCAGAAGTATTAAAAGATTTATAGCAGGTTGTAAATCAGTTGTTGAACCAAACTGTTCAACTCCCTCCCAAAAGTGTATTGAGTTGAGGTGAAAACCTGTTTGGAAAACTGACTTCTGGTCCACAATGCTTGTTTGTGTTCGGATGCACCTCCTTCAGTCATTTTATAGACTACACTTAATGGGCCACTGTAGAGTCTGGGGGCGGAGCTTGGTGAACATGGGCAGGAATCATTCAAATGTTGAACTCACCTAAATGTTACAGACCTAATCTTACTAAATGCACCTTTAAAATAAATACGGTTGAACCTCATTTTAAATGATTGACAAGTTTTATCACATTGAGGGTTTGCAACAATCAGGTTCTATCTTATATTTCTGCAATTTCCTGTATCAAAGCTTACACAATTTTCATCTATATTGTCTTATAGTTTTAAGCAAGGCGTTAGTTGTACAACTTTAACTCTTTAAACAACGAAAGAAAAGAAAACAACCGTATAATTCCAAGGTACCCGCATGTTGGCTGGTTGGTCAGTGTAATGATAACTGACATGAGTCACTCTGTAGTTTGGGGTATTTATTCATGCGTGTACTCATTCATTTACTCATTCATTTTTTTTGCCGGTTCCCCCTTTCCCTCACAATCCTGATGTTTTCAAAAGTATGGGTTGCTTTTTAAGAGATGAATCAGATTGAGCAATTACTGCTTAGAGCCGACACAGCATACGCTAGCTCAGACAAGCTCCCATTATTTTGATGATGACATCAAAGCCGGCTTGCTGACCTCAACACGGTTAGCTTGACGAGGAGGACCGCGAGTGTGTCGTGCTCAGGGCGGAGTGAGGAGGTAGACTGAAGTATGCAAAAGCCAAGTTGATATGAGTTCAGAGGCCACAGAGGACTCATCTGGTGGGAGTAATGGCAGCCTTGAGCATTGACTGAAAGGTTACTCAGAAAAGCCCCAGGCTCTCTATGACTTATAAAGTCTGGCAGAGAACAGTCTGCTGGGATGGGGTCGTGCACCAGCGTGCTGGATCATTTCAAAGTTTCATTAACATAAAACGTGCAGTTCAGAAAAAACACAAAATTAACATGGCACTGCTTTGAGAGAACTGGATCAATGAACCAGATTGATGCAATGCAAAATATCCATCCATGCATCCATTATCTATAGCGCTTATCCGTTAAGGGTCGCAGAGAAGCTGGAGTCAATCCCAGCTGACTTCAGATGAGAGGTGGGGTACACTCTAAAAACAAATAGCTTAAGAATTAATACAAGTGATACAGTTAATAATTTAACTAGTCGAGTAACATCTACAAAACATTTTTTTAATGTTTTTTAACATTTTTTTTAACATTTTATAATCCCAAAGATAGCTGCTAACATTCATCAGATTATTGGTGAATATCATGTGGCAGGAATGCAGTCCCTAAACATCGCCTGGTCTTTTTCCTGTCTTCGACTGTCCAGTTTGGGTGAACCCGAGCCTACTGCAACCTCAGACGCATGTTCTTAGTTGACAGGAGTTGAACCTGCTGTTGTAGCCCATCCACCTCAATGTGTAGTGTGTTCTGCATTCTGAGATGCTTTTCTGTTGTTGTAAAGAGTGGGTATTTGGATTACCATAGCCTTCCTGTCAGCTGGTAATTCTCCTCTGACCTCTCTTATTAACAAGGAGAAGCTGCTGCTTACTGGATACATGAATAAACAAATGTACAGCTGCTAGAGTTTCTTAATAAAGACCACCACAAGCCAACAAACCAGCTTCAATGCACCCTAGCTTCAACAAATTTCTGGTGCAAAGTTTCATCTAATGCAGCAGTCCAAAGGCTCCTATATGTATTAGGTTGAGATCTGTTTCAGTAAGGATGAGATGTAGTTGAGGCAAAAAATCCTGACTAGCCATCGATTTTAATAATTGGTGCATTTAACTAGTCGTGTGGCACTTGAGGGTTTACAGATGTGCATTCACATCACAGATACCTACTGTTAGGTCCCAGTTTAGCTTAGTTTGTAAACGGATACAGATTATAGCTGTAGAAGAAGTGTGTTTGCTGAATTTCAGTTTTCTCTGCACGGTTTTGAAAAAAATACTCAACACAACAGATGACCCGGGCTGGATTTGTTTCCATGGTAACACTACTCTTCTAGCCTCTTTTGTTATTAACATTATGAATTAGTATAGTACTATGATTGCAACAATAAGGAAATGCTGGAAAAGAACCTCAATAGAACCTGGAACCTCAATACATTCTGTATGTCTAATAAAAAAATGAATTTTTACTGATGACAGTATGGACATTATCTATTAAAGAGCCCCAGTGTGCATCCATCTTAAAATGGAGCTTCGATTCCAATCTGTGCATGAATAGCTTATGCATGAAAATAATTCAGCATTAATATTAAATAATCAGACAGTGAGAAACCACAAAGAAATGCTATGTAGGAGTGTAAAAAAGCAACGAAACTCGAATGAGTCAGGACGCTAATGTGATACTAGTTGGCTGGTTGTAGACTACACATTAACGCTCTCTATATACTTTTACATAAACATCATATTTAAGGGAAAAATTATTATTACTAGGAAATATCTGATTATACCAATACAGTATCTCACTATAGTTTCAAAACTTTGCCAAGGTATTTTTTTTTTCTATTTACATTTGAGTATATTATCAGCCAAAAAATATCAAGGTGAAATATCAAGGTTCTCTGCATGCTCGGACTTCCTGCAGCTCTATACCATGCATTTATATTTACATTTTACCTGCACGCAAGGTTATTGAAGATTTCCATGGCTGCATGCATGAAAAATATATGCAAATTCTTCTTCATTTTTCATATTAGCACCTACACTACCATTTGTATGAAACCTGAACAAGAGCCCGCGGGTGTGTTTGTCATTTTTTTCACAGCTGATGGCTCACACTGCTTGCGCAGAGATGCTCATGATTGAAGTACGCTGTGGAACAAACCATGAAAGGTGGTAGGGGGGTGGTGTTGTGGGGGAGTTTCACTGACACTGACGTTTACACTCACCGCTAAGGGGGTTTGCCTCGTGAGTGGGAGGAAAAAAGAAAGCGGCATCGAGACGAGAGTGAAACAGTCGTAGAGGAGATCTCTGCTGCGGTTACAGTGACGCTGTGAGTGGGTGCTAACCGCCTAGCGCCACACCACTGACCTCACAGCTGGTTTTTGGTTGAGGTAAAGGAGAGGGATTCCAGAGATTTTCATCTTTTTGTGGCTGAAAGGTTGGACTCTTATTTACCATGAGAAAGACTGGAAACGTCAGCATTGTTGTCATTGTTGTCAGCACTCTAACACTCTTACCACACTGTAGGAGCTCATGCAAACTGACTTCTCGCTGAAATATCAGCCGTACATGCCATAATAAGGACATAAAATGACTCCAATAAACATATCAACTGCTATTCTGACTGTTGGGACTTAAGAATGGTCTGTTCCTCATATCAGATGCTACTCTAGGACACAATGACTTTTTGATATGTGCTCTGGAACAGCGTGTTGAGTGCTTTACCCTGGCCTTGTGCCTGAGGTCGACGTGCTTGCCATCACTACTTTGCGTCACGAACCGCCTTGGCAGTCTTTACTGACCCTTTTTCTCTGTCACGCTCTTGTTTTCTGCACAGACTTGCCAGCTCTTAACTGTTGCAGGAATACAATAGGAACCTTTTCACTTTTGCAGTTAACATTTTGAACAAAATCATTTCCCCATATAAAGTAAATAAGGTAATAGTAAACACATTCAGTCCATTCATTTAGCTTCAGTAATCACTGTATGTTGGTCAGGGCTGAGGTGGATTCAATGTTTATTCTGGAGAACATTAGGTACAAGGCAGGATTACACCCTGGAGGGGATTACAGTCCTAGGGGCAATCACACCTAGGGGCAATTAAAGCAGCCAATAGACCATAAATACACAATGACAACAATGAATAAAAACCAGTGCTTTGTGCAACTTCAAATGCTGAACAAAATTTGAAGTTGTTGCCTTTGTGTCTGATATTCTTGAACCACAGGTTCGACATGTTTCAGCCCTTTTGTTTGTGCAAACAACACTATCTTTGTGAGCACGGCTACCACAAAGTGCCGCTGTCATCGGGGAATGAGCACTCTTTCAAGTTTGTCATTGTCTGGTGCGAGTCTGGCTGTCTGACTGGTTGAACATTGACCTTGGAAATGAATATTGATGCTGATTGGCTGAAAATGAATTGCTTGTTGGGGGGCGAAAAGATTTGATTTTGAATTGAATTGAAGTTTAAATTTTTTTGGCCTTGAAAATGCATCAAGTGTTTCCAAGTCAAAGGACTCGAGTCCGAGTGAAGTCAGAAGTCATTGATGTCAAAGCCAAAGTCGAGTCATATGTCTACTTTTAATTATGTCAAGCTGAGTCCAAAGTCAGCAATGTCAAATCCAAGTCAAGTGACTCAAGACCCCAACATTGCTATACAAGTCCTTGGGTATGTTGTTACTATAGAAACTATTAGAAATAACTTATTATGATGAATACACTAATAAACACTGATGATTTGCTTTGCAGACAGAACTACTGTTAGCACTGCTGCTATAGAAAATATCATCATCTGACCAATCAGCATCGAGAAATCAACACCACCGTGGTACTGGTTTGCATATCCACTAAAGTTTATTAATGCAGTAAATAATGTTAACATGCCTTTATTTCAAATATTATATCGTCAGCAGTTTGATGACAGAAATCAGGACTTGATATTTTAACCCAGTTGTTATCTTGCTGATGGAATGGCACATCTGAGAGATTTATTGTGGTATAAATCACATTTTTTTTCTTCCATGTTTCTTGTTTTGATTGACAGCTGATTTTACAGGCTAAACATAATGCACTGCTGCAGTCCTAATGCTCTCACTGATGGTCAATCTGCATCTGATGTCATTTACTGGTATTCCTAAGAGTTCCAGGCCTCTGCTTTATTGCATTTCATTGCTTAACACTGCAGTTTGAGCTGCCTGTAACCTGATAGCCCCAGATATTAGTGATTTGATTGCAATTGCTTTAAACGCTGCTTTGCTTTCTTCAACCTCTTCAACTAATCAATAAATTGTTCTGATCACAGAGAGGTGCACAAATACACTTGGTACAGCATGCTCTGCAAATACACATGTCCGTGTGTGTGAGCGGGTGTTTGTAGAGGAAAGCACATGCAAGAGCTGAAGCCGCAAAGCGAGGTGGGAGGGGGTCTTAGTGAGGAAGAGCTTTCCGAATCGTCCTGGAAGTCACGTGATCTCAAATGACCCACCACTTCCTGGTTCTTCCACAAGCTCCTCCTATAGCCTAATATGGTCATGCAGAGGGGAGCATGTGCTCTGTCACTGCTAGCATCATGTCTCTCACTCTGTCTCTCTCATTCTCTGTCTCGCTCTCTCTTTCTCACTCTCACAGTCTCCCGCTCTCTCACGCGCCTTACTTGCTTTTGTGCTCTGACTCATTCTCTTGTCCAATAACACCCTCAGTTTTACGAATCATGTTTTCCAGGGAAATCTTTAGAACTGAGGTAGTTTCTTCTGAAACTGTTCGATGAAACACTGATTAATTGATTGCAATTCACTTGCTTCCTATACACTTCTTTACTGAAGACTCAACTTGTAACCAGACGCTGCTTGTCAGTTTCTTTTATTTCTCATCAAAACAAGAAAACATGGCTTACTAGAAAATGTTTTTTTATTGTTCTTAAATTTGCTAAATATAGAACATTTTTGAATGCAAAGGCTTATATTTTCATGCCCTGGAAAAAGCCTCTGCACACTCCTACTGTATAAACGTTAACATTCTTTCTCCAGACTGATTTAAATAATGAATCCAAAAATAAGAAGGAATCACCGTGATGATAAACAAATGAATGTGGTTTCCTAATCAGCTGCAACTGGTCTATTTTCATCCTTAAGTCTCTCAACACTGAGTGTTTCACAGGAAACAGCCATGGATTTTGCAATCTTATCCGAATCCGAAAGGATTATTCGGGAACAGGCTTGCACCAAGCTGAAAGGGAAGCAGGGGGCTGGTTATAAAGAACGAGACAGAGAGTACTTGTAGAAAGCTGTCAGGAAGCACAAGCGTGTAGCACCTGCAGGGCCGCAGAGTGAGAGTGAGCTGGCCTGTGCCTGCTGCTTTTTCTTCTTTCACACACTCCAAGCCTCTCATATGGCCTCTCTGCTTCAGAAAGCTTGGATGTGACTCCTGGACATGCACATTAGGCTAACAGGAAGTGTATAGACAAGTGGCTTTTATGTGACATTTAAACACATAGCAAGATGATGAAAAAAAGATGCTGATCTGTGGTCAGCTGATGCTAGGAAATTCTTAGCAAATTTGAAACGCATTAATTGCCCACATGGTAGTTTCAATAGTTTCACTAGTGTATCGGGTAAACAGAGCTTTATTAGAAGTGTGGGTGTCTCTCTCTCTCCGTGCGTGTGTGTGTGTGTGTGTGTGTGTGTGTGTGTGTGTGTGTGTGTTTGTGAGTGTGTGTGTGTGTGCAGGTGTGCATATACCTGCATGTAAATCAATGTCCTCAGGGAAAGGTTTTGTGGACAGGATTCCCCACTAGTCATCCCTTAAGGAAATGATTTGTCTAACTGCTCCCAGAGAAAACTAACTCTTTGCTTAAGCAAATTAGGGACTGTACTTTTAACACCAGTGGTTCCAGATGAAAACATATTAAAGGTCAAATGGATGTTTAGAAAAAGTTCTGGTAACCTAAAATTGTTTACAGGCCTTTGTCTATGAAAAAACCACTGCTCTGGGGACTGATGAAAAAAGATTACAAAAGAAGTAAAAGATTAACAAGGTAAAAGTTTAGTAATTCAACCTAACAAGTCAAAACCGGAGTAGACCTGGGATCAACCATAACTGTCTGCTGGGAACATTTGAGAGACCAGGAAACAATTTGTGGCTAAACTTAAGAAAATTTTCTGAAAATTATTCAGATTTAGGGACTTTTGAGAGTAAAAACCCCAAATTTTTAGATTTTCTCTATAAATGTTTCAACACTGTTTCTTCAGCGATTGTAGCTGTAGGAACATTAACATCAGAAAATTTCCATAACGGTTATTTTTCTCCAACCAGAAATCTTGTGTGAGCAAGTAATGAGTAATTCTAATATGATTCTGCTAGGGTTATTATTTCAGCAGTTTTAACACATCACAAATAATCATGTCAAACACAGCCTGTTGTATATTATCTAAAGATTCAGATAAGGTTCTTTGTTAGCTGGGCTGCAGTGCTTTCAAAGTGTATTACAGCTTCAGCAACATGATCTCGTGTAAAATGTGTAAGATTTCCAGCAAGTGGAAGTGATTTTGTTTATTTTGCTTCAACTTTTGGAAATTCTCGACTGTTTTCACTTTGTCGTATGAGCTGGCTTTTGCAAATTCCTTCATATTTGAAATGCGAGACTTCATTGTCTTATGGTCAGGATTACATCATTTTCAACCTCTGTATGTTTGAGCTGCAAAATGAGAAAAAGATCGTCTTTTATTAGCAACAAGATAGCTTGTCATGCATATTTTCCTCTTCAAAACAGCAAAACATTCAACGTTATAGATTTAACAAGCTAATGTGCTGATCGGTCTAAAGCAAATACTTGTATATACAGTATAACTAATTTATAGGTAAGAAGTGCTACTTTGTTTATTGCTGATGGTGTGAGCAACTATGTTGACTCGATGAACTCATTTGCCTAGCTTGGATCTGGGAAGAAACCAACCAGAGTTCCTGAATAGGAATTCCGTGTTGATTTGGCATTTTCTTTAGTATTTCCACGGAAGGTCGGAGGTCAGAAATGACAAGTTATGCAACAGTATACTTCCACATGCTCAGGTAAGCACTTGAATCCTAAACCAGATGCCAGATGGACTTCACAAATGGAAATGTAGTCTGTTATGATTTCAAGCCTGCCATGCACATGGTATAGGCCCTGAAGCTGGGTCACCTGTAAACTGTTAACAATTGCTACTATTGTGTGCATCCTCATAACATTATACACAGACTGTGTTTTGACTGCATGCAAAGACAATAATTTTGTTGACCTGATCACATTTCATTCTGGGTGAATAACAAGTGTCCCAGTTCCGTGCCAATGCCCGAAGGTGTTCGCCTTATTACACTCTTATTATATTTCAATAAAGAAAAGCTTCACGTGTGAGACTGTGTGTGCTTTTTTTTTCGTTTTCTTTGAATGTGCAGTTTCTGCCTGCAGGTGAAAGTCGGCGTTCTCTGCTGAGCCTGCTTGACTTGTCTCTCCTGCTCTTTTCCCAGAGGAACTGGTTCCCAAACTTCCTTCCACGGGAGAGCCGGCTGTCACGCCCAGAGACGAGCCTCTCGGTTCAACAAGGGGTGGGAGGCATCCGCATTCCTCCTGTGCTAACTAAAAGAAAGATCACTGGGTCAAAAAGATTTTTAAAAAAATCTGCCTTTTGTTGTTTTGTTGTTGTTGTTATTATGGTTTTGGGTCATACAGTTTTTGTACGGCTATGATAAAAGTCAGTCTGTTGTGTATTTGGTAGAACTTGGTGAAATGAATTATGTATGCACAATGCAGGTATTGTAGTAGAGCTCTGTGTCTGCATTTAGTCCTCGTAAAATAGACTTTATCAAACACCAAATTTACTCATGAGATAAACATTATTGACTCAAATGCTTTTGGTTGCACTCGTATTACGATAGCAATTCATTTGTGCATGCAGCATGTGCTTAAACTGAAGGGAACAGACAAGGCTCAACAGGACAAGAAGTATGCTAAACACTCTGAGAATGAAGGGCAGGAAAAGGGATGGTTGACATGCATTCACTACGAGGGAAGGGAAGTATGAGTGAAATGGCATCCTGTCCCGCAGGAAGCAACTGTTGTGTATAAAATATGCTTAGAACAAAATTATAAGATTAAGGGTATGGTTCATTTCCTGGGTTCACTTTAGTTATTGAAGGTTATCCCAAAATTTACAATGCTAGTTTAAATCTAAATGATAGAAATCCAACATACTGTATATCTGAATACCCCAAAACCATTATCATTTAGAAACATCAATGAGCATTATTCGTTCACTTCCTGTTTCTGTCATTATTTGCCTTGAGGATGTGCATCTGCAGCATCTAATGGTGAGAAATCTCACTCCGATCTGTTCACCACCCTCACATTTCCTGAACCACCTTCTGCGTCTGCTGAGGAAAAGCTGCAAAATGTGGGAACGTTAGCTGTCGACTGTGGGAGAATGAAAGTTCAGAGCTCTGAGCAAAACATATACTGTCTCATGGATTTCTCGGCCCTTCCCTTGTCTGTTTGTGTAAAAGACATGCCTCTCAGCTCTTTTTTGTGTTCTTTTCCCAGATCTCCAAACAGCCTCAGGATGGTTGCGGTTGATTTGTGTGTGAAGTGTGTGGGAGCTGGCTGAATGCCCAGTATCACATGATCAGCAGGCTGAAAGAGCAAGAGTGCTGAGAATCCAGGAAGTGGTTTTAGCTTCCTCTGTTCTCTAAGAGCTGTTCCCAGATCAGGTTTGTCATCCTCAGCGCTGACACTATAATAAGCACAGCTGGTTCCAGATCAGCAACTCTGGGCATGAGATGTTTCCCTCAGATTCTTTTTTTGGAAGGATTTAAAAAACATTTTCCTAAATACTGTTTTGGTGTCTGTTTCCCAGCTCATGTAACAACACTGGATCTCAAAGCTTGTGGTCAAAATACAAGTGAGTGAAAATTGTAATGCTGCTTCATTATGTCTTAATGCTTTATGTGCAGGATTTCAATAACTTTTCCCCCCAGAATCATATTAGAGTAGTTTACGAGATCTGATCACATGCAATGTCTGTAAGAATTCATACAAGCAATAATAAGACAATTTAATGGACATAGACAATACAATAGAATAAAATGGTTAAATTAGCCTTAGCTCCTAACACCTAGCCTTAAACTTTGTATCATTTCATACATGGGTATGGGCATGTTGATTCAATGCACGAGCTCATATAAATACTATATTTAATCACTTACCCATCCCAGACTCTCTTTGATTTATTTGCTTTGGCTTATTTGATGCGCTTAATGCTTACAGTGCACTTTGAATTTAATTTGCTTAATATTAGGCAGAGAATGATTAGAGTTTCAAGGACATTTTGGAATTTTGCCCCGTCTTGTAGAAATATGTTATTGTAAGCTACTTGTGGAAGAGCATTTCATAAAGTGGTTTGTGCTGCCCTGTTCCCCCACTGTGTGCATTAATCTCACGGCTGTGAGAGCAGAGATTTGGAGAGAATTCAAGCCTGTGTTCCAAACCGCACAATGCACACTAAGCAGTATACCTAAATAGTAACAACACTAAGGATGTAGTGACATATTAATGCAGTTTGGGATACAGCCCAAGTATTCATGATTGGCAATTCCTCAATATTACAGAAGTGTTATGAGAATAAGATGACATTATTGCACAGATCAGTGTAACACTCACTTATTGAGCACCCGATGGTGAAGGCAATAAGTGCGTGTCTTTTAGCTAGTCAGCTCTTACTCTCTCTTAGCTCATAACTTGCATATCAGTCATGCCGCAATGTAACTCTGTTCATTCTGCAATATCAGAACCTACACACATGACCTATAGAATGTCACCTAACGTCACCTGATATAGCTAGCTACAGTATAACCTTCGGATGAAGGGGAAAAAGCTATTCTGTAATCTTTCAGCTCGCTATACAAGAGTGTACACTGAACATAAAAGCATTCCCTGAGAATCTGCACATCTCTGCAGATGCTAGCAGTAACCTTGACACTAACTGTAGATTGCTAGCTAAATGTACCTGAATGGACATGTGATATGCATCCACATGTAAGCATTGACGGAGATTATTTCTGATACAGAACAAAAACGCTCATCTGGACTGAGATCCTTTTTGTTTTAAAATACTATTTGAATTAACGTATTAATGTGAACGCAGCCTTATTTCATGCCTGACGCTTTTTCGTGATGCACCTCAGCTGTATATGACTTTGAATAACAATTATAGGACAGCGAGGGTGACTCACAACAGCCCAGGAATCCTTTATCCTTAATGTCTTTTTCTCCCTTTATCAATAATCCTATTTTTAATGTTAAAGAACATCTATGCCCTCATACAAACATATTTGTATTTAATAATATATAGGTAGATGCTGTATCAGTCCATGAGGAGGACTGTGGAAACTGTTTCTTTGGTTTCGTTCCAAATTCAGTGAACAGACAGATGCTGGGGTGATCATACTGTATCTCTTTGGCACAGGCTGTCTTATGCTGAGGTTTTCTTAATTAGGCTGTTTCAGTTCAAAATGTAGACCTAAATATTTTACTTCTCAGAGACTCTTATTTAAAGCCGTATGCAACTTTGAATTTTGTCTATTCAGCATAACCGTACTTTCATTGCCTTTCTGTGGTCATATGATTCAATCGATGAGAATTATTGTTAAAAAAGATTCTTTTTTTCAATATGTGAACCCTTGAAAAGCAAAAGCAAATACTGATTTATTCCTTAACTCCTCAGGGAAGGAATATTGACTCATGATGATTAATCACTCTTCTCACTTTATCCCCTTGCAAAAGGGTATTAGCAAGGATCATGCCTATGTTAAAAGGTCACAGACACGGTTCTTACCTCCCTGGAAGAAGAAGAGCAATCATCTGGCATCATGGTGACTACTATTTATTCTTACTTTAGTAACAAGTCCCTTTAATTGATCCTGATTTTTGACAGACCAATGTGCTTTCTGTGTCTATAATTAGTGCACTTTATTTAGCTGTATGTTAGCTGTATCTGGACATCATACTGAAGGAGTTTTTTTACTACGTTTTGTAGTGACATGTCCAATACAGCTAAAACTCTTATTCCCACACCTCTTCACTTCACAACCCCACCCCCAAATTAAGCCTGAAACTTTCAGGCTTTTGTTTGCCAACATAAATTTACTCTCTCTATCTACTATTCAAATGTGTGTCTGTGTCCTGGCTCAACTCTGCAAAGCTCACCACAAGCAGCCCTGTTCTTAGGCTATTAATCTCTCAATAAGCTCCACCACATAATAGACATGCCCTGCGTCCGAAATAGCCTCTGTCATTTTTTATTCATGGTCACCCTTCATGTGGCTTAAACATCTTAATTTTGCTCCTAAAGCTTTACATTACATTTATTCATTTGGTGTATACTTTGCGCCAAGCTGACTTACAATTGAGCGAAGCCTTTGCCTAAAGGCCAACAGTTGGTTTCAAACAGTCATGGGAGTTGGAGTTGTCCCATCCCTAGTTCAGAACTTCAGCCACTGAAGTACCCACATGTAGAAGTATGGAGTGGCCTTGCAAAACAATGCAACACTGTCCAAGAATCAAGAATCTTAGTCATTCGCAGGGAGAAAACAGTACAGCACTGCTGTACTGGGAGAAAACTGCAGCGTCAAGATGAGCTCATCCTGTATTGCATTATGGTTATGATCACATGACTAATATAGCCTTCATAGTCATGTGACGATCTCATGCTGGTTATGTAAATGTCAATTTTGCAGACCAAAAAAGATCTGATATGTATATATCAGATTATAATTATTTAGGTAAAACACAATCTTAAAAACTACCTTAAATTGTTTAAAATGATAAACTCAGTTAAGCCTTGTCAGGTTTTCTGATATTCCTAGTATTTTTTTTTTAAACATTGAAACTGAAACATGTATGTTCATCACTTTGCATACCTACTTAAAGAAAAAAAAAACAAAAGTCTAGTCTTTTGATGTTGATAGAATTAAATACCTGGAATTTCACAATAATTTTATATTGTATATAATATAATTACACTATAATATTATAATTACACTATAATTCAAAATCAATTATCTATACCGCTTATCTGTTAAGGAGCCCGGGGAAGCTGGGGCCGATCCCAGCTGGACAGTCACCAGCCTATTGCAGGGCTAACACAGAGACAAACACCCATCCTCACTCACATTCACGCCTATGGGCAATTTAGAGTAGCCAATTGATCTAATTTGCATGTCTTTGGACTGTGGGAGGAAACCTGAGCACCTGGAGGAAGCCCATGCAGCCACAGGGAGAACATGCAAACTCTGCACAGAAAGGCCCCAGTCAGCCAGCAGGTTCGAACCCAGAACTGTCTTGCTGTGGAGGTGAGTCTAACAAACTTCCAATTAGTAATAGGAAAGAACATATAAAATTTCATATAGAAACTGAGGTTATGAATATAGAAAAAAAAGATTATTTGGAGAAAGATGGTTTTAAAAATACAATGTTAATATGTTTCTATATTTCCAACTAGTCAATGGAATTAATAAGGTTTTCAAAGTAATGTGCTATATATACATCATAAACATACATACAGTACATTGACATCATTGACATATGTCATGAGGTGGGCGGGGCTTCTCAGGTAATATTAACTTTTGATATTTTTACTACTACAGTTGAAAAGAAGACGTTATAGGCGCGATTTATCCAAAAAATCTAAAAAATGACTGGCATGAGCAAATTTGGTGACACATTTAGTGCCATCATTGATGCCTGTAGTGTTAAATTTTACTCATGATAGACACATGCAGTTGTGAACAAACAAACATTGCAAATCCAGCCAAATCTGGTCTGCAAGCATATTTCATTCAGAAGTCTATAAATAACCAAACCTTATGTAGGTTACACACCAGCAGCAATGTTTAGATGAAAACACCAGAATATAGATGACTCTGGTACTTTTCCATGAGAGACTTTTGTTTATGATCTTTCTCCCATTGCGGAGGGAGGTGGTTAAGATCGTTGTCTCTGTTTTAGTTTTTCATATGCCCAGGTTAAGGACAGACATGCAACCCTGTTGTGTAAACATTCATATGTGAAAGTGGGCGAAAAATGGCTTGATGTGCTTGACGAGCCTGGGGAGAAACTGTGGCTTCACAGGCATCTCGAGTAACCTGAGTGACCCATGTATACGTCACATGCACACACATTTTACTCGCGCTCAGTCTATCCCTGTCCTTCCATCTGATTAGCTGATGTGACCACTCGGCATATTGCTGTCCTCCAATCACAGACAGACTTTTTCTTATAGTGAGATCATGCGCTTACTCACCAATCACATGAGCTCATCACTCTTTCTTCCTCACACACACTCACATTGCCTGTGTTTTGCTTTCCTCCCTCTGCAGTGTCCATTTCCAGCAACCAGGGCCAGGCTTTTCCAGGAAGTCAGGAGTTGAGCAGGAAGTGTATGAGTGTGTTTGTGTGTATGTGTTTGCAAGACCCATGCTCCTTCTCGGTTTTCTGTGTGATGTCAGACTGCATTTTGTGCAACTGATCTCAGTGCTGGAAAAAAAAGAAGCGGCAACATGCCAGCTTTGGGAGGGGATTACAGTAATTAAGTGCTTTGCGTAGAAACACATGACTTCAGCCCAGCTTCGAAAACTGACTGCATTGTCTTCACTCGGGTGACTTTAGCTCAGTCTGCTGTTATTCATCCTTCTTCCTTATATGGTTGTTGCCTTCATCGAGCTTTCCAGAACTGTGACCTTTTGGACCACCTCATAAAGGGGGTTTCCTTCTGACTCTGAACGCCTTTGCTGTGATTCCAGCAGCCATGTGAGGGAAGGACAGCTATAATCTAGCCATGTCATCAGTAACAAATGGGATAAGCAAGGTCAGGGTGTCGCTGGTCACAAGAGGCTGAGTAAAAAGTTGAGCTGATGAAAAAGAGAAGCTCTTGACATGGTTGTTTGTGCTCCTCCAGTGGCCTTCACTTGCAGGACACTTGTTAGCTTTTAGCAAGGTTGCAATTATTCATGCCTAATTTGGCATGTGTATTGCTCCAGAATTTTCCAGAGCAATAACAATACACTCCTGGGCAAAAAATGAGGCAAACGAAATATTGTAAAACGTGAAGATTTTAATGATTTCAACAAAAATCACTGGGCAGAAAATTCACAAGAACTTAAAACAGCGCTCCTGAGACCTCGGCCTTCTTTTGATGGTCGATGCTCGTTGCTGAAACTGTTGGGAGGAAAAGCTGGAAACAGCGAAGTGCACTCACATAGTCTTCTGGTACGCAAAGAGAAAATCATGAAAAGACTTAAATGTTTAAATGATATAAAATTGAAAGTAATCTGGGGGTTCAAAATATTCTGTTTGAAGAATTTAACATTGAGTGGAATAACATGGACTCTTCTTTCTGTAAAAAGCCATCTGCAAGTTTACCCACAAGACTTCAACATTTAAAGGAAATCAAGGGAAAAGCTCCCACACCAATTTACTTTATCTATTTGTTTAATTCTTGCTAATTTTCCTGACCAATGATTTGCTGTTGAAACCATTAAAAACTTAATGTTTTGCAATATTGATTTTCTTTGCCCAGGATAGTATACAATATGAACAATACTTGCAATGAAATATATATTGATTTAAATCATGAGAGATACTGCACAGTATCATTTATTTATAATTATATACAATTATATTATATTATCCAATTTACAAACAAATTTGTTGTGATTTCTGATAAAGTTGGGGACTACGTGTAAAACAAAGCACTTGGACCTTGTCTTCAGGCATGTAACAACAATTGTGTTGAAAAACCCATCTACACTCCAGTTTAATCAACCAAGTTTTTAATCAGAATATGCAACTTTCAAAATCTCAGCACCCTTTCAAACTACACAAAAAAGGAGCCAGCTCACCCTTCCCAGAAGCCTCTGCACTTAGCAGAAAGTTGCCATTTTTGATACCATCGAAATTCCAGTGTTGCTTTTAAAAAACGATCTGCAATGATGCAGTAACATCCAAGGTAAAAGATCATAAATTGTAATGTGAAATTAAAGATATTTTGTCAAAGTCGTTTAAATTCTTTCAACCTATCTATTTAAAATAGTATTTTAAATTCTTTCAACTGATCTATTCGTATGGTTTTCGGTCATAATGGGCCTCAACCAATTTGTAGGTGGGCAAGAAACAAAGAAAATATCAGGCATATTGTGTTCAAAACTTCAAAAGGGATCACTAACAGTGAATTTGTGGAGGTTTGGCTGCAGTCACATGCTTTCAAAATGCAGTAACCTGTCTGCAAACAAAAACAAAGAATTGGATTCTGGGAAGGGTGAGCTGGCCCCTTTAATTGCTTGCAATTAGCTGTTTGGTGTTGTAGGGGTGTGCACACTACACGATAACTCATATACGAAGTTCATGCAGTGCACAACCTTTCACCTGGAGAGATCCCTGCCAAAGCATGCCTAATCATGATGCTGTCTAGCAGGTGATTTTGTTTGATTTTGAAATAGCTATTTTTATACTGTGTACCAGTAGGTACAATATTGTGTTGTTTATTTTTGTTGGTCCTAACAACCGTTCGGGTTGTAGTGACATGCCAAATAATTTCCTATTGAAGCATTATTGTGATCATTATGTTATCATTGTTTGCTCTGGGCCTCTTAAATAAACAGATAGATGATAAACTGGATTCAGGAATCTGCTGCACGTGTCAGCAGATGCATTTGATTTTCTCATCAATGTACTTGCAACTAATCTCAGCAGAGTTCACCGTTGAACAAATGAAACATGTCTGAAAATATTGGCGCCTCAGCAATCACTTGCAGAATGAGAAAATCACATTGCTGAAACATTCACAGTAAAAGAGTGTTAGTTGCAGAGCCCCAAAATTAGTCAGCGACTGAGAAATTGGGGTTGAAATTGAGTAGCATGTTCTAGACTTCAGGTTAAAAGATGCTAATATTTAGGGGAATTCATGACGTCATCAACTTTCACATGAACCCTTGAGTCATCAGCTACAAAGTCTAAGCAGTAATGCTACATCATGATATTTTACAGTGGGTATAAGGGCCTGTGTGTGGTCCGCATAGTGTGTGGGGCCTAGAAGTTTGGTTTTCATCTGACATTGTTTTAATGTTCCTGGGTGAAGTTCAAGTATCTCAAAAATAGCTTCTTTCTTGCAACTTTTGAAAACAGCTCATTATTATAGAAGCAGTGTGTAGTAGTTTCAAAACCTAGCCAAGGAATGTCTTTGTATACAAAGACGTCAGACCGAGTACACAAATTTTATTATTTAGAATTTTTTAAAAAGTAATCCTGAACAAAACCATAAAGCCATTTCTTATTTGCTTCCATTCTTTCCACAATGCTTAAACTATTGAACGTTTGCTTATTCTGGTTCAGAATTGGAAATAATGTATGGAGAGGAAAAGCCCTCAGAAAACTGTGGTCTATGGAGGTGTCACTAAATAGTCTGTGCAAAAGGATAAATGTGAGAATGAATTACCATCTGGTGTTTGGTGTACTGTTCCATTACCTTTTTTTACCCCCCTCTGCTGTAACACTGTTGAAATTGGTCTCACATTGCTTCATCTGCTGGCTTTTGTGAATTGTATTACATTTATACACATAACTTGCTCTGTCAAAATTGCACTTTTATTAAAAACATCTGTATAAATGAAGTAACAGTGTAATGATGTTGAATTATGCTTTTTAAAATTAAAATTTACCAAAAAAAAAAAAGAAAAGAAAAGAGAATGAAACAAAACCAAGAAACAGCTAAATATTTACATTTATGAATGTTTCACTCAACATCAATCTTACTTACTGTTACACTGGTGCAACCTCATATTTGGGTATGAAAAAAAAGGAATGAAAAAAAAGGAAGAGGAAACAAAGTCTCTCCATTTCTCCATTTGTAGGAGTTGGACTTTTGACTCATGATAATTTTCATTTTATACAATTATTTTAGCATGTTCTCTTGAAGATGGCTGTATATTGATGCAAAACAGCAGGAAAGATGAAAACAGACACACCTAAAGGGCATTGAGAGAAAGAGAACTTCCCCCTAAGACATTTACAAGAATTACGCTTACAGCTGATGGGGTAATCCCTCTGCAATCACACTCAGTGTTTCATCAGTTTGTTCTTTTTCATTTCAGGACACGGTTTTAACGTGCAATATAGAAATTGTGCTTTATCAACTTTCATACTTCACCCAACATATCTATTTTCCTCTTTTGGTATTGATTTAATTAGGTTTCACTCTAAATAACTATCACTTTGGGAAACCTCACCTAACATCAATAAGTGTAGCTCTGTTACATGAAGCTTTTATTTGTGAGTTGTTGTATGTTCTTTGTGGAGCGTGAATTATATTCATGCAGAATTATCAGAATATTCAACACACAGACTCCCAGCAAAAACCACGTGAAACACTTGTTCTGTTCTAAGGAAACTGCCGAACGCATGCTGTTTCCTGTGTGTGTGACAGGAAGCACGAGTGGACTGTCACAAGAAAGGAGCCTCACTGGTCAGAGTGACATGACACGTGTGTGCACACACACACACACACGCACACACACACGCATGTCATTTTGACAAGAAAAACACACCACTTTTGTACAGATCCTTTTGCCATTAGTTCCACACAAACTCCCTAAAAGAGAATCAGTCAATTTAGCATTAGTTTAATTATTTATCAGTGGAAACATTTGACATGAAATGTTCAGGTGCCTTTGTTTACTCATTTGTTGAGCTTATCCAATCATCTAGCCTACCATGAGCAGTTCAAAAGGTAATCATTTTGCATTGCTTTGGGGCATTCTGCTGACTATCAAAAAAAGTTTGCTGATTTGTCTTGTTAAGTACACATCTGCATTCAAAACACCTTTTTTTTTCAGATTGTATCATAAATTCATGAAATCAGCATCTTCCTCTGAACACTGTGCTGAGTCTCACAGGTGCTTAAGAGGTGTGAGGTTAGGCTTGTGGTTTAAGAACTTCCCCTGGGAACATTACAGAAATTTACAAGAATCACATTGGCAGCTGCTTGACTAAACATGTGAGACCTCATTACCATTATCTCACCATGACTGTCTACTGTTCCACACTAGTTAGGAAATGTTGACCCTTTCTGAAGACTTGTTCCTGTTTTCCATAGTTTATTGTCCTACTCTTTAATACCATGCAGTATGGAAAACTTTCCTTTATCAGCTTTCATACTTAATCAAACATGCTATTTCCTCCAACCAGTTTCCATGAGTCATTTCATTTGTGTTTCCAGCCTAAAAGGAATATCCCTGTTAGTGGATTATTGATGTCTGGAGAGGAATTATTTCAACTGAGACACCTCTTTCACCTCCACCCATTTTAAACACAATCACACCCTGACACATACACGAACCGTTTACTCTACAGCTTCCGTGCACAGTGCTACCTAGAATAGAAGTCTTATCTTATCTACTTTTTCTGTAGTGGAATGCAATCTTTTTTCCCCAGTTTCCAAACCCAGATGTCAGTTTTCCCTGCCTGCAGAGTCTGCTGTAAACCGGAGGCACACATGAGGATGAGTTTGTCAAGCCCTATTGACAAACATCGAGTTAACATCGAGCCGTGAACCTGGGGTCAGTGTCTTCTCAGAAGCTGGGGATCTTTTCTCAGACTCCAGGGTCTTCTTTTGCCCCTCCTCCCTCACTGCAGTCGCTTCATCTTGACAGAGGTGGAGGCTGTACTTTGGACCTCATTGCCAAGCTACCGTGCATGCCTTCTTTCCCCACTGGCCACGTGGAGCCAGGCTGCAGCCTGCTCACATTTCTGCACGTGAGTCTAAAGCAATGCTGGCACATGACATGTTTTTTTTTCCCCCATTCACTCTGGGTTAACCAGAGCAGTATGTGCCCTAAAGTTATTTAATTAAACCAAGCCGTAAAATCAAACATACTAAAGTAGCTTAGAAAAAAATGTCTTTGAAAGACAAATGAAGGAATGATAATATGTAGCTATGTTTACTTCAGTAAGCCCAGGAAAACAGAAATAAAATATATATGCACACAGGATGCACGTGCACATAAATGCATATAAAGACATATTTGCAAACTTTGAATTTTTGTTAGTATTAACATGAGAAGTGTCCTGATTGTTGTTTGTTTGCAAAGGTTAACTTTGTTCGTGTAATCTGCAGAAGAATGCAAGCGGATGACTGTAATGTGTATAATAAATTATGCTAAGCTACAGACATGTGAGCTTAAGAGCAATAGGGCCAGTTCTTAGAAACCCGTATAGTGTTCCAGGAAAGAAAAACTGCTTAGATAAAGGGCAGGCATAGACGCCTTCTAAGGCTGAGCTGTTGTACTGGGAAACAGCCTGTGTGGTATGGGGCGGAGGCACCCGGCCTCTCCTTCTGCACACTGTACACCAGTGTTCAGGTTTTTAGACACCAAAGAGGACTTTTTATACCTGCAAACTGGCAAATGCATCCCAGTGATCCAGTCTGTGTGTGCACACATCCACTGCATTTGTTTGTGGTCTTATGCTAGACACAGTATCCTGCAATCCTGTAAATATACAGCAAATATTTTTGCAAATATATAGCAAATATATATTTGCTTTGGGATTTTTTTTTCTGCAGACTAATATTCCATCCAAATCTCTATGTATTTATGTATGTATTATTGATTAATCGGTTAATTTGAACTAATAAGACTGTTTCCTTACCAGGAGCAAACAAGATAATGCTACTGTTAAAGGTCCAGTCATCAATTCTAATCAAATTCAGCAAATATCTCCTCATAATCAGCAACAGGGGGCATTTACGCTCACATACAGATGGGAGGGTAGTTGTTAGTGTCATTGCCTTGGCAATGCATGTTTTGAGGGCGGAGCTTCTGAAGGAGCACAGAAGGGTAGTGTGTTTATTTGGCTGTTAAGTTCAAATATCAATAATCTTTCTTAAAAATCGATCAACTCCCCTTTTAATGCTTGTACTTAATGTTTGAACTAATATTGTGTGTGTGTGTGTGTGTGTGTGTGTGTGTGTGTGTGTGTGTGTGTGTGTGTGTTATGGATGTAAATGGATACGAATACATTATTTAGATTGAACAGATGCATTCCAAGCAAATACAAATGTAGATACAAATAGTAGGTGAAGTATTTGTTTTGTTTTTTTTTGCTATTGCCTTAGATAAAAAAAATTATTTATATCAACTAATATATTGAAAAAGAATTATTGTTGAATTAATATAACAAATCATTATTATAAGAAAATCTTCCCAGAAAATCATACAAGCATTATAATGAAATGTAGCATAAAGGACCCCAGTTTGACTAGCAGCAGTACTGCATATACAGATTCGATAATGTGAGCTTGACTATTGACCCTTTCTGACCTTTCTGGAATTTAACAAACCCAAAAACTGAAGTAACTGTGATAAATGTGATAAAATATTATTAAGTGCATATTGTTGTCAACTATAAATAAAAAAGTTTCTTGATTTAGGAAAGTCATTGTTGTTTTGAATGGCAAGTTACTCAGTCATATTAGATAGAAAGCTTTCCAGAAAGGTTCACAAGGTGTCTGGATGAGACCAGTTATAAACCTGTGTGAAGGAACTGTACTGTACTGTACTGTACTAAAGGTACTGTGGAAGTTCGGAGGTTGAATAAAGTTTTGTTATGCAAATTACAATTTGCTGTAAAGACTTCTTATCTATCTAATATGACCCAGCAGCCCTGTTATTTTTTAAGTGGTAGGGGGCATAGTACTTCTCATACAAGTATATTTTGAGCACTATGGCATTGTTACACCTCTAGTGTGTATGCAAAATAGGCCAATAGGAGGAATGTGAAACAGTCAGTCTTGACAGCTTGATCATTTTTGTTGCAATCATTGAGAGCTAGTTGATTGTAGACCAGCTGTCCAAGTTCTGATAATGGTTTATCTTCATGGGTACAGTTACTCACAGCTGTCAGTGCGCTACCCCAGCAGGAGGTCGGAGTAATTAGGCCAGTCATGTTAATCTCCTGATGCTACCGACTCCAGACTTTCTCAGGGGAAATCTCCAGAGGAAGGTTATCAGAAGCTGCTATCATAACCATCACTCGCTGGTCTAGCCGTCTAATGATTAAGACTGGAAATTCAGAGTGTTGTGTTAACAGGACCCACACAAAGAAAAGTACGTTGTCTCCTCAAGGTCTAGCAAATAACAGGGTTGCAAAACTCTCACATGTTTGTCATATGAGATTCACACTATGTGTCCTGTCTTACACTCTTAAACCACAGCCCAAATTAATCTCATTCTCAGTCATGAAATCACAGCTCAGAAAAACTTCTCCCTTTATATCTTTTGTAGTATACCTATCCAATGCCCATGTCTCTCCAAAAACTGCAGATTTTCAGAGATTTCCCCTCTATACAGACCCATATCGGTTGAAGACATGCTCTGTACTTGCAAGCTGAACATGGGCAATCCCACAATATACATTTAAACTTAACATCATTTAGCTGTCAGTTATAAAATAGATCGAAATGTTTTTGCTTGCGTTCAAAATAGCAGGGGAGAATTCTTTAATCTCAGCCTCAACTTTTCTCACAGTCCTGCACAGGAAGATATACAGTGCATAGAAGTAAGAAAGTACAATGTAACAAGTCCTGCAAATTCTAAATCTTAACTAAAAAAAAGAAAAATAAAAAGTATGTCTCACAGTACCGTGTGATCTCAGGGTTAATGTCTGCCCAGAGTATCAGACATGTGTGGAGTGTGGCATCCCAGCCACAGTTCGAAAGTCCCTGCTAAGTGCCTTTGTCTGCAGACTGTAAACAAGGCCAGGCCAGCATTGGCCCAATTACACAGAGGCAGACAGACCAAATCCCCAGTTCAATCAGTTCAGTCAGCCTGAATGCAAGCACACATACAAAACATGCAAACACAGGCCATATTCATCTCTGGACCACATGCACACACAAGCAGTTGGAGACATTTATTAGCCTCCAGCATGTCTAAGTATCAGCATAGAGAATATTACATTGCCGCACTGATATATATATTTTTTCCTCACAGCCTTTCCTCCCCTGTTCCACCAGAGCATGAAATTCAGTCCCAGCTGCTTCCATTGAAGTGGCTCTCTTTCTGCTCCTGTTTCTAAGGAAGAATCAAACAAAAAGTACTTTCAAATTACTTTCTTTTCAGGCATGATGTTTTACGTGACAAATGACATAGCCGGTGTAGTCTTACTCTGCACACCAACTCCCTTTAATTTGTTCTGACACACACAGCACTCTGTCAATTTAATCATCGGTCTCCTCTGTGACGACTTGGTAACACTCCGTGTTTCACTAGCTGTCCTTGTGCTAAGTTCTGTCTCACTATTTCTCGGGTTTCTTTTACACAAGCACACAAAAATTCAAAAGAGCATTTTTTTCACTAAGGACTGCATGGGATGTTCTCGCCGGAACATTTTGTCACATCAGAACAGAGTGCAAAGCCCAGAGGGAAGAGCCAAGTCCCTCATAAGCTGTCTTTTCTTAACAGTATGCACTCGTGTAGAAACAACCTTTCGCATTTGCATGTGCATCTCATTTAATTTGAACATACATCATAGATCCATGCTCTGCAGGTCGTTTACATCATTTTATGTTGCCACTTTCTAATGCTAGCCCTAACCAAATAGTGAGCTCACTTGGCTCCTAGTCACCAAAGAAGAAAAATCCTGATTGAGTCATTGGATTTCAATATTTTAACCCTTTCATTTCCAAACAAGCCTTAACAATGACATGATGACATTATGCAGGTATTAAATACAACAGCCTTTCAATTCCAAGAAATGTTTAGATCTTTTCTGGATACCTAGAAAGTTCCAAAGATTCCCGTCTGGTGAGCTATGATGTGGTTGTTAAATAGGATGTTTGTTGTCTGACAACATATTTGACCTAGAGGCCAGTTTTAGAAAGGTAAATTTACAGGTTGACAGATTATATTCTATGTCATCCCATGCTCAGACAAAAATAGTTACCATGTAAACAATGTGCTATTATGCATGTCTGTGTACAGTAAAGGCATTCACCCAAGGCATCATATTCGCCTTCATAATCTGTTACTGTTGGAGAGGTCAACAATACACTGTGTGGCAATATCACATATTGGTGTACACTCTTTACACACACACACACACACACACACACACACACACACACACACACACACACACACACACACACGCACACTCACGCACACACAAACATCATGTTCACTTTGGTGTCCCTCCAGACTTGTACCAGGGATTCCCTTTTCAGTGACCTAATATGTAAGCACAGCTGTTTTCAAATGATGCTTGTGGGCATAAAGACGTAGCAACACCTTTGACTCATTCCTGCCAGACTTTCGCTCCACGATCCAGATGTGAGCTCTACTTTCACTGACTTTCCCATCGTGTGCGGGTGGGGGAATTAAATGTAGGGTCTTGGCACTATAACTCATTTAAATACCATACCTCATTTAAGCACTATACCTCATTAACATTCAGCAATTTAGAAGGAAAATTCCCATGTGCTGTATATTGATTGGGCAGATGAACCAATGCAAGCAGAACACAAATCTAAGCAAACTAAGACAACAAGCAAACCGAACTTGAAGCTCTTGAAATGGATAACGTTAATGGGTGTAAATCTGAGAATATTATGCATGGATTAACTTCATTAGACTTTAGTAATGGGCATAGCCTCTGTGATGCTATAAAAGACACATGCTTCAAATAGCTAATAATTTTTTTTCTTTTCACTATACATTGCCACTTAACAGTCATCATCGCTCTAGTAAAAATTCACTCCCATTGTGAACGTTATGCTGCGTTCATGGTGTCTTGCAAATGGTAATTTCAATGTTCAATGTGCGACGTGAAAATAAATAATGGATGCTTCCACAAAAGTGTGCCTTGTTTGCTTTGTCAGAGCATATAAAGCCCATAAAAACTTACTGCAACCACACTTTTACAGTTCCAGCCTGAGTGGCTATTGGTACTGTTCTACTATAATGAACTTTAAATATTCATGCAACATTTTGGCGTGAAATTGCACTACAGAAGCAGCAACGGACTATGGCGAGTAGCGTTTGCAACAAGCTAACAGGCAAATCTTAGTGATAACCCTAATGTTGATGATTACCTTCTCAAAACAGCATTTAGTATGGTCAATGTTAAAGACTTGACCAACTACTGTGTCTGCATAATTAACTGATCTAAAGTCAGTACTGCTAAAAGTAGAGAATGGGGGGGCATTACATTGTTCAGAGTGGGAGCGGCCATGTTGATGTGACATCACTTAGCCTGAAATTCAGCATTAACCTGCATTAATGGGCATTGATATCAGTCTACTTTTTATACGTATAGGCGTGAACTGAAAAAATCCTGTAGCAGAGCAGATTTCATGACTCTAGTTATCTAAACAGCTGAACCAGTGCAGCTTCTGCAGTAGTTATTTACCATTTCTGGTCTGATTAATGACTTGACCACATGGCTTGTTTAAAAAAATTCAACAAATAAAACAGAATGTTTAAAGATTAATAAACGGTGACATTATCCTGTGTGTACAAGTATCAATATATTAAAATTATATTAAAATTCTTATATATTAAAAATGCCAGTTTGGGCAAAATGGTTGTTTATTTTCATAGAGTATATTCTGTTATGTATTGCAGCTCTCCATGGAGCACTGTGTTTTGGTGTTGCCCTTCATCCTGGGTTACTATGTTACAGTTGTGAGGTGATTTCTTTGTCCTGGCTGCTTGGCACCATGCAAGTCACAGGTACTGTTATTATAGGTGCATGACAAGCGGCAGATTCAGTGCTTAGTGTTCCATGATGGCTTTACTGTGACCGTGTTTGTCATTGTTTGGGTGTGTGATCCCTATGGGAACACTTTACTGACCCAGAGTCACATGGACAGTTCTTCCATGAGATATGACTTGTTACATGTTTGTTTGCTGTTCCTTTTATATTCTGCAGATTGATTTGCATTTGTTTACAGGAAGTGTGCACTCAAGAAGGAACCATGAAATCCCTGATTCTTTACAACAATCGGTACACAGTATGCAGAACTGATGCAGTATGCACTGTTATGGCCAAGTAGCTTCACAGAGGTCTAGACATGTTGTGAATGAGAACAAATGGTATATTGTGTGCAAAAGCCAGTCAGACTTACTCAGGATTATGCAAGATGCATGTGACAATTTATTTGCTTGAGCATCGCATGAGGTTTTTGGGCACAAGCCCACTCTTCCAAATGAGTATTGTAAGCAGCATCCCCTGACTATATTTGTCTTGGCTCCAGAAATAGCTCCAAACACTGAAAAAACCCTAAGCAGGCTGATTGAGGAACAAAGAGAACCAGTTGTGGCTTTTGATGTATGGTCTGACCCAGGAGGCATCCCACATTGCCCTTTCAGCATGATTAAGAGGTGCATACGGCTGATCCCATGAATGTGACATGTGCCTTACTCATGCTCTTCTCAACTTATCACAGACTGTTTGGGTAGTTCAGAGGAAAACTTGAAAACAACAAGAAGAATAGACTCTTAGTAAATGTCATAAGCAGACCTCATTCTTTTTACATTGATCGTGAATGTGCCATGTGGCTGTGAGAAACAGTCACATGGCACATTAGATCTTTGCTAAACAACATCAGTGTATGGAGATCATCCATCCATCAGCATTCAAGTCATATGTTGTTCATATGTATTTTTTTTTCCCATCTGTAAATGGAAGGGGTAAAATATAAACCACAACCCAAACAAACTTAATAGGTTATGGAACTCATAGATTCTGCAACAGTTAGTAGCAGTGTTTTTCTGTTCTCCATAGTAATCCTGCCTATTTTGATGCTGTTGTCACGTGACTCGATGTTGCCATGTATGGTTTCTAAGGATTCTGAGCTGGTCAACAGTGACTGTGGTGGGGCGGGACCTGCAGCACTGAGGGAAAAGCATGTAATAATTGTCTTCACTGAATATATTTCCCAACCTCCAAAGGCCTTATTCAGTAAAAATGTTTCCACTACTGCACCCGAGATAGCCAGAATAACAACCCACCAGCAATCTCAAGACACCCCATGACTGTCTAATGACTGCTGTGGCTCGCAAAGCCATGATAAGATGGTAAAAGATCTCGTCTAAGATAAACTAGGTGGCCCAGTGGTGCCACAGGGAGTCCACGTTAATGTTGCTCTGTTGCAGCCTGTAATACAAGAGCACCTAAAACCACCATAAGAACTAATTTGACCCACAATCATATGATGAAAAACTTATTTTCTCAGGAACCTTATATTTTGATTTTCTTCTTTGCCTATTTTGCAAGTATTTTTATGTAAACACAGCAATCCTCAAATTTTTTAAACAAAATACATGGTAATATATTTTGATAGGTTGCTCCCAGCTTACAATATTGGGTAAGTAGAATGTTGAACATTCAAAAGATTCAAATCTGATTTCTAAAAATGATTCATATGACATTTGCAGATGTTCCTACAATGTTGTTGCTGCATTTGCAGTTGGAGGAATGTTTCCAATATCCTATTTTTTGTCTAAGTCAGGGCCATGATGGAGCAGTATTCAAAAGGCATTGTGAGGCAAACCACTAGCAGCTGGTGTTTTTTTTTTTAAACATTGCAGGAAAGTTACTTTTGAAATGTAAAACGTCTTAGAATCTCTTAAATACTTACTGAGAGTCCTGATAACATTCTCTGTTACCTGGGCAGTAGTATAGTGCTGTATCTGTGTCTGTGTCTGTTTAGCAAATATCCTGTACTTGGATTTGGGTGTGGCCTAAACTGGAAGTTTCATACGGCAGCTACAAACCAGGGATGTGCTTCCTCAGAGACATGTGAAACCAGCCAACTACGTCTTTTTGATCCACTATCTACCTTCTTTTGCAGCCATGAACTCGCAGAGGTCCACAATTAGCTAGTGTTGCTCTGACTGACAGTGGAGAGAGAATCGATGCCAGTTCTTGCTCCTTTTGCTCTTGGACAGCTGTCATCAACAGGCTTTGAACTTGTGATCTCCTAACAGTAGGGCAAATAGTGTTCTGTTGTGCCACTCTGGAGAACCCACAATGTTTTCCATTGAATTTAGCTGACTGTGTTTCCCAAAGTAAAACAAATTAGTAGCCTAATTTAAAGCATTGCAACTCTAACCAGGCAGTTACTAAGGATGACCAGATGTTCATGTTAATGAACATCATCTTTATTTAAGCCTCATATCTGAAAGTTTGTTTGCATATACATGGAGGCAAAAAATTTTTTTGTTATTCTAGTTTCAATATATACTTGTAGTCTTAACTAGATGTGAACCATTCTAGCAAGCTTTCCAAACAACGACCAATAGTATCGGTCCAATTCATATCTGTATTTGTATCTGTTTAGAGGACTTTATCTGTTCAATCCAAATAAAATATTTGTTTTTGGTTGTATCCCTAGTTCTTAAGCAGTGTTTGAGTTTTTACTGACCAAATGTGTAGTGAAAACATGCAAATCCCCTCATACTGTTTACTATCTGTACATACAGTAGGTTTCATTTTCATTTAGTATGAATAGGGTGGGTTACTTCATGGTAACTTGTACTTGCCAAATTTCAGGTGTAAACAGCATGTTTTTCCTTCTGCAGTTCCATTAATTCTCTTTTTATCTGTGATATGTGGATTTCCAATAAAGCCAGATGCAACTGGAGCCCTCCCTAATACGGTAAAGTGGTGATATGGGTTTTGTTTTTGATTTTTTGAGAGAGAGAGAGAGAGAGAGAGAGAGGGAGAAAGAGATTTTTTCTGCACTTTTTTGCTTTCTATGAAAGACTGAAGTATTTAATGCAGGCAGCCTGTGTGTGATGCGTAAAAGAGCGTAAGTGTGTATGCACGTTATTTGCAAAGAATTGTCTGTTCATGTGGTTGTTCAGCTTCTGAGAAATAAACGTCCCGCAAGGCTTCTTTTACAGGAAATACACACATTCATCAGAAAGACCAACGGGAGAGGTGACTACCGAGGAAACTGAAAAAATGCCAAGATTTTCTGGAATGTGAAGAAAGGGGGCATTCTCTTATTTTATTTATTTATTTTATTTTGAGCCAAGCTAGTTCTCTTCACACAGAGAGACATTAAAAAGGATAGCACTTAGAGGAGTGCTATTCTAGTCCCTTGTTAATTCTTATATACTGCATGTAATTAGTGGATCTCATGACTGAACTACTTTGACCTGAAATTGCACTGTGGTGCTGTGAGAACAACACACCCACATTCTGTGTAAGAGCTACAGATCACACTAACATATTTAGTTGAGAATCTATTTAAACTAGCCTTTGTATGAGTGAAGGGTGTTTCAGACAGTGACTGGAGCCAGGAGACCAGGCTGTACAGTACAATAAGTCTCATAATGAGAGCCAGGAAACAGAGAGCTAAAAATATCAAAGGTTGCTAAAAAGGACAAACGCAGAAGCAGAGAGGAGAAGGGCAGTTCTGCAAACATGGTATATTTTAGGAATGCTTCATTTGTTTGAATGGTTAGATACTTCTTCTATATACGATTACTTTTTTTTTCCACACTTAACAGCTGATTGTTGTTACAATGCAAAATGTTGCTCTTCTAGTTCTTGGAAAGCACAAATGTGTTTGTTCTGAGCTGCCAAATCCCTTAATACTGCTAATTAAAGAAAAAAGAAAAAAAAGATGGACTTGATCACCTCTTGCACTGCTAGTTGTTTTGTCATGTAACCTAGCATCATAAACAGATCTCAGGACACGGTGTTTTGATATGGTTTCACTCCAGCTTTACAGTACACCCATGATATTGGATTAGAGCCACAACTGAGCACAAACTGACAGCTGATAACTGATAGCCACTCTCTCTCTCTCTCTCTCTCTCTCTCTCTCTCTCTCTCTCTGCACCCAGTTCTCTTCCTAGCTCGGTCCTTTCCAGTCCTTTCCGGTACCGTGTTGTGTACCAACACACCTTCCCACCCCACCTCCTTACACACATACCCACAAGCTCCTGAGCATGATGCATAATTTAAATATGATGAGTCATTATTTGTTCCCCCTCTACTCCAGAATGAAAACATCATCACAAACATGTTATGCTGGCATTTCATTAACCCAGTGATGTTTTCCTCTTCTTGCCCTTGCACTTTTGTTGTTTTGTTTTCCTAGGCTGTAGTGCAAAGCATGTTTTCAGCCTTCGTGTCAGAGATATTGATTAACAGTCTTGTTGCCAGCTCAGCTACGTCATTCAAGTAGACAGTGTTGCAATGATGGCCTGGCACACCATGCGAAAACATGCCTGTCCTCTTAAAGCCAAGTGTTAATTTAATGCTAAGGATCTCTAAAGGGTTGAGACACTTATTCCTTTGCTTTTTTTTTGTAAAGCCCTTACACAATGATGCATGTGCAGACTTTGCCTTACACAGCAAGTTTATTTGGAAGTGTTAATCATATGACAGGGGCTTAAAAGAAGAGCTTTTTTTCCAGGAAAAAAAATGGTTTCTGTACTTTGTGTGTGTGTGTGTGTGTGTGTGTGTGTGTGTGTGTGTGTGTGTGTGTGTGTGTGTGTGTGTGTGTGTGTG
>JAQQZR010000007.1:5437421-5449985 GCA_030068235.1 Notoglanidium macrostoma
AAAAAAAAAAAAAAAAAAAAAAAAAAAAAAAAAAAAAAAAAAAAATCTCAAGAATGCAAATCAAAATTGAAAATACAAACTTAATAAATATAGTTAAAAAAAAGGTGAGTAAAATGGAATTGAAAATCTAATGGGCCATTATGAATTAATAAATTTATGAATCCATTAAATAGTTAGGATGTACATTTACATGCATAAACTGTATTATTTTCTATTATTTAAAAAGTAGTACTAGCTAGGATTGCAAATGATTACGTTGTTCGTTACAGACGAAACATTTTTAAACGAAAATTCAATTTTTAACACGAAAAAAAGGCAGCTATATTGTGCTTGCTTTTATGATTATAATTTTTATTTATTTCTTTTTTCTTTTTCTGATAAACCAGGAGTGACCCCGCGCTGTTTGTTTTGTCATGTCTGTCACGCTGCTAGAGGCTGATCTCAGGGATCACTTCACCGTCTCGACCGCATCGTGACGTTTCACACGAGTCGTGACTTCCGGTCGGCTGACTTCCTGTCATCACACGCTACAGCGGTAACATGACACCACAGTTAAGCGCAGAAGGCTGGCGTTTGAGGAGACGTGCTTTTCAGTGTTGTGGAGTTGGTTAACATCACTCTACAACTTAAAAAAAAATACATGGGCAACTGACACAACATTTAATGCTTTTGCAGTGATTAATAAATAGGCTTCAAGCTAGCGTTTTTTTTCTTTACTAGCTCGAGTTAAAATGGTTAAAGGCAACAACATATAATCTATAACATCTTCACTCTGTGGAAATAAATTATGCAGGGTTGGGATATTAACGGGGGAAATAACTTCTAAATGGCACATACAATCTGTTCCTGCCAGGTTTAATACTAGTAACTGCAGCCAGTTTCAGACTGTCCTTTTCCAGTATAGTATTCAGTCATCTTGCTGATTTAGGCAGAGCATGACTCTCATAGTCAAACCCACTGCTGCTTAGTTATGTAAGCCCCATGCCAGGGTCTTTTTTTTCTCCGGTACATACTATCCCTGCCAGTACTCTTATCCTAATATATCCATGCACTTTATGATCTCAGCCAATCCTAGTGTGTATAACGTCTAGCTGGTGGAACAACATCTCAATGAGTTAAAATAGTTTTATGAGAGATCTAATTCTCCTAACTGAGCTCCTTTTGTTTACATTCTTCCTCCCTTTGTCATGGAGGGCTGCATGGACCTCTGAGAACAATATGAAAATGTGAAAGGGTCACCTTTTGGACAAGGATAACCTTCATAGCTCTGTCGTCTATCCTGCATTATTGTCATGCCGCTCAATGCTGGGCTCTCCTCGTGAGCTTGATTCCCAAGTCTTGCCCACTGTTTTTGGGACACAGCCTGGACAATACCCCTTTGTCACTAGAGCCGTTGTGACTTCCTCTCACAGCTGTGTCATGCAGCCTTTCTATAGTGTGATGTCACTGATAAATGGCTCATGAGAAAGTGATCGAAAATTTACTGTAAGGGAATACACTGTAAGGGCCGGCATTACGAAATATACACGTGCTTCAGCAGAAAGGACAAAGAACTTCAGTGTTTCAGGCCTCCATTTGTAAATGAGCAAATGTCATCATTAGGAACCTTTTTTTTTGTTCTGTCAGCTATTGTGTAAATCCACAGGGCTGACTTCATTTTTCATGTTTAGAGGTTGAGAACTGTTGACATCCTGAGCCAAGTTGCTGTAGGATGGTCAGTGCTATAGGATTGTGTTTTCACATTGACATGAACATGACATGTGTCCTTGCAGGTGTATTTAAAGATGCTATCAGCTCCTGTGATCTGTGCGAGATGGAGTTTCACACTGTTCTGGAGCAAAGGTCACTCCTTTGTCAGTGCCTGTTCTTCTAAGAAATGGAGCTGCAATGATTTCCTGCTGTCTTGTTCTGGCACAATTGCGTGTGCCTGGAGAGGGCAACGTCCCAACTGGGGAAGTGTTCATTGAGGGGGGAGAGAATCTTTGGCAGGATCTGGCAGGTTAATCAGTACAGTAATGCTTCACAGTCTGCTTTAAAGTTGCTGTTTTGTTTTTAGAGAGGTTTAGAATGTGGGCTGTTTGACATATCTTTCAGTTATAGCATATAGTAAAGGTCCCTGGCCAATATAAAGACAGTCACTAAAAATAATGGTCATAAATCCAGATTGACAGTGTACATTTTTTCCTGCTCTATTTAGCACATGGTAGGGTGTAGCCATTTGAACTTACCTGGCTGACCTTTTTCATGTCATATGCACTCTGTCCTACTAGGACTGTGCTGTCAGTCATGTGCTTGGTCAGTGGATGAAGGTATGCAAGGATGAATGACACAGGACAAGCTCTCATAATTTACCTTATATGACAGCCTTGTGTATTGAAACAAAATTTCATCATGTATTAGTGCTGTATTTAAGTTTTCTTAAATGAACAGATCACAGAAATTGTGTCATACACGAAGCCTGTAATTTATTCTGGATATAATCTGAATAATCTGGATAATTGCAAATGCATTTTTATATCATTGTGCATGGGTGTCTATGTGTATATGTTCTTCAGAAAGTACATTTGCCTTGCTGATGTTTGGGTAACCACTTTTTGAACTACAGGTATTTAACAAGTGGGAGAGAAGAAGGTCAGCGCCTGTGGGAATTTTTTTTTTTTTTTTTACCAATTCCTCAGGAAACCAGTCTTGCATGTACTCACAGTATCCTGGTCTGTGCTTGACTCATTATATAAACGCGGGCACCCAATGATTAGTTAGTTTTGTGTGGGCAAATAAAGGGATGAGTGGTAAGAATGATTTTCTCACACCTTCTGGACATGATGGGAAAACAACTACAAATGAAAGAGAAACAAATTGGGGAAGGGGTGGAGGGTGCAGAGACGAAAAAGACAAGGGTTTACTATGCACACAATCCTGTGTTACAAGCTTAACTTGTCAAAATATGAGGGAGAACATTACTGAATCTGAAGTTTTATTGAATAGCTGGTTCAGAGTCAAAAGTGAGGAGTGTGTTAAAAACTGTTACGCAATTACACAAATAGCAATAAAACACACCTTCAGTTTTAGAACATTAGCCTCGGGAGCTGTAGAGTTGACTCATGCTTGCGAGTTTGTCCTTATTCGCCAACATTCTCATTAGCAAGTATTCTTCACGGCAACAAGTCTTCTTTGCTGTCTGCCTGCAGTTTACCACCATGAAGTGTTTGCCTAAAGGTGACACTAATGACAGTCAATTTTCCCTGATTGTGGCTGCTGACAGTGTTAAAGTGTATGTTTAAGTGCAGTTCACCAAAGCTGTAGGTGGAACTAGGCAGCAGATTATTCAGCCTTTCACAGATAGAGGGAATCCCTCCCATTTATTTTTAGCTTATGCCCGTGACACCCTAATACACTTTTAAGACAAACAGGGCTTAGATTATACATACAATACAAGCCAAAGGTTTGGCATTATATTACCCTTCATTTAAGGTTCAGCATTATAAATGTGTGCTGCCAGCACAGGGTGTCCCAGAGTGCCCTCACCTCCAAGCTGGAGACTACTTTCCCACATGCTGTCTCTACAAGGCTTTGGGAAAGCTGGGAGGATGATTTATTTGAATTGAACTGAGAACTGCTGACAGCTCTGGGAAACCTTGTCTAGGAGTTCCTCTCCAGTGCTCCTGCTACAGCAGCTGGAGAAGCGTGTGTGTGTGTGTGTTTTCTGGGTGTGTCTTCTTAAACAAGACATGCAGTGGGAAAGCAGAGTCTGACTTAAGAGCTTGTTGTTCGTACAGTGTAAAAAGAAAAAAAAAGCTCAGCCAAAGCAAAAGGCCCAATTCACATGCTAGAACAGTGCCCATTGATTTGCATGTGCATTAAGTAAACCATGAGGGTTCTCTTTGGTTTCCCAGAACCGCTTCACACGGAGCATGCTCAACACGCACAGTGTTCACTACAACAATGGCCTGGATTCATACTGTAGCGCAGGGAGCGTGCCAGTCTGTTGATCTTGGATTGCATTTCCTAGCACGTTTCCATACCCAATCATATTGCGGTAAAAGTGCAGACCGTTCTAGAAACTGTCCTCCCTGCCACCAAGACACTTTCTGGGCAGAGCTGAGTGTAGCTTTTATCAGGAATGTTACTATCTCCTTGTGTGTGTACTGTAATTCTGATAGTTTTAAATAATTGACTAGCACCACTCTGTGACCTCAGACTCCTGTCTGTTATGCTGTCTTCATTAAACTATGGACTTGTTTGTTTGTTTGTTTTTTGTGTGTGTATTTGAACTTCTGTACATAAGATGGTTAAATTTTCCATAAAAGGACAATATCAGAGTAAAAAAAAGGCTAAAATTATCATCACAATTATTTTATTTAGTTTTTACCTTATTAATATTTGCCACAATTATTCAGTGAGTGTAGAAACAACAGTTTTGTTGCACTTGATCATTTTAAATCTACAAATGCTATGGAGAATATTCCAAAGCCCCCAGAGGGCCCCAGTATAGCATGCAGGGGATGGGGGGGGGGGGGGTAATCAAAATGCCCAGGCAGAATCACATTGTAAGCCCTGAATAGTCACATTCCTCCATCTTATTCTGAAGTTCTAAATCTTTGTGCTTTAGAACATAATAGTATCAATAACACCAATTACTTGTAATTACTAATTACTAAAATGAACAGACCTCCGAAGTTTGTCTTCCTGCATGCTAGACTTCTGTGCAAAAATCTGGAACAACCCCCTAATTCAAAACATTAAGCTTTTATTGGCCTTAACATCAATCAATTATTAATTAATGGTCAGAGAATTAGGAAGAACTAAAAATTTCACTATAGAGACTTGTGCCACCATATGCTAGTCAATGAATGTTACCCACAAGACCTAAGCATGTAAGGGAAAAGCTCTCCCAAACTAAGTTGCTTTATCTATTTCATTAATTCTTGCTCATTTTCTGACCAGTGATTTGTTGTTGAGATTATTATTAAAAGCTTATTTTGCAATTTTGGATTTGGCCCTTTGTTGGAGAGTGATTATATTTTTGTGTGGCACGACTGCAACGAACTAATGAAAGTGAAACTTATGCAATGGGGAAATTCTTGAAAGGCAAACCCCTGCTGATTGTTTTTCACTGAAGTGATCAAGTGATGTAAGAGCAATGCAGGAACCTTGCAGGATGTAACAAATAAAAAGCTATTCTTTAATGTATTTCATGTTATTCCCCCCTTTTTGTGGGATTGCTTTTGGCTCTGGAATGGAATCCTCTCCATAGAAAGCAGCCTTTTCTTTCACATAGGACATTTTTATGTACAATATATACAGTGTGTAGGTTATACTCTATGATTAGTTGTATGTTTTAACATTTAAGCACATTTTTCTGAAAGAAATGTATGTACGCATATTAACTGTTAAATAAATGAAGCTGAGTATTGAAGCTCATATATCTAACATTAGCAAAATGTCTAACTTTAGCTACAATTGCTATGCTATTGCTGTCAATTCTGCTTTATCATTATGCAATCAAACATCATGATTATAATTTGAATAGTAATTGTGCAGCCCTGGGGTTAGATTAGTTATATTAGACCACTGTCAAGTCAAGTCAAGCTTTACAAATATGCTAATTCATAATGAGGTTGTAAGTGTGTCTAAAGGGGGTTGGTGCGACAGTTTAACAGGCATCTCAAAGAGTTCATAGGTCCTGTCTTCCTCCCCCATTCATCCTAATGGTGTTTTCATACATTTTCACCTGTCAGACTGCTATTAAGCCTCATACAGTATTATAACCATTTTCACTGCAAGGAAATAACAGTGAGTTTGAAAGGGTCACTCCAAAGCCACTTATAAGAAAAAAGTTTTTTTTAGAACTAGCGCATTATTGACTGTAGACTATGAAAAGGGGATGCCCCAACAAATGTGATTTTGTTGCAGAAAGATATTTTTACTACACTGCAGATACACAATTACTCAGAAGATCTTCTTAGGCAGGCAGAATATCAGGCTGTTTACAGGTGAGATATTAGTCATACCATTACTAACAAACATTTAGTCATAGCGAGTCTGTAGACGTATTTAATTGCATGCAAGTATTAGTGTATAAGATAAACTCCTTCTCAACACAAAAGATGAAGTTTAATGTGTTTGTGCTGGTATGTTTTTTTAATTAGGTCACTTTGAGAGCTAGATTTAACCAGGAACATCTGCACAGTTCTGTTAGTATGTAGTTGCATCACTGATGTTCAGTAAAACTTTACATTACCATAAGGCACATTTTCTTATATTCTAAGCATATAGTTGTTAAAGCTAATCTGACAACCCTGTTGTATGATTAAGTTTCCAATAATGGATCAGATGTGAGTGTGATATGCATGTAGAGATGATGCAAGTGTGAGTCCAGAGTCTAGTGACTCAAGTGAAGAAATGAATTTTTGCTCTGGAGTGACCTCCGCCTGATCCGCCCTGAATTGTTTTAGCTGACTGTACAGCTGTTCTTTCAACATCAGAGTTTGAGAGCTCTAAGAAGGAATGTGTACTAACTGTTCCAACAGAGGATAATTCATCCCCACACTCTAGACAAATACGTAGACAATTCTCTCCCGTAAGCAGTGCATAGCTTGTACATCTGATTCATCATTCCTGTGTGTTGGATAATAGATTTCTGCGTGTGTGGGTGTGTGGTGGCACACCTCAACACACAAAAGCAAGCCCTGGGTTTCTGGATGCAGACGAACCACACCTGAATACTTTTTATCCTAAATGATACTTCTATGTATACACCTAGATTCCAAGAAAGTGTTGTAAGTAGCTGCAAAGTTGATTGTGACAAAAACAGTTTTTGGAACTAAAATAGATCTTTGTGTGGAGAGAAAAAAAAAAACAGCCAGGATAAATTTAGACACCCAGAGGGCTTGTTCAAACAAAAGGCCAGTTTGCAATCATGCCATGAATTGAGGTGAAATGTGAAATTCAATAGGTATTCAGTTACGCAATCACAATTTGGCAGAACTCTGTGCACTTTTCTCTTTTTTACAAAGGCGATGTTTTCACGTCATTGTCTCACACAACACAACGCAATGGAAGCCTTAATCAAAAGGGACATTTTGAGCAGCAAGCTCATTCACTTATGCATAATAGCATTCAAAATAAAGACGCTGACAGCTAATGCTTGTCTCCTGTCCTGTATGATTCCTTTCCTTGGAATCTGTGTGATCTATTCTGGTGTAGAAGTTAAAAGCATTTTCAATCACTTTGATCCGGTTGCTTTTGGGAAACATTTGGCTTGAATGTGTATGAATTGTGCCTGATAAGCAAAAGCCTTTGGGGTTCTCTGTGTCCACAGTGAGTCAGTTCCTTTTATAAAAAAAGATCACTGTTGAGTTCATTACCCCCCCAAACCTCTGACAAACTTTGCAATGCATCATGGATTACTCACACTTATACGATGGCTGATTTTCATGTTATCTTAGCAGATGTTTGCAAATGATGGTATCAGTTAATTTCCCTCGTCTCATCGAAGTAAATGCCAACACCTAAGCGGTGAAAACAGGACCTTTAAAGGTTTTTACCCGGGTCCTTTTTGTTCTGTTGATATTGAAAAGTAATCTTTCTTCTATAAAGGGACTGAATGTCCCTGAGAAGCCTATGTTTTGTTGGAGAATTATTGAGACAACAGGACAATGTCAAGGATTCCTTGCCATTTTTAGTAAACAGCTCTTTCAGGGAATTTATTTTCTTTTCATAAATGGCTTGTTTGTCAAAAAAAAACAAATGCTAGTCTCTTTTTTTGGCTTTGCTTCCAAAGTCTCATCTTCTGTTTCTTCTAAACACTGCTTTCAGAAGAAGGGTTCAAATTGCTGGAAATGTATTGACTCAAATGTTGACCTTTGAATAAAAAAAAGATGGGAACTGTGATGTTCACTGTTTTCATATGATTCACTGCATTATTTTTCAAAAGCCTTTGAAATAGGATAATTGTGGGTCAGCATTAACGTGTGCTTGCATCATGATGTGTCAGACCAGACATGTGCTCTACATCTATTCTGAGTGATAGTGTTCACTTTAGCTTTATTGCTTTGATGGAAATACCTATAATTAACCACATGAGTCAATTGGGAATTACATAAGATGGTCCTCATGTCTGTGGAAATGGATGAGACAGTACACACGAACTTATCACGATGTTGACTAGTGATTCAGCTCTCTTCGACACACTCTCCTTATGCTCTGTGCTCCAGCTGCTGCTTTCACGCACATTAAAGCTCATGGCTCGTAAGAGAAATGCTGAACACAGAGCCATCATCTCCAGAGTTAATGCTCTTAAAATAGAACTGTAGGGGTTTGACAAGTCTTTCTTCTAGGGATTTTTGCCTAAGCACTGCATGATTATAACCTAATACAAAGGAAATTTAGGGAGAACCCAGAGTCCAGACACTGATCTGTTTGGAGAAAGGAATGTCGCATTGTCTAGAAGGCATGAGCAATCTGTCTGAGATGGTGGGACAGGAGGAGAAACGCAGACAGACAGCATTTGTGTAAAACACAGATTTCCGTTTAATAAGGAGGTCTGAGTCCTGTTTACCCTGTGTAGAAAATCTTTCCCCTCTTGGCTGTCTTGTCACACATGTCTGGGTTTTTCCCTCTGAGTCAATGCCGATGCTGACTGATTAACTTTCTCGCTTTCTTCTCACTTCTCTCTCACTCTTTCTATATTTCTCTATTTCTCTGTGCACAGACACAGACTATGGGTCCGGGTGTGCCGTTTATCACTTCTATATGGAATCCAGTAATTACCCCCCTCCCCTTTCTTTTTCTCTGTCTCTCTCTCTCACGCTCTCACTCCAGACACAGACAGACCCGGGTGTGCCGCAATTCTATCCTGCAAAAACTGAGACAGTTACAGCCCCTGCTCACAGTTGAGTCTCAGACTAGGAGGGAACAGAGACAGAGTATAGCAGACAGGAACGAAAGCCAGGGCGGCGCTACAAGCCATCTGGCTGGACCCATGCAAACTCATGCAAATCCATGCAAATATTTTGCAAATAATTTCTTTGTGCAGTGTTTTTCAGTAAGTGTTTTCCCTTGAGCTGTGAGTTATTTCTGTCAAAGTGAGTCAAAAGTTTGACAAGAGTATGATCAATTTTCTTCTTCTTCTTCTTCTTTTCTCCTCTCTGCGGTCGCAGCGTAGTTTTTGTTACTAGTCATTCATGAGTTCACCACACCTGAAAATCTCTCTTATTATTTGTCACTGTCCTGTACACATCCTGCTGTTTCCACATACACACCCATGACTTTATTAACTGTCTTAAATTGACATTTCAGTGCACATCCATGCACTCGCATGATTTGCATACACTCCAAGTGCAGACCTGCTTTGTGAAGCATAGCATTTAATATTGTTACAGTGATTCAAATGCACCATTACAAAAGTACTTATTTTTATTCCAAAATTCTTTTAGTTGTTCACCTGTCTGACTGGTAACGTTAATATAATGGGCTTAACACAAACCTCAATAACTCAGAATCAAGTGGGTTTGTAAATAGTAGAATGTATCAGAGGAACATTGGCTGCTATAAATAACCAAAATATAATTCTACACATTTAAATAATGAGTCTAATATTTGAATAGTTTGATTATGTGCATGAAATAAATCTCTACTGAGGATTTTATTTGTACATTTATTTTCAAGTTAAAGGCTTTCCTCGATCCAAAACAGATGGATAACATTGTGTAGTGCATCAGACACACACACACACACACACACAAAAAAAACTGTTTGTGATTCAGCTGGGAATTCTTTGTCCCTGATTTTAATCTGCTTTGCTAGAATTATAGTATTTGATTATATTTGGGAGGTTTTGCCTTCGATAATCATCTGCAAAATGTTCTTGCCTAGAGTACACCACATTCCAAGAACATTAGTTCAGGAATTCCCCAAAAAAAAGGGAGCTATTAGTAAGCCTCTACCACAGACAACAATAATCTAATCAGCTAATCTAATTATCTAATCTATAAAACTGTTCATTGTTAAGCTTTCCAGATTTCCAAAGCAACATGTGATGCCATAAGAAAAAAAATAATAATAAAAAAAGGTGCAAGGAATGGCCTACAGAAACCAGGCCACAGCGAACTACCTAGCAGCTGTTGGTTTGGGGGTGTGCATGCAGGGGTGTGTAGGGGTGCAAAACAGAGATGAACATTTGTTCAGTCAGGGGTGACTCACCCACCAGCTGTGACTCTTCTCTGCCTCTGAGGCACGCAGCAAGCTGACTACTCTTTTGGGTTGTTGCTACACAATTATACCACAGCGCTGTTAAATTCTCACATATGACGTTGTGGATTCATTTTCTATTACATCATGGCTCTGATAGTAGCACTGACTGTAACATGAATTATTTTTGCATGCAATAGGTACATATTAATGTGCTCGTTCTAATACATTATTAACAACCCATACACAGGGACCTGTATGGTGAACATTCTGCATAACCTAAAGATTACAAAATGGATTAAAAAGATGTGCTGTTGCCGAACTTTAGCAAAGAAATCATTGATATGGTGAAACTTTCTTTTAGGACATGTTTATATAACATTTATTCAAAGTGTCTTGGGTTTCAGTGCTTTGTAAACAATAAGTGAAGTTTTGTCTTCTTGTGTTCAAGCTACAAGATGGCAGAAAAGAACAACACCCTCATATTCATCTTTTGTTATTTTTGCTATTGCAAGCTAACTGCAATTTATGACGTACTGTACATTTTCCTCCTTAAAATTGTATATGTGTATCAGCGTTATAAATTCAATGAGCTAATATGCATCCACGTTGTTTTGCGCTAAAGCTATATACAGTATAACTCATTTAAAGCTAAGACGTAGCTAAGCTGTATTTTGATTTTGACATAATTTCTTTGATCTCGGCGTTGAGGAGCCCATCCCGAGTTCCCGAGTAGGAATTCCTAGTTGAAAGCATGTTTTCTTAGATTTTCCCAGTCAGGGGTTGGAAATTATGAGTTACGATGTTCAGTCGAATGCAGCGTAACTCAAGAGAGAGAACAAAAAAAGAGAGACTGGTGATGGACTGACTGTTTATAGCTGCTAAAATGTAAGTGATAGCAGGAACTTACTTGTTTTACAGACATCCAGTAATGTTAATTATAACCATATTAGTTAAAAAAAAAACATGAAATGAACAACTGAGTTCAAAAATTAACTCAACTGGCAAATAAATGTGGAAACATATGCTCATATAGGAAAATAATCCTAAACAGATTTTCTTATAACAAGTTCGAGTTTCAGTTTATTAGTCATGTGTAGGTTAACGAAGGATCAACAGTACAATGAAATGTGTTGGGTGAGAAAAACAGGACAGCTCAGCACTTAGCAATAAGAGCACTAAAGTATAAAAATAGGAACAAATGTAATTTAGGAAAGAGTTTAGATATAAATAGAAATATGACACTATATACATATAAGGAGAGGGGAAACATTAGTATTGCACAATGGTTATGCAGCAGTCCTGGTTTATGTAGCATGCTAGTTAATCAGTACGGCCCACTGTGCATTATCCTTTACTTGTTATACGGCTCATTTGAATGCTCTATTCTGATTGGTCAGTTTCTGCATTACTTGCATTTATAGCAGACCGTTGCTACGTAGCAATATAAAAAATTTTAAATCAATATTTTTTCTCAAATTATTGATTTTGTTAGTAAGGTGCTGTGTAATAAGCAGGATAACACATAGCGAGTTGCTCATTATTGCAAAACATACCCGTTCAGGGTGGTTCAAGATCTCTGGTCTAGCCTTGTTCCAGTCTCCCTTAAAGCACTGACCATTTATTAAAGTTGTCTTAACTCTTTGATGGTTCATGTGATCTTTTTTTGCCTACAATGATCCATTTCAGACTACAACTGGCCTAATGCAAAAACAATCATTACACATTTGGAAATTCACAAAAGCATCAATAGATTTCTTCAACTACAAAGCCATTTGCTTAAACCCACCTTTGCCTCTTCCCTTCACAATAGTCAGTCTTTTGTGGTATTAAAAGTAACTCTCTTGCCAGATAGGCATGAATGACTGTACTTTATGAGTTATAAACTATACAATACACTGAAATGGGGCAGTGTTTGTTTGAAGTTTACGAAATTACCTGCATGCTCATGTCGGGACATGCCTACTGGCCATGAGACTTAGAAGAGCCTCTACAATGAAGTGAGTGAGCAATATCAGTTTTGCCTGCTGTTAGAAAGCAGCAGGTGTGTTTGTAGAGCGATGGTTGTAAATGACAGTAAGTGGCTGGATCCCTTCATAAGGAGAAGGCTCCAGACTGCTCCTTGACCTGGCTGCCCTGGGGCCAAATCTCTCTCTCTCTCTCTCTCTCTCTCTCTCTCTCTCTCTCCATAATTATTGATATCCCACTGGTATATTTGCATCTATGTCTTTTAAGGATGGAACAATGTCAAATGATTATAATATGATGATAGCTACAGCATGACGACTCGACGACTAAAGACCTACCTCTTTCGGAAGTACTTGGACTAGCACTTATTTATTCTTCACTTAAATACAAACAAACAAACAAAAA
>JAQQZR010000007.1:5456224-5466719 GCA_030068235.1 Notoglanidium macrostoma
GTGCTCCAGTTTCCTCCCACAGTCCAAAGACATGCAGATTAGGTCAACTGGCTACTCTAAATTGCCCATAGGTGTGACTGTGAGCATGTGTGGTTGTTTATCTGTGTTGGCCCTGTGGTGGACTGGCGACCTGTCCAGTCTCTCGCCCGAAGATGCTGTGATTGGCTCCAGCTTCCCCGTGACCCAGATGGATAAAGCGGTATAGATAATGGATGGATGGATAAGTTGTGGGCCTTCTGGATAACAAAACACAACAATATTTCACTTCACGAAGCCTTTTTTTTCTTCCAATTTTCTTCCCAGTTTGGTTGCCTGCCAGTTCCCACCCACCACCCAGTTCTCCCATATTATACTACAGCTACCAACCAGGAAAGGTAAAGGCTAATGCACGCCTCCTGTCAGACAAATGAAGCCAGCCAACGTCATCTTTTCTAAATGCTGCTCCTTCTCTGCCACAGGGCAGTGTAACACCCTCTGAGAAAAGTGCTGTCTACCCTCTTTCACATACATGTATATATATTCACGATCCGCTTTATTAGGAACACCTGTACATTCCTGCATTCATCTAATCAGCCAATCATGTGGCGGCAGCATGATGCAAAAAATCATGCAGATACAGATAAAGAGAACAGAATGGAGGAAAAGTGTGACCTCTGTGACCTTACCTGTGACATGGTTGTTGGTACCAGATGGGCTGGATTGAGTATTGCAGAAACTGTTGATCTCCTGGGATTTTCACACACAACAGTCTCTAGAGTTTACACAGAGTGGTATGTGTGTGAAAGTTTCTGCAGGCTAAAGCACCTTGTTGATGAATTGATGAGAGAGATGAGAGGAGAATGGCCAGACTGGTCTGAGCTGACAGGAAGTTTATAGTAACTCAAATAAGCACTCCTTTTAAGTGTGTTGAGCAGAAAAGCACCTCAGAATGCACAGCACATCAAACCTTGAGGGGGATGGACTACAACAGCAGGTTCCACTCCTGTCAGCCAACAAAAAGTGTTTGTAATAAAATGGATGGTGAGCATATTCATATACAGTATATTCCAACCCATATATAATTGTGTAACTGTAAACACATTGTTCTTTGTTCAGTAATAGTTTTAACACTGTGCACAAAATCAACCTGAATGACACCACTCTTGGCTCTTAACATTTTGCAGATGCCATTATCCTGAGCGACTTACAGATGTGCTTTGTAGTGTCCATCAAAAACACCCCCTTGCTAGTACAAATAGGTCGAGGTTTAAGAATACTATCAAGTTAAACAAACAGTACCATTCAAGTGTGTTTTTTCTGCATTTAGTTTAAAATCCAGACAGATCTGTGCAGATACTGCTTTACAGGTTGGCATATATCAAACAGAATGGCCTGTGTTTAGTGTAAGGGGTGGAGGAGCATTCTTGACATAAAAAAGAAGGCCAAGGCTTTAGGATGACAGGGGTGGGGGCCAGACCAGTCTGTAATTTGGGCTACTTTTGCACACTTTGCATTCTGCCTTCTTCCCAACCACTACTCTAGCAGCCTTGCACAGCACACATGCAACTAAAGAGCCTGTGTGCAATGATGAGTTGAGGCATAGAGACACAGGCTGATTTTGGGAAACCACTTAAGGGGAAAGAAAATCAGTTGAGGACTTTGGTAAGCCTCTTACTGACTGGAGCGCTCCTATATTTATTCCACAAGGCCACCACTCCCTTAAGTATAAATATAGTCAAGCTGGACTAAAAATAGCCATGTACAGAAGGCTATTAATAGCTCCTAAGCCCTCCGAACTTTAGACTGTCACAAGGTTTCAGGCATGAGGCATGAGTAATCGTTACTGGGAAAAGAAAAGTCCTACTGTTTCCCCTCTCTCTCTCTCTGTCTCTCTCTCTCTCTCTCTCTCTCTCTCTCTCTCTGTGTCTATAGCTTAGTGTGAGAGGCCCCAGTATGCAGTCTTCCAGTTCAGGTTCATTTAGCAAATTTAGCTGCTCATGAAGACTTCTATTGTGCTTCAGTGTGACGCCTCAGGGGCAGAGTCTGCGTACACTCTCTTTCCACCACTTTGGAGAGACTGCTGGAACACACTGCAAGCCATTGTCTTTCTTTAAAAAAACGATGGGATTGGTGTACAAAAGCACTTATTATTATCAAACATTACTCACTCCCTATAGGTCATATAATCCACTCCAGTGTCAATGTGAACGTCACACCTTAAACACAACATGAGCTCATAACCCCTAACCAGTCCAGTGATTGCTTTTTTTGTCATGAGTGCACACATCCTACAGGTTCACAAAAGCCTCATATTGGAACACAATAGGCAAAATCTTCAAAAGGATCTCTATGTCAATTATACTGTGGCACAAACCAAAGAGTGTGAAGATCAGAGTAGGTAAACATGAGTTAGTATATGATTTCTAGTGGAAAAAACCCAAAGGTTTATCTAGAGTCAATAAAATCTGTTTACTGTGGAATTCCAATAAAGTAGTTTTGAACTACTTAGGATTCTTTAACAGGCTTCCTTAGCTGCTGCCATGAGCATACAATATTTGTATGGCTGCCTGTAAAAAAAAATATTCATGACCATTTGCTCATCTTCCAAGTAAGCGTGCTATATCCAAATGCATTATTTAAAAAAATGAATAACACACTGAGCATTCATTTCCTGAATGTGTTTTCCATCATGCCCCTGTTCTGGCTTCAACATCTGCTGAAAACTAGTAACTGGTATGTTCAATTAGGCATGAGCTACTGGTTTATGGAGGTGAGATAAAGCTCCAAAGATGCCTTGATTAAAGGCATCACATGGTGCACTGAAAGTGGAAGCGTTCTTTACAGCCTGTTCAATTTGGTTGAGCGTGCAGAAGCATGGCACCAGTTCTATTAAAGAAGCCCAAAGTGTGCGCTCGTGCCTCCAGCACAACCTCAAAATTTGTAAGAGAGCCTGGGCTGTAAAAGAGCCAGTTCTGTGGGTGGGAATCAGGAACCCAGGCTCTGTGCTTATGAGCCAGACTTCTCGTACCTGCCGACCTCAGGGTGGGAGACAGACTGGAGAACAGAAATAGAAGCAGGCTGGGTGGCACACGCTCATTACAGATCACCCACAGATCAAGGCTTTATGAGTAGGAAAGAGGTGAAAAAAAAATCATCTGGAGCCAGGCAGAATGTCTCTATGTCTGTGCCTCTTTGTAAAGAAAGCATAAGCTTGGTTGGTTTTTCTGGGAAAGGCCAGTGTCCCTCCCACCCTCCACCCTTCTCTCAGTGCCTGCTTACCTACATATTCCAAGGCAATGTTTGAAACGACACCCTATCCTGGAAATAGAGCACAGTTTTGAGAATCATGCCTAAAAGCATAGTGGAGAATATCCAGAAACAGCAGAATAGGCATGCACAGATATACAGTAGGTAGTGTCCATGCAGGTAATGCACATAACACTAGCTGTTGTTTGAATATAACCCATGGCTTATGTGCACTCTTACTTTTTTTTCTCTTAAACTCTTTATGGATTCTGTGTAGGTTTCTGAAGCAGAGGGTTGCTGAAAAATCCAGTTTGGTCTGACAAGCTAGCTTGCTGAAACACAAGCCGAAGTGATCAAACTGGTAGACTATCTTTGCCAGCTAGTAATTATTTACCAGCTTCCTTATGACTTGACTTGTTTGATTATGAAATGTTTAAGACTTTCTAATTACCGTAATTTATTTATTTATTTATTTATTTATTTATTTTGCGTTTCCTTTCTACCAGCTCATCTTGACCTGCATCTTGGCAGCCAATAGCTGGTCAGATTTAGCTGGATGTTTTTATAAGGTGCCAAGAGTATCCCCTTCAATGTCCAAAAACCCTTGTGAATCCCATTTTCTAAGAGTGTAGTGAATATGTTGGAATTTCAACCTGCTGGAAAGCATCTGTAATGTTCTTCATGCACCTGAATGTAACCGAACCATGTAGTACAGAACCTCAGTGCCTTTTTAGTGAAATGAGCCTATACTTGCAAATGTTTTGCAGTACTCCTCTCCCAAAGCTGCTTCCGAGGGGTTGGGGGTGTAATATCAGCCATAATTACTGATGTTTGGTTGGTATGCATGACCTTTTACCCATTTTGCAGTCATAAGTCTTCTGTTCAAGGCTCAGGAGCAAGAGTAAGGCATACATTCTTGGTGTGCTGCAACACAAATTATTCAACTGAATAAGGCAGTCTAGTGGCTTTCGAAACGGCTCGCGCTGAGGCACGCAGCACTTCAGAGGAAAGATTTTTCTGTTTCTTTTCCGCATTCCACTCATAGTAGCTGCGTAACTGACAAGCCGAGCTATTTCCGCCCTCGCATCCTATAACCGAAACACTTCGGTCGCTGTTGAATGTGCGTTATCTATTTATATTATAACATTTCTGCTTTTTTGACGGCTTATTACGTGAGAACGGTGATACTTGGCAAATCCTGACATTATGACAGAATGAGTTATGCTAACCCGTGCCAGGCTTACACACAGTAGCTATATCTTATAATTTAGGTTTGCACTTCTCGTTTTTTGCCCTCCTTGTGCCTTTTGAAACACGACCAGTGCTTGTTTATGGGCTTCAGATCGTGCCGGGGGAATCTCCGCGAATCACTGAAAATTGCCCATATATGGTCAATGACGTTCCGGAGATACCGATGCGTAATCGGTAATAGAGCTACGTATGAGACGAAAGAAATACATATTTAGCTCAGGGAATGCCTTGAAATAGACATGCTGTGACCTCACGGGGTAAAAAATAATAGATTATAACGTGAATGGCCCTGATTTGGGTTTTATGTTTTTGACACCATAAATGTAAATAACTTGTATGGTTCAAATATTACACAAACCCTTCTGTACAAGAACATCTTATCACCGACTGTATAAAGGCTATCTCAAGTGAAGTAGAGACCGTCAGACAAATATTTCATCGTTCTTATTTTGTAATATGAAATCTTAAGCAATGTTACAATAAGCTAATAAGAGGTTTGTTCATTATACTGCAGAAAGAGAAATCTGGACCCAAACAAAATAGGTAAGTTAATGCACCAGATTCCAATTCTGGTAAGTTAATGCACCAGAGACCTAACCCTAACCCTGCATTTATTTATTTTTTTGTTTGATTGTTCGTGTATGTTCTTCAAGACAATTCTTAATCTGTGCACTTGGCTTCATCTCCACCTACACCTACACCTAGACACCCCCCCCCCCCACACACACACAGACACACAAAGAACATGCAGATCTTAGGATTGAACCTTGGACCTTGAAACTATGAGGCACCAACTCAACCTTGAGTGTCAAAGCTCCAACCTGAACAGTGTATAGGCCTATTATTTATTTTCCAATAAAACTGTGCTTATCTGGAAAATGGAATTTTTTACTTATGTGGAACATGACTTGGTAATGTACACTCCTACATGTTGACTGCACTGAGCAGATATTGATGTGGCCTACACTGCTTATATGGTGATCTTCTCTTAAAAGACTTCCAGCAATGAGTAAGAGCAAGTTTCCTTGAACTCTCAAAATGACCTACTAAAACAAACAGTTCTAAAACTATGTGATCAAAGAATGAGCTTGTGAATCTACATCTATCTTCTTCCAGACTGGAGAGTATGCCAAAATGAACAGTCTTGTATGACCTCATAAATGCCTCTTCCCTTAAGTGCAGTGATGCAACTGCGACGGATATGATGCAGATACCAGTAGATGAGGACGTGAATGCTCTCCCTTAGCAAACAAAGTATATGATGTCCATTTGTTCTGTTTGCATAATCTGTCACTTTCCCCATTTGAGTATTTGATTACCTGTGCAAAGTTCCTGGTTTGGTTGTGTGATGCAGCTGAACTGTTAATCACCCCCCTCCCTCCACACACACACACACACACACACACACACACACCATACCAGCCAGCCCCCCTTACCCCACATCAGCCCCTCAATTCAAAACATCAGTCAATTGCTTCATTTCCACACAATAATTTATTGAAACAGAATTCATGTTCACATGATGTTCAAATACATATATTACTCTTTTTAAGTTATGGGAAATAAGTTACAAAACATTATTTCATAGTATGCATGTCCACAATGATTCAGACATCCACATGTCCTCTAACACTGGCTTCTTTGCAGTCATTAAAAAGCAGCTGCATTCCACATATGTCTCTATAGTAGCATAAAAAGATGTTATAAAGATGTTAGTCCAACAAATGAGAAATTGCAATGTTAAGCAATGAAGTCCAGCAGCAGGTGTCCTACAGCTAGGTTTCTACAATGCCTGGCAGTCTCTCTCTCTCACTCTCTATCTCTCACACATACACACGCAGTCTCTCGATTTCTGTCCATGGCTCATGGGAAACCGAGTGCGCGCGCTCCCACGCAGCGCGCATGCGGGCACATCGCGTGGTCCTACGGCCATCTCTCTCTCCCTCCTCCTCCACCTCCTTCTTCTCCACCACCGCAAAACAACGCTCCCTCACAGTGGAGGACAAAACTGGGCCGCAACGTCAGCCCCGAGGAACTTTCCTTTCTGTTTCCTCCAGCGTCTTCGCTGAACAGTGGCTGACGCAGAGCGGTAAAAAGAAAAAGCCCCCCTCGCCTCTTCCTTTCCTTCCGCTCCTCACAGAACCAGACGGTTGGGTATGATTTTTTCCGCGCGATCGCAGCTCGGCCGTTCTTCAGCGCTCGCGCAGTGACAGGTAAGGGATCCACTGGTTCCTGCAGCGGCTCTCATCGCAGTAGTTGCCCACCTCCTTCAGCGCTTGGCATTTGAGTGGCTGGCACTGAGGATTCTGCACAAACGGGGGGGAAAAGCGTCAATCATATGACCTCGTATGAAGCTGCAATCATCAGAGATAATGCAATAAATAGTGCACGCGATTGCACTTGAGCTGATACTTACAGTGACTAGGATGCAGTGGAAATCTCTAGGCTCGCCGTTATTGTTGTTCTCCTTATTGGAGCTCGGCTCTTCGATCACTTGCGCCAGGCGCCTCAGCCCGGACACACGCAGGATGTTGATGTCATTCTCGCAGCAGAAAGCTTGCAGGAGAGTGAAATGAATCTGAAGCGCGATGTCATCCTCGTCCTCCTCGTCCGTGGCCAGCACGCACAACACCACGCTGTCTGGATCTCTGTGATCGGGGGGAAACAAATCGATTAATTATGTTGTCAGTAACAGTCTACAGTTTTACAAAGTTTGGCAAACAGAATAGCAGCTAATTGTAGATAGAAGGCAAGATACTTACACATTCATTAGCTTTGCAGATTCGTAAACACCGACAGTAAGGCAGTCTTGTCTTTGCGCTGCTACCAGCAGCTCCTCTAAGGCTTGACTCACAGCATCCATCCTAGAAAAAAAAGTGACAAATTGCTAAGCAACTAGTGCAAACTTCTGCAGTTTTAGGCTTCATGCACTTTTCCTTATAGAGTTTCATCAGTGATCTTGTCTGTGCATGCAATGTCATTTAGGATCAAGGTTTTTGCACTAAGTTAAAGCAAAGCACTTACTTTTTATCAGTATTGCATCCAACGACTTCTTCCAGAGTCATGATGTTCTCAAGTAATCAATAGTATGGGCAAATCCAAACGCCTCAAGTGAAACTGCAAACGATAGATTCCGGTAGGAAAGCGAGAGTAAATCCAAATGCGTCTCCGAGTAGTTTAGTCCTGAGTTCTTGTCTTGCTCGTGTCGTTGGTAAAGAAAGTATCGTCTGCCGGATCCGAGCGAAACTGAACGGTTATATTTACTCTCACACGTGGGCGTGGCTTCGTCCAACGCACCCTCTTCCTATTGGTCTAGAAGAAACCGGGGAAATTTCTATGTCCTTCTAGTCATTGGCGGTTACTGGATCGTCACGCTTAGAGCCCACGTGGGCAGACTGCGTGCGCCCCCACTTACCTATTGCAGTGATATAGCTAGTTGTTTGTGTCACGATTGAGTGTGTTGGAATTTCCTGAGTTTCCCTTGTGCTTTCGCATTGCTGTGAAAGATGAACAACTTGCATCATGTCAACTATTTAATTAATAGCAAATAATTATAAATTGATTTGTAGGTTTTTTCAGTTGTAGAAGCCGAAATGACTATATAGGCTAGATTTCTACAGGTGAATAGCTTGTAGACCTATAGATATAGGAAGTTTTTAATTCATGCATTTAAGTCTTCTTGCACTTTGGCATTGCACTAGCTTCTACTGAAGCTGCATTGCTTCTTAAGGATAAAGGGAAGTCCCATTTCAGTGGTTCATCAAGTGGTTCATCATTTTGCCTTATATTCTTATGGCTTTCAGGTCTGCTAGTTTGCATTTTGCGTAACTCACTGTTTTCACTGCCAGTCTGCACCGGCTTTATAGAAGGTGATCGAGTTTATCCACGTTACCTGGAACTTTCCTCACTCGCTGTTCCTGTTCCAGCCGGTCTAATTATAGGGGCCTGCTGCAGTCACAGCATGCTGATGTTACTGCTTCTTCATGTGCCTTTGCTATTGCAGGACTGGCCTCCCAAAACCCTATTTATAAGGTCAATTAAAAGGAGCATTATTTATTTATTCAAGGTCATTACATGTGCAAAAATAGAGTTCCTCTTAGTGCCAGTCATTTGCTGTTTGCACAACTTCTACTAATCTAAGAAGGCAAATGATTCATGCATAGTCTATGCTTTACCACTGTGGTCAAACAAATGCCTTTAGCTTTAGCCTTTAGCCATGGCATTGGACACACACACAACAATAGAACACTTTGCTGAAGCTCCATTAGCTAAATCACATTATAGACCCAAGACGCCCCTTAGTGGACCAGTACATTGGTTTCAGGTAGCTCAGTCATTTTTACATGGTAAACATGAGCAACTAGTGCAGCCCATGGTCAGCTACTGCCACCTGGAGGTTAAAAAATATAACTGTACTGTAAAAAAAACAAACTCAAAAAATATATAAAAAATGTACGTAATGTTTATATCCAAAAAATAAGGACGCTGTTTAAAGTGTAAATAAGAAAAGAATGCGATGATTAGCATATCATGAAAACCCAAATTTGAATTAAAATGGCACAAAGACAACATATCAAATATTGAAACAAAAGCTTTATCATTTTATTTTTTTTGGAAAATCCAGAGTCAGCCAAAAAAATGTATACACACTTCAGGAAAAGAAAAATTTGTATAAATATTTTCATACTAAATTTATTCCAACATCACAAGATTAATACACCTTACATTTGGCCTCTACAGTTACAAGCGGTGCTCAAAGTGGTGTCCATTAGCTTCCAGACATTTATGCGTAAAAGTGTTCCTGAAGTGTGTATACATTTTTTTGGCTGATTCTGTATATGCTCATATATGTAAACGTTTGGGAACTGAGGAGACCAGTTGCTGGAATTTTGAAAGTGAAATATTGTCCCATTCTTGCCTGATACAGGATTTCAGCTGCTCAGTATTTCGGGGTCACCTTTGTCATATTTTCTCTTTCATGATGGATTAAATGTTTTTAGTGGATGACAGGTCTGGACTGCAGGTAAGCCAGTTTAGCACCTGGACTTTCTATGATGGAGTTATGCTGTTGTAATATGAGCAGAATGCAGTTTGGCATTTTCTTTCTTAAATAAGTAAGGTCTTCCCTGAAAAAGACATTTTCTGGATGGCAGCATATGTTGCCCCAAATCCTGTATATATCATTCAACATTAATGGTGCTGTCCCAGATGTGCAAGCTACCCATGCCATGTGGACTAATGTACCCCATACCATCACAGATGCTGGCTTTTGAACTGTGTGCTGATATCAAGTCGGAAGGTCCGATCTTCTCTTTAGCCTGGCATCCATGATTTCTAAAAATGAATTTAAAATTTTGATTTGTCTGACCACAGCATAGTTTTCCACTTCACCTCTGTCCATCTTAAATGAACCTAGGCCCAGAGAAGGTGGCAGCTTTTCTGGATCATGTTTATATATAGTTTCTTCTTTGCATAGTAGAGTTTTGACCTTCATTTGTGGCTGCAGCAATGAACTATGTTCACAGACAACAGATTTGGGAAGTGTTCCTGAGCCCATGCAGTGAATCCAATATTGGTTTTTGGTCTTGTCCCTTACGTACAGAGATTTCCCCAGATTCTCTGAATCTTTTAATGATATTATGTATCATAGATGATAAAATCCCCAAATTCTTTACAACTTTATTTTGAGGGAAATTATTCTTAAATTATTACACTATTTACCCCAACAACAGTCTTTCAGAGAACAGAGCTGTGAACCCTTCCCCATCCTCAAACTGCTGAGAGACTCTGTTAATTGCCAACTGCCAATAAACACAATTAATAGGGAGATGTTCTTCCACCAGGTGTTTTTTTTAGCATTATGCATCTCTTCCAATTTTCCAGGTAAAATATATATACACTACCAGTCAAAAGTTTGGACACACCTACTCTTTTTCATAGGCTTTTCTTTATTTATTTTGCTTTCTACGTTGTAAAACATTACTGAATACATCAAAACTATGAAGCAACACGTATGGCA
>JAQQZR010000007.1:5466819-5478050 GCA_030068235.1 Notoglanidium macrostoma
TGTTTACTGTATTTTTATCATTTACTATTTACTGTTGCTCTCAAATGCATTAAGAAGAAAAGAAATTCCACTAATAATCTTCTATGTCAACAACCGCTCAACTAAGTAAAGAGAAACAACAGTCCCTCATTATGCAATCTCTTTTAAAGTAATAAAAATAAAGAAAAAAATTTAATTAGAAGGTGTGTCCAAACTTTTGACTGATAGTGTATATAAAATGCCCCAGGATTTATATATATATATATATATATATATATATATTAATCAATAGACTACATGCTTTTTTGGTCTTTTCATGGGTTAACTTTTTAGTCAGCTAGTGCCATCTGGCGGGGAAAAATGTTATCAGAAGAAGAACTTTATACGAATCATTCATGTACTGGTTTTGAAAATGAATAATGAGCACGGAATTTATACGTTAATGAATAAATATTCTATAATCTTTATAATAATTAATCTTATATAATAATTATTTATACAGCATTTAACATATGCTCTCTTTGTCTGTCTGACTGTCTGTCTGACTGTGGCTGTTTTACAAAGAGCTTCAGACTGCCTCTTTCCTCGATGGGATTATACATTAGTGAGCAACGCTTATTTGACACCCCTGTAAACACGTAATATACAGGAAGCACTTTGCATGGAAGCCGGATGGGAAACTACACCCGACGTTTCCCCCCTCATGTTAGACAGTGGCCGTGCTACCTCCATTGTCCTCTGGAGAACCCCTGCAGCTGCAATACGCACTATGCAAACACGACACCTCCAATAATCACTGGTTAAAACACGTGTACACCTATATTAGGTCTGATTGATGTCTTTGGAAACATGCAAATGATAACACATTGCATTTACATTTAGTTTAACAAGCTTCTGTAACTGCAGCCTATGTCACGACAAATTAACCTGAAAACAGCGCGCCTTCTTCCCCGTCTCATTTTAGCGTGTTCGCGAACGAGTCGGCTCATTGACTCGGTTCTTTTGTTTTGAAGCAGCATGAGAACGTGTTTAGAGAAGCGGTCGGTTTTCAGAATTGATGGAAGTAAATCATTTTAATGAAGCAAAGAAACGAGTGTCAATAACATTAATGCTTGCTGTAATTTGTAGTGCATGGCTTATTCAAATAAAGAGAAATATTTGACTATTGAAAACAAGGTGTATAAAATGCAAAGTAATGGTATTTTGCTCATTTGAGGTTAGAATAAAATTTCACTGAATAATTTAAACCTAGGCAAGTTTGCCCGGTTTACTAAAAAAAATGGCAGCCGTTTGAAAGCCGAAAGAGTCGGATCTTAAAGGATTCGACTCACTGAAAAGAGCCGAACTCCCATCACCATTTAACGTTGCTCTATGAATCGCCCAATAGTCGCTTTCTATCAGTTCTGACGTAGACACATTTAAAAATCATTGCTGTAAAGCGCTTCACCTGGGCCCAGGTTTCCTGCTGAGAGTCAGGAGAAGCAGCCAGAGGAGGCAAGCTAGAAATCTTAATTGTGTTTAATTCACAAGCAGTTATATTTAAGCTATTAGTAACCAAGCTGGCAATTCCTTTACAGGCTGCTTGAGTTTTTGTCAAAGACGCAGTGTCTCCAGCATGTCTTCTCCCATCTTTAGTGACCTCTTTCATTGTAAAGAGAGTGTGATCTTGAAAGGTTTATCCTGCTACACTGATGATGGGCTAACTGATAGTTTGGATGGGTAAGACTTAAGTTTATTCACTACTTTCAGTAATCTGATGCTCATTAGCAGTGGTGATGGTAAGGTGTTTTTGTTTTTTAAAATAAAAAACAATAAACCTAGTTACCCATTGGTGTGAATTCAAGCCACAAATGAACTCTGGGTTGCAGGAGCTCAGCAGAACTCACTGATGTGTTTGAAGAGGAAGGGTGTGAGGGTGAGGTTTGGACTCCTCCACCAAGTGAACTGAGCTGCAAAATAGCTGCCCAGCTTGAGTACTACCTCTCTGATGAGAATCTTGAAGCAGATGCCTTCCTGTTGAAACATGTCCAGAGGAACAAGATGGGTTATGTCAGCGTGAAGTTGTTGACCTCATTCAAAAAGGTGAGTCTGAAAACTTAAGGCTGGTAGATAATCAATAACTGATGGTACCCTAAAAGCTTTTAGGTAGAAATCAATTGCAGAGTGTTTGCCTATTAGAAAGGGTTCCAAGTTGAAAGTCTTCAAGGAAGCTATGAGCCTGTGAGACCCTTTTTCTAAGATTGTAGAAGATGGAGATGATGTAGAAATCCTGTTGACTGGACTTTCCAAGTCACTGAATTGACATGATTATTAGCAACTTTCACAGCCAGCTTGATTCACCTTACTATTTTGGCAGATACGAGATCTGACGCGTGATTGGCGCACTACTCTGGCCGCTACCCAAACCTCTCAGCACCTGGAGGTGAATGAAATGGGAACAAAGGTACGTCGGAGAACCCCAATCCCTGACCGTCTGCTCTGCATCCCCACTACTAAGGTGCTGCTAGTTTGGAACTTCCTTGCCAATGCCAGTTCTACCAAGTTTGAAGACGGCGAATCCTCTAGAACCGAGCAGCAAGGAATCATGGAGACTGCCATGCACCTGTTTGGTTCACATGGCACAATCACTTCTCTTCGTATACTTCGCCCAGGAAAAGAGATCCCTGCTGAGCTCAAACGCTATGCCAAAAAACATCCTGAGCTTGGGCGAAAACTGTGTGCTGTGGTTGAATACGAGTATTTGGATGGGGTGCGCAAGGCATATGAAACTCTGAAAGCCCAGGAACAGGTGCAGGGTGAGAAAGGTATCCGTGTGATACTCCTTGGGAGCCGGGGCACACGGAAGCAAGGGAGCAGCCTGGGTCGGGCAGATGAGGAGTCGGAAGAGGGCATTGATAATGACTTCTCAACAAAGCGAAACCGGAAGTCCAAGAAGCACTTGTACTGTCTGGAAGATTCAGTTTTGTACAGTTCCTCAGAGTCAGACTTCACTCCAGCCTCACCACGACCTAACCGTAGAGTCTCTCGCCCTCAGGCTCAGTATGGTAGCCCCCTGGCCATCCCACGGGTTTCTGCTTCCCATTCTGACCCTTATCGAAACCCTCTGGGAAGCCCTGTAGGCAGTCCTCTCCTTCCACACAAGCTTTTTCCTGTAGGTCATGCTGCCTCACCACTCGCCACTTCTCCATTAAGCAGCACTCCTACTTTGGCCTGTCCTTCATCATACAATAGGAGCAAGTGCTCCGGGGATTTCTCGCAGGACAGCGCAGGTTATGGAGGGAGTCCATGGGTCCAACGGCGCAAAAATGCTGCACAGGTTTTTTATCCAGAGAAAAGCTGCTTCTTGTCCCCAGATCAGACAAAGGGAGCCATCAGTGTGATGGTGGTGCGCCAGCCATTGGGCCCTGATGGCACTAAAGGGTTCCACAACTGCACTGGAAGAGGAAAGGAGCTGCTGCCACACTGATGGCTCTCTGAAGTGGATTTGTGGGTTGATCTGCAGTGCAAAACACTTTTTAAACCATTCAATGAATGCCACGGTCAGTAATTATGCCCACAGTAAAAAAAAAAAAAGTATCAATTTATGGTACAGTTGTTTTGTATTAAATTAAAGAATAAATAAAGGTTGTATTGTAATCAGTACTTGGTGCGAATTATTTATGAATGTCAATTGAAGTGTTCTGTCTGTTTTCTCAAGAAATCTAGAATTAGGATTGAGCATCACCAGTGTTTAATTTTTGGTGCAATAATCTGTATATTGCGTTGGAGACTTTTTGCTTTTTTGCTTTCTTTTTAACCAAAATAGCATTCAAATGAGCCAATATAGAATAGCAAAATAGTTTAATGTAGAATAAATAATTCCATAGACCAAATGATCACATTTGAGGCACCAATTAACTCTGTAGAAAATAAAAGGTAACACACACACACACACACACACATGCCCTGATAACACAAGCACTGTGCCATGATGCAGTAGCACACTTCACCTTTGCATAAAACAGAGTAAGATATTTAACAGTTTTTTTTCTAGCTGTAATGTTCCAAATAGGACAGTTGATAGCTAGAATATGTGCAACATTTACCCACTTTAAGTCATTTTGAGGGACGAATGCAACAAACCATCCAACAAGCTGATAAGGAAACTGGAACCATTCATTTTTTCCCAAATAACATTAAAACTTGCATGTGTTCAGACAAAATTCAACATATAGCTGAAAATAGAATGGAACAAAGTAAAATTTTTGTGACATAAAAAATAATGCTACCCAGGGGATGACAAGGAAATTATAAATAAATAATAAAGCATTTACAAATTGTGTGAAGATTATTTGCAACCAACCTAGACATCAACTTGACTCACCTCAACGTATCAGTAACATTTGAATTTACTCGGTAACATTTGCATAACAATGTTAGTGGCACGCAATCGAATATGATGAAATGCCAAAGGATACAGGTCATGTACAATATAGATGAGGCTTGCTTAATGAAGGTTCCCAAATTATGGTTAAAAATAGATAAACCTTGCAAGTTGAAAAACATCACTCCTGGTGGTCGAATCTTGAATTACAGAGTTTAGAAATTGGTGTATTTGGGGTTAAAACCTTGTGAATTATCTTAGGCCACCATACTTAAACCAGCTCTAATGAGATCATGTCGTGGTACATAATACTCATGGTAGTGTTGGAAAAAAAACAGGAAATAAGTTAGACTGGATACACATTTGAATGAAAAAAACAATCAAAAGCTAGCCATTGCTCATAGTGGACAAATTTCTGCATCTGCTCTACCAAAAACACAAAATATGGAAACATGATAGGTCCACTCTTCTTTTCATACTGTCGTTCCAAACATTACGCCCTCCAGCTCTGGATCGTCCATGTCATCCTCACTGAGAGAAAAGTCTTTGTGATTAGAGAGGCCACAGGGGCTGCAGTTGGACTCTCCATCCGTGAGCGAAGTGTCCGCTGTGGCATTTACCAAGTCAATAACAGGCCCCATTCTCTCAGCCTCGGCCATCTGGGCCAGCATGCCGTCTAACAGAGGACGGCTTTTGCAGATGTTGTCCAACAGCTGACAGCGGTGTTGCAACTGCCCAATCAGGGAATCTTTCTCCTTCACCATGTGCTGGAGCTTCTGAATGGATTCCTCTGACTGACAGAGCTTCTCATGGAGGTAGGAAATCTCCCTTGAAAACAGAGTGGGGGGGGAAAGAGGCTGCTTGATCAAATCACATGTTGTTGGTTTAACAGGTTTTAAATTTCGTCACTTTGGATAAACGTGTCTTGAGAATTCATAACAAATTTACACTCAATGACAATTTTTACAAGGTAAACCTAAAACATAGCTACATTACTTGAGCCTGATCAGACACACACAGCATATCAGTGCATTTTCTTGGTATGCAAAAGCACATGTTGCTATGCACCGTTTGTTGCTAGAAAAGCCTCAGCCCAGATACCATCCTTTGAGTGACAAGTATGTTGTGCTGGTACAAATGCATGACTGACGACAGCATTGCTAGGATTTTTTCTTTCTCAAAACAGTCTTCCAAGCAAGAACATACAACCGACGCTGATCCTGTTGTCAGAAACTGGCAGTGATGACAGGGCTGGAAGATGAACACAAAATGTGCATGAAGAACATGAACTAGTCTTTAACTGCACACCTATAATGTACGCAAGTATAAATACACAGTGTTTAAAAATCCCAGCGACAGTGATGTACCTGATAAACGTGTACCAGTGCACAAGACTGAAAACTAAAACTGGTCCAAGTAAAAACATTCTCCAATAACAAAGACTTTTCGCTCAGTAAGCGGTGGTCCATTTTCATTGATGGCTAGAGATGACCTGCAGACCAAGAGTCAGTAACTGTAGACCTACAAACATGCACTGGACACTAAGCATGTCAACTCCTGTGTCCTGTTTGGAACAAATTTATATTTGGTGCATCTGCTATACCTCAGTTTATATTGATATTACACAGTTACCATGTTGGGCAGCACGGTGGTGCAGTGGTTACAACTGTCTCCTCTGGGTTCAAACCTGCCGGGGCCTTTCTGTGTGGAGTTTGCATGTTCTCCCCATGCCTGCCTGGGTTTCCCCCGTACATCCCAAAGACATGCAGATTAGCTCAACTGGCTACTCTAAATTGCCCATAGGTGTGAATGTGAGTGTGAATGATTGATGTGTCCGTGTTAGCCCTGCGTTAGACTGCCGACCTGCCCAGACTGAACCCCACCTCCTGTCTAAAGTCAGCTGGGACTGGTTCCAGCTTCCTTGTGACCGTGGTATAGATAATGTTTGGATGGAGGTACCATGTAGCACAATGAAGAAATATCAAGAATGTGAATTCGTTCTGTTTCAATATGTCATACTTGATAATATCGGATTACACACGAACACTGCTGGCATAACAAATGGTTTTGTGTCTTGAGTGTTTCACTAAAACAGACAGACTGGATGTTTCAGACATTATTTACCTGTCTCAGCTGCACAAAGTCAATATGAACTGTGAACACTACATCCATTGATAACAGAACACAAGGGTTAAACAACATAATGGCAGTAAAAGCTCCGCCATTAGCAGATTTCCAGCATCCCTATGATATGCACGGGATATGTGTCGTTTACCTGTCCTTGTTCTCAGTTATTTCCTGTGTTGCTGCCCTGAGTTGTTCGTCTTTCCGGATCAGACTCTCTGCCTGCTCCCTCAGCGTGTTCTCGGCTGTCTCGAGTTTCTGCTCCAGGTCTGCGACTCGCCTGTGCAGAGCAGCCAGATGCGCGTTTGCCTCCCTTATTTGCACCGGTGATGGAGACGACATGTCAACGAACCTGTCAGGAAGTTATTAATAGAGTTCAGGTCAATCGGTCAGCGAGGATTATAAGCGAGATTACCCGGAAGGAACGCACACATCATCAGTGATGCTGGTCTCGCGCGCGTGTTGACAGCTGGCAGCTAGCTGTCTATCCTTCAACCTACATGCTTACCCTTTCAGTCTGCCCCGATTAGCAGCCTGCTTTTAGCCGAGTCACATGCACAAGATCTGTCCAAGCAATTACTTCAGCTTCATTGGCACTGAGCGGTGACTTTAGCGTAGCAAGCAAGCTAACTAATAGCTTGCTAGCTATATATTAGCCTTTTAGTCTCGTCTTGAAGCATTGATGCTCCTAATCAACGATACAGCATCGCCTCCTGTCTAGCTAGAAGTCTGAGCGACGAGAAGACTATCCTACAATCATTAAATATTATTCTACGGTCATTAAATATAACTACAATAACACAATTATCTATTAAGGTCTTTCTATTTTACACTCTATCGGACTCGTTAGCTTCGGCAACTTCGCAACAAGCTAGTGATGTGTCGTTCGACGAGTCGGCTCTTTGAACGGGTTCTTTTAGGGGAATGTAGACAGCCGACTCTCACATATGAGCAGGTTTTTTTTCTTATACTTTTTCGTGTAGTGTAATTTAATCTAAATATTTGGAAACTCAGGTCAACATTTGAGGTGTTCGTTAGTGTGAATCAATTCATCTTCAGTAAACGCTGTAGTTGCGGTGACATTTTATGAATTTTTTCGTCTGTCCAAACGGCACAGTATCCTCTGCGTCCATGTTCATGAACAGATATAGCGCTAAAACATGTGAATTACGACCCTTGTGTCGTTATTTATTATAATAAAACAAGCAAAAAAAAAAACACTGGTCAAAATAGCTTGGTCTTTGTCCAAATTAGTACAAAAAGGCTATAAACCGAAGGAGTCGAATCTTAGTGGTGTGCTGAATAATCTAACTCACTAACTCACTGATTTGATTCACTACATGACAAGCAACCTGTGGCTGCTCCGCCCCGGAAGTAAAGCGCCAGGACCAATCATGGTTAAGTACCAAAATGCTCCCTACTCACCAAATAAGTGCACTACTTAGTATACAAAATAATGGCTTACAAGACCCTATTTAGGGCACTCTGTGCACAAAATTAAGCAGATTTTAATTTGGCCAGTTCTTATTTAGTAAGTAAACATAAGATGGACGCATCTGTCTATGGCACTAAGGGGTTCAGTGGTCCTCGAAATTCTTAATTACACATCTCAGATGTTTCCAGTTAAATTATTTTACGTATATTAGGTATTTGCTCTCATTTGAGCACGCGATTCTTAAATGTTTTAATCAAATTTGTACTGTGTCTATTTCAAATCTGTATTATTTATCTGCGTGTTTCGAATGAACCCTAGGCCTATTTAGCATTAAAAGTTTTGGTGTGGCATTAGTTCAGAGAATACCAGGAAGATTATATGATAATTTTAAAACTCAGCAATAAAACAAACAGAGAGAGAAGGAAAAGTCCATATAACTCATCTCATTTAACGTTCATCCGTGTCCTAAGGTCCATGCGGGGTTTTTCCCTTTACTTAGACTATGTACAATTGTTATCGGGTATTTCAGCATTGTGACTGTAATTTCGCACATTTTTGGTTCAGTATGAGAGGTATAACTGGAAATCTGTGTTCATATACCAGGAATTATTATTCTTTCTTTCTTTGTTTTAAATTTTAATCCACAGCCGTCAAACCATGTTCCTTTTTCAGACAGTACATTATATCACTTATCACTTTATATTGGACAATAGCTCTTTTTAGGGCAATAAAATTTTGTGTCGTTGGAGTTCATTCAGTAGACTAAATATATCTGTAGCTTGTGTTATGTAACACACAATCATAATTTTCACCTAATAATATGGATATAAGCATTGATCCACAACACCCTAAACCCACAATTTAAGGTTTGTTTGTTTTTTCATCATTTTAATAAACGCATTGACGAACCTGTAATTTATTCTCTGACACAGTCCTGTTATAAAGAGGTGGAATTAATTGACCAGAGTAAAGGGCGTGTCACTTATTAGAACATGTGCAAATGATAGTTTTTATCGTCTAGGCTATATTAAAGGTGTTCAGTATAACCTCACTGTTGAGCAACACAGGATAAAATGGTTCCTTGACAATTGTACATGTGTTCCTCATGGATCTGTAGTATAATAAAAAATAAAGCTCATTTGTCTTTTAGAATTTGTCCTTGTGTTTGATAAGCATATTACTTGTAACAGAAAACACACAACAATGTTCTGTTTTTTGTATTTTGTTTTGCAGTGTATGGTGGGATGGGTAGCAGAAAATATTGCATAACACTTAACAAATTGTAAAAATAAAAAAAATTACTAATTATATTTCTTTAAGAACTATCATTGTTTTATGATTCATTGACCCTTTTGCAAAGTAAACAAGCCCTGAAATTGTGTTATCTTTTCAATAACTATTTTTTATTTTTTCCTGTTTTATTAAAATAATGGATTTAGTTGACCAGTTTGGTGAAACAATTTACATATTAGTTCAGTAGTGCTTATAAATATTTGAGTATCATTTTTTACTTGTATACAATAAATACACAGAGGAAAGATGCAAAGTCATGCAAAGGAGTTGAGAAAATAGAATAGCTCCAATTTACAGCAGAAGAAGTCAGTTATTTTTATTATATATAAAAAAATATTTTATATAATAGGAAAACAAGATAAGAATATCTGCCCCTTACTCCACTGTAGTAGCTGCATAACCACTTTTTAGCCAAATTGTCCTAAAGAGGGCGCCAACACAAAGGACTGCATGTAAAGCGCCCAAAACCCAAAAGAAGCATCTCTCAAATCTCGCGTTGTTCTGGGCTACCGCCTGTAGTCTCGCGAGAGGTCAATGTGTCCTTGTTTCGTCCATAATGGGTTACTGGGACCTCGAAGAGGGGAAAGATTGTGTTGGGAAAACATGGATTACCACCAAGATGGGCACTGTCCTTGGTGAGCACCTCGGAAATTTGTGTTGCGCTGTATTTCATTTGTTTTTCTTTTCAAAGCGGCAGACGGGGTCAAGTGCAACGGAGAACGCTAGCTAGCATGCTAGTAACATATAGCTAGCTACATAACTAGCTAGCTAACTCTACACAGCAAAACATCACAAATAAGGCTGTATTTCAGTTAAATACCGCTTTCAGATATTCACTGATGTTGTATATGAGCGTCTGAGTATATCTTTTTTTTAAATCCCAACTAGAAAGGGTCTTAAAACTAGACTTAGTCGTTTGCTGTGTCGTGTTACTGTAAATGAGAATCTCTGTTATTAGAAAAGCTGTAATATAATAAATAATTAGCGGAAGCCATGTTTCTCTCTCTCGCTCTGTTATTCAAATCGTAAAACCGCAACTTTCTCCTCTGTCTCTGTCTATCTTCTCCATCTAAATAAAAATGAATGAAAGTGGGCCTTGTACATAAAACAACTACATACAGCCTAATATGAGAGTTACATTCACCATGTATTGTATATAGATTGTATAATAATAATAATAATAATAATAATAATAATTTCCTCTTCAGGGCTGGTTGGCTCAGCATATCATCTTGTGTTAATCCAACCTGAAACTTCACTTGAAGCATTGACAAGGGCAGCAAATGGCACAGTCACGATGGGTAAGTAATGAAACTGTTGTGTACTGTCCAGGTCATGTTTAGTCTCTTATGTGCTCGAAATGTCCTCCATCAACGATGCAACAGTCCTGGCACCTGTTCCTGACACTGTGACGCATAGTACCACACACTCCGGTTAATATCATCGTCCATCAGCGCTTGCGAGACGAACTTCTTCGGTTCATCCAGTGTGTGCAGCTTCCTCTCTAAAGCCTTCTCCTTCACTACACCTCAATAAATCATTCTCGAAAGCTGTGAAATAAAAAGAAATAATGAATAACTAAACAAGGAAAAATAAAATAAAAACTCCATGACCATGATCAGTACTGTAAACCTGGTTTTGCCCCACCTTGTATAATTTCAGTATTTCAAAATGAGCTCTTAACTGCCCGTGATATTAATGACATATTCTCCATTTGGTCTTTATCAAAAAAAAGTATAATTTAAATTGCAGATTCTTTCAGATTTTTTAAATTGGATTGTTTGTTACTCATTTCAGGTTTTTGCGTTCATATCTCTTGCATGAAGGCTAAACCGTGCCCTTTCAGGTTTAATATGATCAGTGAAATCGAGAGGTTGTCCTGATAGGTCAGAATTAGCAGAACGTTGCTCAACATTGGAATATCAGATTGATTTTATTAGTAAATATGCATTTATGGGTGGCACGGTGGTGTGGTGGTTAGCACTGTCGCCTCACAGCAAGAAGGTTCTGGGTTCGATCCCCGGGTCACCCAGGGTG
>JAQQZR010000007.1:5489903-5504807 GCA_030068235.1 Notoglanidium macrostoma
GACGACCACGAACTCTTCAGCAGCTGGAAACCTATATCAGGCAAGAATGGGACCAAATTCCAACACCAAAACTCCAGGAACTCATAACCTCGATGCCCAGACAATTTCACACTGTTTTGAAAAGAAGAGGAGAAGCTACACCGTGGTAAACGTGCCCCTGTCCCAACTATTTTGAGACCTGTAGCAAGCATCAAATTTAAAATGAGCTCATTTTGTGCATAAAATTTAAAAATTTCTCGGTTTGAACATTTCTTATGTTATCTATTTTCTGTTGTGAATAAAATATTAGCTCATGTGATTTGAAAGTCATTCAGTTTTCATTTTATTCAAATTTAAAGAACGTCCCAACTTTTCTGGAATTCGGGTTGTACAATTTGTTTCTAACTGATTCAAAAGTAAGCTACTTAAGATACAAATACAGTATTTAGCATCAAAAGAGGCTTTTTATTCACAATGCACAAAAGGTATCTGTGAAGCCTGGAGCCTAAATTCTGTGCTTTCTTAAACCTGCACCATCAGACAGTCAGAATTTTACCTCTGTCTAAGTTCAAATAAAGTTTGTTTAAGCTTAGCATGCATGTGATTGCTTTAAAAGGTGCTTTAACAGCAACAGCCCCGTTCCATGTGCTTCAATGGGCTTTAAACTCTACAGCGCAAACAAAATAGGCTGTTTCAAACCAGGATCTGTTGGATTTATGTTGTCGGATTAAATTTTTGTGTTGTTGTCATTTTGTAGTGCTGTGCATTTCTCAGCTACAGTACATTAATGTTTTTAGATTGAATATTAGAAGCAAGAGTATGTCTAATGAGTGCTTGTAAGGTAGTAAGGTATCCTTTACACAGCAAAAATAGTGCATTATGGGTATCTTTCTACTGTAGTGTTTATCATTGTGGTTGTAGATAAAGGCCATGGTTTCGGTTGAAGTTTCACTGCAATAATCACTGTGCACTGCTTTTTAGCTGATAGTGTTATGGTCATCATGGTTCCTTTATTTTGTAAGAAATTAAAAGTGCATTTTAATAATTGTTCTACACTTTTAAACATTTAAACATACACAAATATAGTATAAAGATTTGTTTGGTCTCAGACCTGGTTGCCACAAATTGGAAAATTTTGCACTTTACAGGTCAAATTTTAAAATTCAAGAGCATTATTCACCATCGTTCCTTCTTCTATTACTGGACCAAACCCATCACTTCACAACCCCATCCATACTCATAACCCCAGAAAGAAAGTAAAAATCTAATGAGTGATTAATTTTTTAAATTGAGGCAGAAGAACAATGCAACAAGGTAATTGCCAGAAAAGGTATGACGACAAGCCCCATCGCAACTCCAAACCTTAGCCTTCCACACCTTTTCGCAAAATCTTACACGTTTCAAACGATTAGACCATGTTACCGGGCGAGTGCAAGCATGGCCAACCAAGCTCCTCTTACACACACAGCAGATGGAAGACCTCAGTTTCTCAGCCAAACACAGCTGCAAGCTTTTCCTTCCTCTCAGAGATGTTTATAGTCACCATGATCTGAAAGCAGCAGTGTGTTTCACAACCCACTTACCTGATCCTCAGTCTTCAGCCAAGACCTAATCAGTATTCACACAGAGAATGGTGTGTCCCCACACAGTCTCTTGACCTTAATAACCAAAGTATAAACTGAAAAAGGGATCGAATGACTTTGAGGTGCGATTGCATGGAAATGACTATTTTCCGCATACAGCTGCCATTTTTACTAGGATTTTCTTGCTTCAGACGGGATGTTTGGACTGCGGTTTTCATTCGTCATATCACAAACCTCCATCATTAGCAGAAAGCAAGAGAAGCCTTTAGAGATGAATGCCATGCCAGGAGCGAAATCTCAGCCTGAGTGCTGGGATTACAATTAGATCACACAAAACAGACATTTTCTCAGCACCCCAGTGGATTCTTTTTAACACACCCTGGTATTTGTAAAATCCCTGTTGGACTTTGCTATTATTTTCTTGCATGAGCAGGAAATAAAAGTTCTAGCTCTAATTATTTATATGAGCTCAGTGTTTAACATTTACTCTATTTTAATACGTATATGCACATATTATATGTGCTTTAGAGGACCACTAATGTGTAACGCAGTCTTTCTCACAGCTGTCAAGCATTATTATTATTACAAGAAAAAAAAGAATTCGACATTGCTGCCGATACATGACTTAAACCCATGCCCTGAGTGTTTTTCCATCGCTCTATGGCAACCAAACAAATGTGATGATCCACAACTAAGTGACACCTATAATGCCGAATGGATCGTCAGTCATAATTGCATTCACTTAAACGCTGCCTCCATTATGTCAAAAGAGAATTTAGTCATTTAGAGAAAGTCAGTCTGAACCTGTTTGATTGATTTTTTAAAAAGTATGTTAATGATGGAGGTTAGGTGCAGGTAATCTGGGAATTGAAATTGAAATTACTGATTTGAAAAACAATCTCAGTTACTATGAAACTACTAGCTTGAAGGAATATTTCAATTTAGATGCCTATGTCTCGTGCTCCTTTTACACATGAACACCCTTGTGTGAAAGTAATTTACTGTATTTTCATCACAAAAATAAAAGCACTAAGTGACTTTATCTTTACATTAGATTTTAGAATGTTTAATATTCCTGGCACATTTTTCTCATTTAACAGATTTCTTCTAAATTTCCTCAAAATATATTAAACGGGCTGACTCTTGAGAAGCGTAATCCTGAAACTGTATACAGTAACATATTTCTAAGACTATATTTCTAAGACTATAATTCACAAGCTGTACACAATCTCTCCCTTGAAATGTAAACATATTACCTGTATGCTAATGGTCACTGTTTGGCGTTTGGACCGTTGGTGGGATGCTTAGATCATCACCTAGATTAAAACTCTGAAATTTCACAGTGAATTCCTAAAATGGAATGTCAGTACAAATATACAAAATTAAGGAGCTAGCACTTTCATACTGATTTAATCCTGATTCTTTTGGGTTGGTCATGCAGTGCAAAACAAGGCAAACTGCCAGCTAGCTCAATGTAATGCAAAACGGATGATGTACATGCACAGATCATGTGACAAGAGACAAGACGATGAGATTTTTTTTTTTTTTTTTTTATTCCAAGATATCTTCTTGATGAATGATGCAACCTTATACACAAAAGGGCCAATTCGGTTGAAGGTTACCATTCCAACCAAGCAGGAACCGCACCTGATACTGAAGTCATAACTAATAAATAAATGAATAAACCTGAAACTAAATGAAGGACATGAACTCATGCTGGCTCCTGCTGTTAGAAGAAGAAGAAGAAGAAAGCTAAACTGCCTATTTGCATACTACTTACTGACATAAAAGATATTAGAAATAATATTTTAGAATAAAAAATATACATCAAGCAATAGTATCCATAAAGATTTGTAAGGTTTTAAGTGTTAGAAATTACTATAAAAACAGAAGATTTTGTTATATTGTGTACCTTATACACATAAATAATTTACATGTACACAATTAGACATTGCTATTGGTCAGTGTGCAAGAATTTATAGTGATCAATCTATAATTAACTTTTATTTCCCCCTGCAATGCCCCAGAGGAGGAGCTTATTTATCTTGCATGTGTGTCTCTCACAACACTCCCCATAGTGTCCCCCCTTTCTCCCTCCCTCTTCTCCTGAGCCATCCCTCTGCAGCAGCACTTCAGCATTAAACCAGCGTGAGAGTCATCTTTACACACCAGTCTGTTCACTACACAAGAAACTGGCCTGGTCATGCTGTGGATGATAAATCATTACAACCATTTATGTGGTTGTTAGACACCCAGCAGCAGCAGATTTGGGTGGGTTTTATTGACATTTTTTTAATTACTTGGAGAATATTTTGGAAGATTAATATTGGAGAGAAACAAGTGAGCTGCCACCATCTATTCCTTCATTTTAGTGAATCACTGCGAAGGAATTTTTGCGGAATAAACAACTTCCCCAAGGCGTTTTATCTCTCAGCACTGTATTTCACAAGAAGCTTGGTGAGAAATGGTAAACTGCGTGCAGAGCATTTTTTGGAAAAAGGAAATGCCTTTTAAATAACTTTTGTGTTTTGTCAAACTATATTTATCACTATTTTGGTCCTGCAGCATTTATAAGAACAAAACAAAAAAAAACAAACTTGCTGTTATGCTCACATCAGCTTTCTGAAATCTACAGATCACTTATATTTCTGAATGCGTACACAAGATCCTGGCAACAAGATGTGGATTTGGGGATGTTGTTTATACACCCTGAACTCCTGGATGTCTGATGATCCCTTGAAGCTGAAAGAATGCTGCACGTTGGGGGGCTAATGCTCTAGACTCCTGGATGAAACCTGTGCAAGACAGCAAGAAACAGGAGACAAGATAACTACGCTGTCTTTCACCGCTCTCACGTGTAAGAGCTGGAATATTGATTAATGCCATTTTTACCAAGAGGTCAACCGAAAACATAGACACTCTGACAAGTCTGGATAAGCCGGGCAAACGGTAAGATCACATCCTTTCGCCACCTAAGCTGGTGCTTAAGATGTCACATGGGATAATGTGTACAAGAGATATATAATTAAGGTGTCAAATAATACTCAAATAAATATTGTTGTTGAAGTTCAATACAACAGAAAGTTCTTGTGAAGTTCATGTAAACAAAGCTGTGTAATCTGGAAGAACTTGTCCAAGGCAGCTTCCTTCTTGTGCTTTCACAAAACGTTCCACTTAAACTTGAATCACAATAGTGCAAGACGTCAAACCTGCTGAATCTGTGGTTTGTAATTGTATTTTCTCATCCTATGTTGAAATACAAAATAGGTGGTGGAGTTTTCACTTGAAGTCCTGATGCATTCAGTCTTTTGCCATGGTTCATCAGAAAAGAACTGCATTTCAATGTTTAATTTACTTTGACGGACAAAAATTGACAATTTTTTTGTGCAACTGTAGATAATAAGAGTCTCAAAACTGTCGTTTCGTAGTGACTGAACAGTGGCACTCTCACTCTAATTCTCACGTGTAGATCTCCATGGACAGCCTCAGGTGTAAAACATGTGACTTTATGTATTTCTGTGAACGCACACATGTTGTGTAATATGTAATGTAGCATGCAAGCAGAAAGAAAGCTACTCCATGCAAAGCCAGCAGGGATTAGTTATAACGCTGTGTGGTGAGCTTTACAGCCTCAGTTAGAATATTCATGTGGACACAACGTGTACCTTTATTTATCCAGCAGGCACCTGTATGTTAGTCAGAAAGCAGTCCAAGCATAAAGAAACTAAGAAACTATAAGTTTAGGGTCCTGCTCAAGCGCCCAACCAAATGTCCTTCTGATTCCCAACACAGATCATGAATTAAATTCAAACACAAGCACACTCCCCACTTTATTAGGAACACCTGTACACCTGCTCATGCAGTTATCTAATCAGCCAATCCTGTGGCCGCAAAGCAATGCATAAAGTCATGCAGATACAGGTCAAGAGCATCAGTTAATGTTCACATCAAGTATCAGAATGGCATGAGTGGAACTCAGTGTTGTCTTCATCTGGTTCATTATATTATGTTTCCTGAGATACCGTTCTGCTCACCACGGTTGTAAAGAGTGGTTACTTGCGCTATTATATACTTCCTGTCAGCTCAAACCAGTCTGCCCATTCTCATCAATGTCTCTCGTCATACATGGTGCATCCACTCGCACAAGTTTCGCTCATTGAATGCTTTTTTGTTTTTCGCATCATTTCACATCACACAGCAGTTTCTGAAATACTCAAACCAGCCAATCTGGCACCAACAGCCATCTACGGTCATGGTCCACGTCACTGAAATCACCTGTTCTAATAATGAACATGAACTGAAGCTCTTGACCTGTATCTGCATCATTTTGTATTTATGCATTGTCCTGCTGCTACACCGTTGGTTGATTGGATAACTCTATTAATGTGCAGTGTTCCTAATAAAGTGGTCAGTGAGTGTATATTAATGCATAATTACTGATTGTACTGAGAATTTTCAGTGTGAAATTCCCATCAGTAAAAAAGCCACCTCTGTTGATTCAGAAAGGAAGAGTTATGGTCCTATTGAGGTGTAGAAATAAATACAGACCATACAGCCATTACGGCTAAAGTCTGAGCAATTGCTCCTGGCAGCGCAAACACGAAAGAACTGAGAGATGAGATCATTAATAGCGTTCACTTTTTTCTATTTTGAATACCTGACCAAAGATGGCACGATGTGTGTGTTGATCTGTGAAATAGAATGTGTTGAATCAGCCCATTTTGTGTATTTATTTTTTACGTATTCTACGAAGTATATTTAAGTAACCAAATTACATATATACAATAGGTTATAATGATAATTGCTATATATGTAGTATAGAAATGAGGTTAGATCATGTGAAAGAACTTGTTCTTAATACAAAAATGAAAGAAAATATATTGAAGTCACTATTAACAGCTATAACAACATAAAGTACTTCGGTGGTAATATTCCTGATGCTGGGTTGATATAAAATCCTTTCTATATTTCTTTTTATATCATCTTATTAAAGAGATTTAATATTTGAATATGCAATACAAGTACAGTAAGGTTATTTCTTTTGATATGTTATCATTTTATATGCCAATCAAGAAAATTATAACTAATGATAAATCATGAACCTTATCTTCCCGACACTAGGATACAGTGAATACTTCTACACTTCCACTTCTCACCCATGCAGAGAAATAATAGCTTGTGTGCCATGCAGTTTGCTTTCTAAGCACCTAAGCCTCAGGGTATGGAAATGAAATGATAAAAGGATATATAAAGGTCTTTCTGTCTCGCGCTTGTCCTATAGACATTGAATACATTGCAGTTCATAAATAATACATTATTTACATCCACTCTTCTTTGAATTTCCGTGTAAAAGCAAATACTATGGCAGCCCAGCTACAACTAGAATTAAACATGCAATATGGCAGCTGCGAAGGCAGGGGAAAAAACAAACAATGGTTTTGAACTAAAACATTCATCATATGGCCTATAAACTTTGGGAGAAGTTCTCTTCATTTAGGAGACATCTGTCTAGTTTCACTGACTTCCATACAGGCTTTGCCTAGCTAGAATCAACTTGATGATGAACACAGAACACAGAAGACAGAAGTCCAGGATTGGCTATAATTCCTGTGCTAACTCATGCATAATGAGCATAAATGAATATTATTATTGGAAAGTATAATAAACTAAGCATTAATGTTTTGGAGGGTTTCAGTGTGGTTGACTCGCCTATGATGGACACCTGGAATAGTCGAGTGTTATCCTGAGATTAGTACTTTCTTCCCCATTCTTGACAACAGTGAATGTGAAGAAATCATTATCTATTCCCAGATCGGCATTTAACGGAAGTTACATGATGAAAAACACCAAGTTGTGCCTATTGCGCAACCCCTGTAGGGGATGTGAAAACAGGACCATGATTTCAGAAGACATAAATATCTTCCATATAACCAGCGATAGTGAAGGAGAACAAGGGAGTATGCAGACTATTATCCATATATTTTGTACTGATTACTCAGTATGGGGTGGAACTGAGGAGTCTGCTGTCAGGTTGAAGGATCATGCTGTCACTCAAGTAAAGCGTTTCATCATGTTCTTATGAGTAGAAAATCTCTGAAATGAGACTTACTGAAATGTTTGGTCCACTTTGATGTTTATTCATTCTGATTAATGATGAGGTCGTCGTAGATGAATATTTTGTGGATAATCATTTGTATCCAAGTAATAAGTTGCCTCTGGGATAGCATAAATAGTTATATAAACTGACAGAATGTCAGATGTATCGTAATTTCCTAAGGACTACACCATGTCACACTTGAACAGATAAGGATATACAGTGCGTTCATTAGTGGTGTTGTTTCAGGATTAATGTTATGATTTTTCTACCACACGGAATATTTTTTCATCAAAATTAGTAGAGTGTTTATAAGTGTGGGTTGGCTTCTCTGACAAAATCCAAGAACGGTCACGCAAATTCAATATCATGCTAGTTTAATGTCCTCCTTGGCTAGTAGTCTCTTTGTGTGGGGGACTTTCATTGTATTGCTACAAGCTTTGCTTGTAGGTCACTGTTGAAAAATGCCTTTTCCAAACCAATATAAACTATCATTAAAGATGCAGTGAGCAGAATCGTTTCTCTCAACCATTTTAATATGTGTGGTGGTCTGAGAAAACCCATTGGATGTCTCTGTGGTAGAATTTAGAGGGGAAAAAAGATCAGGTTTTGGCTAAATTGGGTTTTCTGGTTTGTAACATGAAAACACTACAATTTTTAATCTTGCCTGTCTTTCTGAGAAGATCATATTAAGGCGCTAGTTTAACAAATGCAGTGGAAAAAAAAAAACATGAGCTTAATCAATACTGGCTGTCACATTGTCCATGATGCACCTGCCAAAGGTTTGTAGACACCTGACCTTCACACCCATGTGGTTCGTCCCCGAACTGTTGCCACAAAATTGGAAGCATACAATTGTCTAAAATGTTTTTGCATGCCGTAGGGTTACAGTTTCCCTTCGCTGGAACTAAGATGCCCAAACATGTTCCAACATGTCAGTGCTCATGTGCACAAAGCGAGCTCCATGAAGACATGGTTTGTCAAAGTTGGGGTGGAAGAACTCAAGTATCTTGCACAGAGTCATGACCTGAGCCCTACTGAACACCTTTGGGATGAACTGGAACACCGACTGCACCCCAGCCCTCCTCAACTAACATCACTAATGCTCATGCTGTAACTGAATGAGCACAAATCCACACATCCACGCGCCAAAATCTACTGGAAAGCCTTTCACTAAGAGTGGATCTTACCAAGAGAACAAAGAGGGACTAAATCTGGAATAGTATGTTCAACAAGTACATACTATTGAAACACTGGAAAGCATGTAGTTTTCAGAAAACGTCAACATTTCAACATGTGAATGGTGTTCCAAGGAAGCCACACATATGTTCAAACAAGCATACACATTCATTCAAAATTGCTAAAAGAGCAAACATCAAAGATAATAGGAGAACTATTGTGTATTTGTATTTATGCATGAGTGTGTATATAGTGTGCGTGTGTGCCTGTCCATGCCTGATAAGCCACACTCTGTTCTAGGAATGACAGTTTTGATATTAGTTCCCAGGATGTTAGCCTCGCACCCTCATTATGTACATTTCTAGAAACTGAGGTTCCACATGATTGACAACGCTAAGTAGGATGGTCTTAGCACTAATCCACTAAAGCTTTAAATAGCTTTTCCATCCCTTTGTAGCGTTCGGTCATGCATCTGACTGAATGCGTATGCTTGTTAGACACAGAATTTCTTTGCTGATAAGAAATTTTTCAAACCCGAAATTGATTGACTTGATCAGGGTCACAGCTGTTTTCTGAGGTGTATGAAATCAACAAGTAGATGATGTACTGTGATAGAGGGCATGATTTGGCAAATTCATTCATTTGGACAGTTTATTTCCAATTGTTTCTCTAGCATGAGAACTTTGTATTAAGCAAAGGAAGTTCTAAAGGTCTTATTGTGTGTCCTTGTGTTGTTAAGAACCCACTCGAGTAAAGAATTTGTTTTATTTTTAGTCCTGTTTTCTATATTCCATAAATACCTATAACATTCAAGTTTGTTTTGTAATGGAAATGCATTACAGGGTAGTTGGAAATGGGTGACTTTTCAAAAGCATTCTGCAAACAATTGCATGTTTCCTAATAAAGGAAAAAAGCAGTTAAGTGTAGGATTTATGGAGAGAGAATATCCTGGTCTCTATTTCCGGTGTAGCTCTTGAGACAAAGAAACTTTTCTTCGAATGAAGAACAAGGCCTATTAGTCAGCTAATTGTTTAGACAAGACTGAAGGCGCATGAAAAATTATACACACGGAGAGGCCATGGTCAAGTGAACATTCAACAATGACAGTATGAAATGCTGATTTTGAACGGAAAATACATTTGAGAACAAAACAAAAGGTAAATGCTTAATTAATGTTTGATTTTAAACATTTGATCATATTTTTCTATCTGTCCTATTAGACGTAGATATTTTCAATTACTTCAGGACTACATTCATCAAATGAAATTATTTTATTAGGCTCTGTATATTTGGACCTAATCAAGGTGATAATAATAATCCTCATCATCTTGGGGCTCCAAAGTCATGCAGGGGGGGTGAGGGATTGTGCAAAGGTTTGAATCCGAACTACATCGCGGCTGTCTGTGGCCAGGAGTCAAAGACAGCAAAATTGGCCAATCATGGGGTACCTGTGAACTCGTGTATATGGAAAAGGGTAGATAGTAATTTCCTCCAAGGCCGTTGAAATTTGACAATTGATATTGTATGAGCAGCAGTTCAGAAAGATGCAAAGGCAGAGCTGCTTATGTCTTGCAGGATGTTAGTTAGCTCTGAGTGTCTGTCATATAGGAAAACTAGGTAGCCTGTTGTGAATTAACGATGACCAAATGCCGGAAAAATATTGTAAATACAATAATACGTTTTCAAATAATAGCAGAATACCAACTAAAACATTACATGTATTATGTTGTGTATTAGCAAACACTAGCTGGGTTTCCACTGCAATTTTGCACAAAATAGACGTGATATTTTACAAATTTCGGCAAAACACAACTGCGAATGGTCTGCGTTTACACTGAGTGATGTTACCTGATTAAACCTTGGTTTTCTTCTCTCATCATGGTTTCTCCTCTAAAGATAGCTCATACAGAGCACTCTTTTTTGCTCTTCATGTCATGTCATGTGACTTAAAAGCAAAAAATCTGTTTCTATTTAAGTTTTGCGAAATATTGCTTTAAGTATTTTTATTGAAGTATTACTTTATTACGAAATATTACTTTATTATGAAATATTACTTTATCAAGTATTTTTATTGAAGTATTTAAGTTTTGCGAAATATTACTTTATCGAAGTATTTTTATCAATGTAGTACTGTCTTATGAAATATTATTTTATTGAGTATTTTTATTGAAGTATTTTTTAAGTTTTGCAAAACATTACTCCAACAAATCATCTGAAAAATCACTTCAGCGTAAAAACCTTTGTGCAATATTTGAGAGGTTTTTTTTCGAAATACACATTTCCATTCCTATCTTTTTCATTCGCAATTTCAAATTGCGCATTAAGCAGGTTAATGGAAACACGGCTAAATACACTTATTGCTAACATGCCTCAAATTAAAACAAAGGAATTATGTAGTGGGTCTGATTTTCACAGTGCCAAAAAAGTCCTACATTTCTTATTTTATTTTTACATTTCTTTACATTTGGTGCTTTATATGCAACCGTGATTGGAAAGATTTCATTGTATTGAAGTACTTTCTCTTTCACCACCTCCCACTACCAGACTAAGGAGGATTAACATGTCAGAGGAACAATGATAGATATTGATATTAAAGCTTAATATGAAAGCTTAAAACAAAAAAACAAAACAAAGCAAAACAAAAAGTGCTGAATGTGAAGAGGCTGGGAGGATGATGATGATGATGATGATGATGATGATGACGACCTCCAAGTCAAAGGGCAGGTTCTCTCTTGGAAAAAAAAGTGCGCTGCTCCCTTCAGGTGAGGGGAGACACCTTGCGTCAGTCGTTTAAGCTTCTGTATTTATAAGTGACAGAAAAAGAGAGTGTACGATTGGGACATGAAAGTCAAGGAGGCCCCTGGTTGAGTCCCATTAGAGCTCTTTCAGGCATGTCCCATTGGACATGCTAGAGAGATTGGAGTTCACAGTTGGTTTGGAAAAAATCAGGGAATCCCCCAGGAGGAGCTGGAATCTGTAGCTGTAGCAGTCTGGACTGACCTTTTCAGCATGTTTCCATCAGCAGTGCATGATCTCTTATTGTAGCCTATTTATAAAAGACATGTAGCACACTAGAGGCAGGAGCTATTCGGGTATTTAGGAGACACCTGAGGACAGTAACATTCAAATGCCTTTGTCCCTCATCCTGCAAATGCTGTCTAATGAGTAATTTACTTCACAGTGCATGAAGTGCTTTTCTGCTGTCACTCCCTTCAAGCACACAGAGCTCCAAAGTGCACTTAAAACACTTTAAAGAAACTTTTACAACCCTTCTTGGTTGCATTTCAGGCAGATCAAATTTCCAGCACAGTTTAAAATTCATAAAATAAACCCCAGGCATTGAGAACGCCAACTTTCATTGCATGATGGGTTGTTTAAATCATTAACTGTGTATGTGGAATAAAATGATCTTAGCAGAATCCTCAAACACCTCAAACTGGAAGTCACTATTCGAAATGACAATATCTTTATCGTATTCATTTTTCCAAGCATGGGAATTCAAAATCTTGGTCACTTTTTTTTTCTGTTCCGTGTTTGACTTTTTCTAGGTTTTTTTCTGTCCAGGAACCAAATGCTAATTGAAGTCAATGTGTATTTAAAAAAAAAAAAAAAAAAAAAAACCTGGAAAAGTACTTTGAGAAGTTGTTGGTCTGGAGAAATCCTCCACTGTGAGATTATTTTTCCTGATTTACAGAACTGTTGTGCATCCAAGTGTCTAGTTTCGCTCATTCAGACAAGAATTAATTCCAAATACGCCGTAAACACTCCATTCAGACGATTTTAGAATAACAATATTAGAATATAACTGAAGAATGAGGTTAAAAATGTTTTCATTTAAAGTTCTTTGTCCCTTGGTGATGTTTGAAGCATATATGAGAAATAGTTAAACAGCACAACATAGATTATATAGGAAAAAAAGCTTATAAATCTATAAACAAAAATACCCCCAAAAGGCTAGATACCCCAGGCATCACAGAGTGCACTAACAGGGTAGATCAATGAAAGAAGCACACTAATATACTTTTCATGTGTATGTTGGCAAACCCCCAAAAGAGGATCATATGACGAGCGTAACAGTATAATAGTTTATCCAGAGCCTGTGCTGGATATCCATTTTCTACTGTAACTGAAAATTTAAAACAGTATGACAATAAATAAGAGCATGTAGGGATTGAACGTTCAGGATAGCTCTCTGAACACAAACCATCAATCGAGGGACATCGCATCCCTTCAAACAGTCCACACCTGTGAGTATTAAATGATGAGGAAAGTTCAGAAAAGGTGAAATATCTGTGGATGTTAAAACCACTTGTGATAACATCTGTGAATGACATTGCTGAAGGATGAAGCTGTCTACAGGAAACCCTTTTCACAGCAGGGAAAATACTCCAGTGCACATGCAATTTGTTTGGTACGCGGCATAGGCAAGAAATTGCCTCGTTTCACTGAAAGCTTGCGAGTGTAAGTCCAAGATGACGAAGCAATTTGTATGTTTCAGAGGCTTTGCTTCAGAGAATGAGTTAGAGCAGCGCTTCTCAGAGTGGAATTACAGTTACATACACATTTATCAAAGTTGTTACGTTTGTTATTGTTATTAACTGCTTTGTCTGGATCCTACATCAGCTGCTTTGTGACAATGTCAGCTGTTAAAGGTGTTATACAATTAAAACTGAAATGAATTAGATTGAATTAATCCAAACTCAATAACTTAGATCTGAAAATAAGTTTAAGTTGAACATTTTGTGTCCTGTCAGCGAAAAAGTTCACAAGTAAAATGGCTCCAGATTTTAAACACACAATTTAAATAATGTCTATGAAATAAATTGTATTGACAGGGCCATGGAATGGATTTTACAGTTAAAATGGTCCAAAAGGAGTAGAGAATAGACAATGGTTTTAGATATCAAAGGGTTATTTTAGTTTAGCATTATGACCATGTTGGACGTGAATAATATGCAGAGCCATGCTTATAAAAAATTAAAAAAAACTGATTTGATGCCTTGAACCCTTTGCTTTTATTTCTTGCAGAGTGCCAATGCTCTTAGACATTTTAAGATGAAGTTATGGAAGTGTGTCGCCATCGTCTTGATGCTCTGTGGTGCTGCACTCTCCGTCTTCCTCTCTAGAGTCCTGCTTTCCTCCCAATCACATGTTCTTCCTCACTTTGAGCATTCATCTTCCTTACTATCAGCATCGGCATCGGCATCTGCATCATCAATGTCTTCAAATAGCTCCTCATCTGGGACGCGGGGGATGTTTCGGAGGGTCAGATCAGCAAATGGGGACAACTCAGTCATCTCCGATTGTAAGCTACAGTCTTTTCTTTCTCAGTATGCTGGACGTATGCAATATGTTTCCCGGCTTAATGAAAAAGCTTTTATATCATTGATTTCTTTAGAGGTTCAGTGGCTGTATCAGAATGAAAAGCATTGTTCCCGATTCTTTAAAAAGGATATCCTATATTGGTCCAGTCAATACAATAACACGACAATGCAGTACTACAATAATGCATGAGGTCAGAGTGAAAGCATTGTTTAATTTGAATTGGTCTTACACAGAATATGAAATATAAATTGATTTTTTTTTTTTTTTGGTATTTTTTAAATGGATGAATGGATTTGGAAACAAGAAATAACACTAATGCATCTTCTGATCAATTGCTTTTAACATACAATTAGATAATCAGTAATGCATAATGACACAGACCCAAACAGATACTCGCATACTTTCAGCAGAGACGAATTCATGAGAATACAATTGACTCCACGGTTGTCTGATTAAAGGAAGGCTCAGAGAATTACTTGTGCTAAGCAGGTCAGCTTAGTGTGCTCAGTGTGCTCTTTGGCCAGCTGTCCTTAAACGCTAGTGCTTAGCACAACACTAAGGATAATATATAAAATGACTAGAAACAACATTCAGAGTCCAGGAAATTTGTTTCATACAATGTAAAACTTCTTAATATACACCACCAGTCAAAAGTTTGGATACGCCGTCTAATTCAATTATTTCTTTATTTTTATGACTTTAAAAGAGACTGGATAATGATGGACTGTTGTTTCTCTTTACTTA
>JAQQZR010000007.1:5510583-5530875 GCA_030068235.1 Notoglanidium macrostoma
TGCATTATTTTATTAGTTTTAGGAGAGACAAAGAGAGAAGTGGGCAGTTCATAACTGTTAATATTAATAACATTAAATGTAACTATAAATAGACAGTATATATAGATCAAATTTATTTCCTGTCATTTTTAATAAATAAAAAACCTGTTGCTATTGCCAAATTGTTGTGGTATGAGATGAATAAAACATGACAGAGCATGCTGTTAAAGGAAAATAATCAAGTTTGGGCTGGTAATGCAACACTCCTTCATTCATCATTTATCATTTATTTTTCTATAACAGCATGTCCCGAAAACAAGTCGCCTGGTGTCTCATTACATAACAGCACACCAAAAGAGAAAAACTACAATACAGATATATACCAGAAAACATGGGCTAGAAAGAGAACATTGGGTGCTACAAGAGTGCTTGAGCTGAGAACATTGAGTATTAAGGGTTCTTTGGTATTGTGAATTTTGTGCATTTTGAGTCTTTGAGCACCATTAAATGTTAAGTCTAATACCTACCTCTTGAGTATGTGTACTTTCTTTTATTATTTACACTTCTAAAGACTTTTGAACTTTTACTCCTTTGCCTTCCTTTAAAGGAGATTTATTGCAGCGCTACTTTTCGACTCCACTGCATTTATCGAACACCTCATTACTTTGTTGAAACTTAATGTTTTGATGTCTGAGTGACCTGTGAGTGATAAGCACCAAATAACTTCATTTTTACACCAAGCATATCTTTGTAATTGTTTGAGTCTTTTAAACAGGAACAAATTTACTCACTTGAGTTCCAATGCCTCATGCATGTAAATTCAATTTGAAATTCGAGTAACATTACAGCATACACAATACACAGTATCTACAATTAAATAGTCTATATAATGTTTGTTTTTTGTTAAGTATTTAGTACAAATACTTTGACAAAGACATTTGATGGGTTTCTGTGCACTGGGTGTCCTTCCCATCCCTTGAACTCTTTCTAGAGACTTTCTCCACCTAGAACCTTTTGCTCTGTTACCACTTTTGGACTTCAACTTCCGGACTTTCACCATCCATGGTTTGACTATATAGTATACAGTTACAGAAGGGAAACTACTCATAATCACACTACCTGGTGTCACCCAGATGAGGATGGGTTCCCTTTTGAGTCTGGTTCCTTCCTCATGTCTTTTTGGGAAGGTTTTCCTTCCCAGTGTCGCCTGTGGCTTGCCTATCATGGATAAATTTATAAATTAAAAATTTATATCTGAAGCCATAACATTAGGAACCACTGACAGGAGAAGTGAAAAACAATGACTATCTCATTACAGTGGCACCTGTCAATGGGTGGTATATATTACACAGCAAGTGAACAGTCAGTTTTCAAAGTTGATGTGTTGTAAGCAGGAAAAAAGGGCAAGGGTATATACTTTCACAAGGGCCAAATTGTGATGGCTAGAAGATAGAAAATCTCCAAAACAGCAGGTCTTGTGAGGTGTCCCCAGTATGCAGTGGTTACTACCTACCAAAAGTAGTCCAAGGAAGGACAACTGGTGAACCGACAACAGGGTCATGGGCACCCAAGGCTGACTGATGCGCGTGGGGAGCGAAAGTTAGGCCATCTGGTCCAATCCCACGGAAGAGCAACTGTAAAAAATAATGCTGCCTATGATAGAAAGGTGTCAGAACACACAGTGCATCGCAGCTTGCTGTGTATGTGGCTGCGTAGCTGCAGACCGGTCAGAGCACCCATGCTGACCCCTGTCCAGCACTTACAATGCGCACATTAACATCAGAACTGGTCCATGGATCAATGGAAAAAGGTGGCCTGGTCTGATGAATCATGTTTTCTTTTACATCATGTGGACAACCCGTTGCGTGCGTGTCCTTACCCTGAGGAAGAGATGGCACCAGGGTGCACTATGGGAAGAAGGCAAGCCGGCTAAGGTAGTGTGATGACCTGGGCAATGTTCTGCTGAGAAATCTTGGGTGCTGGCATTCATGTAGATGTGGATTCACGTGGATGTTAATTTGACCACCTACCCTTCCACCTATCCTTCATGGCAACGGTATTCCCTAATGGTAGTAATGGCAGCAAAAATAGTTTAGGGATGGTTTGAGGAACATGACGGAGAGTTCAAGGTTGATCTGACAGTCTTGTTCCCATTACTGGAGATTAAATCAGCTAATCTTAATATCAAGTCAAAGAAATGGAGCATTACTCAACATGTTTATACATCATACATTGGAGGAAAAGAGAAGATGAAAATGAAACCTTGCCTCTCTTATTCATCCATCTATCCATTAGCCATGCTGTTAATCCATCAGGGTTGCGGGTGCCCTTATTTAATTCAATTCAATTTTATTTGTATAGTCAATACACATACATACATACATCCATACATACATAGAAAGGTCACTATTACAAAGAACTGAATGCTTTTAAATATTTTGCTTTCTTTTTGTGGTTAATCATGGCTTCGTTTTCAACAGAAATTGTTGCATTGTTTCATAGGTGACACGGTGGAACAGGGGATCTTGGGTTCAATACTGAACTTGGGTTACTTGTTCCCCTCTGTGTCCGTGTGGGTTTCCTACAGGTTCTCTAGCTTCCTCTCACCTCCCAAAAACATCAGCATGTTTCTCAGGAGTTACTACTCTAAATTGCCCCATGTATGTATGCGTGTGGGAATGCACGTGTGGACTGTCGTCCCATCCAGGGTGTATATCTGTTTCACGCTCAGTGTTCCTGTCATAGGCTATGGATCCACCGTGATCTTGACCAGGATAAAGCAGTTACTGAAAATGAATGAATGATATGATGGAGTGATTTCAAAACGTCACGTATTGAATACATCCAAGTTCAACAGTGACAATATATCCTGAAATACTTCCACAAACTAAACCAAACCTTTCCTGTCATTCAATGTTACTCCTTAAAATGAATTATTACATTAATAATGATGCATGTAATATTAACATACTTCATTATTATAGTGTAATTAGTCATATTTAGCCTTTTCAGCGATTGACCAGTATATCTGTATAGATTGAATAGTATACAGTATCTAGTTTGGTCATCACATTGCCATTTCAGATGTCTTAGCACAAAAAAAGCCCTGTATAATATAATGGTTATTTTGTTATATAATAAATAATGTTCTATTTCTAATAATGTCTGTGCACTGTACGTTTAATGTTTAATATGTAAACGATTCTTTATGGCATCCCCAGTGAGTCATGAAAACAACTACTCCTTGACACTGAAATTAGAATAATTTATGTGATCACTCAGAACAAACATGAGCCTGCATGCTTTTAGCGCCAAATCCACACCCTTCCCCCTATTCTACCTCCAGGGAAAATGATCCAAATCAATTTAGTCAGAAAACTACTTTGATTTGTATATATCATGTTATCTCCAGTGTATCAACACCATCTATCTCTGTCTCCCACTGTCTTCCTTTGTTTATTTTCACTGCATTCGGTCATTACGTGTGAATATTACAGGGATCCTGGAAAGATCATGTAACCCTTCAGTGAATGGAGAAAGACTAAACATGTGTACGACTTTTGTTTCTTTAAAAAAAAAAGAAAAGAGAAAAAAAGAACAGCAGACAGCATTATGCTGATCTCTAAATCATGGCTCACTTTAGTGTGTCTACTTTAGAAGTGTTTTGAAATCGTCAACAATTGTATTAATTTAAAAAATGTACGAAAGTATAAAATGGCTGTAGGAATTTTGCTAAGCTGACACTCGGAATGTGAAGGAATTGAACTTGGAGTTTATGCTTTAAGTATGGAATAAAACACAGTGGAGCACATTGTTATAGCAAAATAATCAATATCTGGGTGGTATAATGTGCAAGCACCACAAAATGTATTATTCCTTTTACAGAACAGCAATTTGCCAATGTTTTATGCATGAATTAAACAAGATCATAATCATTTATAGTTGTGTGGAATATCCATGAAACAAATGAGTGAATGTAAATCATAAAAGCCATAAACAATCATTTCTTCATCAATCCCCCCACCAACATTTTTTGTCAATCATAAAACAAATGTAACTTGTCATGTTACTGAGAAAATGAAAAGCTCTCCATCTCGACCTGAGCTGACACGCCTTCCAAAATAAATGTTTCCCAACAGAAACTCAACTAAAACAATGATTAAACGTTTTATACTTCGCTTCCAACATATAAGTCATTGTGTTAGATGTTACTATAGAAGCGATAATGTATTAGAACAAGCTATGATATAAACCATGCTGGTGATTTGACTGTCTGAGCTGTAAACTAATAAACACCTTCTGAGAAAGCAGAATCACTGTTCAGGTTCATCAAGTTTGACGGGTTGTTTGCGGTAACAGCATACAAATAACATTCTTAATGAGTTTTTTTTGGTTTTCTTACAGTTTTATAGAAACTCATCAGGTGCTCATACACACCTAGCAAATTGTGCTCCTGAATGCTCAATAATTTAAAAAAAAAATGGGCAAGATGTAATTTAAGAGGCTGGTATCAGAAGACAGACTGCATTATAATGTTTTTTCCATATAATACATTAAAGTAACTGTAAACTAAAAGGTTTTTCTGGTTTCGAGTAAAGTCAGTAAATGAGTGTTCTCGGTTATTGTCAATAAAAATTGTCCATAAAATGTTTACAAATCACTGTTTACATACTGTATGTCTTGAAATCACTGCACTTGTGGGTTGCATATGTGAGTTAATATCTCAGGCACGATGTTTGCAACTGTTTGGAAAGTTCTGGATTTATGTTCGCTGCTCAACTCGGGACAGCCTTTTGGAGCTGCTCTCGGTCTATTAATTAAAAGTCATTTTCAAATCCATGGGCTGTCAAACAATTGATTTTGTTCTCTGATAAGACTGTAGTACTGTAGCTTTTTAGCAGACTGAATCTATTTTTGCCTTTTCAGCTGGATCTCTCTTGTAAAAGATTTATATCTCAGTGGGGCCACCCACCATAGATGACCCACCATAGTTAAATAGGAGCCATGTTTTGTGGCTCTATCCTGCAGGCAGACATAGAAAGTCGGCTTCTAAAGTTTGGAAAACTTCCTACTTAACAGCCAAATTTTTTTTCACTTCAGCTCTTAAAACATCAATAGGAGTCTAAACTCCGAGGACATTTTTGTCAAATGTGATACACGTGCACGAGCCTGGCAGCCGTAGAACACATGAAAAGATTTTATTATGTATAGCTGGTGAACAAATGCCCTCCCTGTTCAAAAATCCATATGTTACTCAACAGGATCAGTTCCTTTAATGAGTCACGGTTTAGTCACAAAGGCTCCAGATTTTAAAAGGCCTGCTGCAGGACTTGAATCAGTGCCATGGTTAAACTGCAAACATAATGATGGAGTCAGTAATTGTAGTTACCACTTTGGACACTTAGGTGACTCATGTGCAACTCTGTTTTCACCGTTCTCCATCTTTGCTTACTTTGAGGTGGAGTGGAATACCAAAAGTGTGGTCGGGCCATGGCCGTCGCTTGCAAATGTGATTATTATGCTTTTAAATCATGGTTATATTTGCGTACACAAGGTTCATTTTAGCTATCAGAATTCATAAACATTTGGAAAGCGCCAAAACATAAGAGTGTGTTTTCTGACATACCCATTGTGCTTGGAATAGCACAGTTTGGAAAACTGCGAAATACAACGTTACATGATATGTACCATGAAACACTCAGGATTACCAAAAATCGTCACGTTTTACAGAGCCGTGATAATAGAGCCGGTTTCTTTAACATTTGTCTCTTTTATGGTATCGCGACTGCTGTTAAATGTTTTCCTGATTTCCTTATTCTGAATTTATTAGACTATTTTATGTCCAATTTTACAGCAGGTATATGATCTAAAAATATGCCCACACTAACACAAATCATAGTGTTTATGACCATGTGGTCACTCCTGAAATGAGAGCACTGAGTAATGCCTGCGTATGGAATATACAAGTCTACTGGCACACAAGTGGCACACAATTCCTCACTGAGAAAAACAATGCACTGTACATAGCAACTATATTGGAACTACTTTTGATATTATGTAACTTAAAATGTACCTTTAAATGGTCTTTTTCTTAAATTGTCTCATTTGTTCTAAGCTATAAAGTGCATGCTAACTTATTAAAGGCTGTGAAACTATGAATGCTTGTATTTAAAATATAAAACAATATGATACAAATGTCATGTTCGGGCATAAATAATTCCCTACAAAGGAAGAACATACTATGTTTACTTGAAATAGTTTTACTGACAATGATGCAGAAAATGATTTTTATTTTCAGACCCCTGAAAACAATAAAACAATTTTAAATCAAAGTTAATATTTTCAGAGCATAGCAAATCTTTTACAAAGGAGGTAAACCCCAAACCATCTACCATCTCTCTGGAGAAAGATGCATGTACCACAAACATGTAAATAAATAATCAGAATGATCAGACAGTGTTTTTCTGAGAGACATGCCAGCCAGTTAGTGGGAATGTTATATGTCAATTTTATGGAGTTATGTAATAAGTGAAACAAATCCAGATTTGGCCTAAAACAATAACATGGAGAGCTCTTTTAGCAAGACTCTATTTAAAGGCCAGGTTTAATTCTGCAGGTGCACAAAAATCAGTCTTTACTTATGACCTCTGCCTGTTAACTGTACAGTGGTAGGATTGGATTCTGATTCAGTTGGAGATTACTTTGGATTAAAAACATCAGCCAATAAATAAATCTATATTTCATTTCAGAGGGAACCAAAAGAAGAACATATGATTTCTAACTCAGACAAAGCAGGTCTCGTAATATAGTAACCAAGTGTAAATAATTATAAATCCAATCAGTCAAATTAAGAAACTGAAATCATGCTGTTGCAAACATCCATGTACATGCCCAAATAAAACAGCTTAAAAGCCAAAACCTTGAAGGTAAAAAACCTGTCTGGAACAGACAGCGCTGTCATACTGACATTTTCTCTAAAACCTTAATGGAAATTCCATGTTGGGTTTATATTTCCTAAAAACACTTCTGGCCCTGCCAAACACCTGAAAGTAATTTTCAATACTCATAATGGTCGGTATATCAAAATATATTTGGATAAGTGGAAAGTTGACCCCTGAATTGTGAGTAAGACGTTTTAGATATGTGCTATGGTGCGTGAAATGTACGTAAACCCGCTATAACCCGGCTACAGTCAGTAAAATATTTCAATTTGATATTTCATTTAAATTTATACTGCAGCATTACAGATTTGTATGTTTACACGGCATGCATAAATAATTTCTTACTTTTACTAATCACCGTTTGACTTATTTTCATCTTGGCAAAACAGCAGAACTTCAAAACCGCACTAATAATTGATAATTGTAGCTGAGCTGAAAGAAGAAAAAAAAACTACAAGCATATTTTAACCTCATGCCAAGTATCCAAAACTTTTTGAAAGGAGCTACAAACCAATTCACAATTTGATATATTAATAGCTGTCTCAAGTAGCCTGCATTTCATATGGCAATCTGGGTCCTTTTTGATATTACTTTTAATGGTAAAAACAACTTCATTGTATAGTCTATTACTCCAAGATCATTCAGCAACCTGGATTCTTGTTTCGAATTTTGCTTATACTGTCTCCTGTTCACTGTTTTCTTTCCTGGATCATGCATGAGAAATTTAAAACATGGTACGAGGCAGATTAATCACAACTACCACAAAAACATTTATAGAGAAACCGACTCAGAAAACACATTTTACTGATGATGTGCTTATACAAACGCTGTTGCAAACTCCTGTTCTTTGCACTTTGCTCAATTTTCAGGGAGGTCAGTAAAAATATCAGGTTTAAATACCGTTCATTCTTTAGAAAGTTGGCATTGCATCAAATTGCTCTCAATTTCTAGCTAGTTAGATGTATGCACAGTGTACACAAATAGAGAATCTAATCTTCCTGAAGATCACTATCAAATATCCAAAGCATTATGGAGAAAACAGCATCAAAGGAGAAAAAGATTATCAATTGAATACTTCCATAATGCAAGTCTACTGAATATTTTAGACAGATTTTAAACCTGCATTACAATTCTCCTGTTTCCTGGTGATTAGATGAAACATTTGTTTAGTCTGTTTCCACACTGACAACTTGTTTTAAAGAAAACTTTTCATTAAGAAAGTAAAATATGCCTAACAAATCATTAAAAAAAAGGGTTCTACCAATAAACATGACCAGGGAAATTCAGGTAGACAGCAATATAGTAATTGTGTTTAAGATTGTGTTTAAAATGGAGATATTCATAATATGTTATTCATTATTAATTATGATGTGCATTTAAAGATTAAAAGCAATGACAAAGAAAAACAGTTACAAAAAATAAAAACAGGGCAAACTGCACATGCAATTCTACACCAAATTATACAAGTGCCATCTAATATATATAATATAGCAATAAAAAAATAAAAAAAACTGTTTGTTTTACTTGTTGTTGCTTTCCACTAGAACTGATTTGCACATTATTGAGGATAAAAATCAGTCATTGGAATGACAGTGTGAACAACAACTGAGGGTTTTTTGCTTAAAACTGATATTATCCTTTATTGGAAATGAGAATTGCTCCAGGCGCTGATCCTGTTCTTCCTTAGGATAAGACAGTCCTGATACTGTACTCTATTGAGGATGAGAATCACTCAGTATTCTGACCACAGAGCACATGAGCTGCAACAAAGCAACATTCAGTCTGTAAAATCTGGTAAAGTCTGGTAGACAATGAAGCCCATATCATTGATTCACAAATGTCCGCAAGTGAGCACGAGCTTCTCAGCACCAGCCCGGAGGCAGACATTGTGTGATTTGAATGGCATTTAATGGGAGAAGACATTTCTTAGCTGCGTTCAAGTACCACTTCCTTTACCCATTGGGCTGACGGAGCACACTAATCACTGGTCAGTGACCAGCTTGGTACCAGTCCCTGGACACAGTATGCTGGGGTCATTCCCATTCAGGCCCTTAAATTTCAAGGTGTGTGGTTTGCTTTGCCAAAGTGACATGTTTGTCTGGAACAATAGATCTGTTCTGGTGGATAGCAATTGCTGAAGGGTTTTCAGTATCATCCGCAATGGGAAGAACCATGGTCTGTTATGTCAGAATGGGGTTAGTCCATAATTGTTTGAACCATTGCTATTGGTCAATGTGTCATAAAATATAAAACACAACGTAAGGGTTAGCTGGTGTTAGTATAAAAAATAAAACACAAACATGGACATAGCGCATTGATAAAGAAAAATGGGGTTAAAAAAATGATTAGGACTAAATACTGAATGCATTTTGTGTAGTATTTTGAATTGCTTTGGACAGACTAGCAGTCATCTATCGTGGAAACCAGGAAAGTGTAGTTTGGCTTCACCTTTATCTGGCATGTATTATTATTTGGCTTAACAATTATCCAGACAGTATTAGTATTTGGCTGATGCTCATTTGATTATGTAATCTTGTTAAGAACTCAGAATTTTCAAAGGAAGTAAAATTAGGATTTTCTTTTTGCCAACTTCTCGGACATTTGCTTAGACTTTCGTTAAACATTTCGATGAAAACATGCCTTACGTTCTATGTCAGCAGTTGGCAGTACTAAGGAACCTCAGAAGTGACTGGACTATTTTATCCAGGATTATTTTATCCTGCTGAAGATTGTTTGAAAGAGTGAGATTCTTAGATTAATGATAGGACGTGAAACATGGCCAGAGGCAAAAAGCAATAGAATGGGTCATCTTTATCTGTAGAGAAACTTGTGTCCTTCTCTGGATGAGACGACTTGGGTTCTACCAGTGCAATTCCTGCAACCAGCTGACTCGAGTCCTTTGAGCAGACTACTCTTACTTACTACTACAAGGAAAAGTGTAACTCCTTGTGATGATGCAGATGCACTCTCAACCCATGCCTCTTCTCCAAAACAGTTTGCCATGGATCAACAGCAGAAAAAGTAAAACTAGCTTCCACAAATCCCATTATGAGCTTGTACCAAGGAGACACACCACCATGCCCTTGCAATGTCAGTTTTAGTGTTGAGATGAGAATGTATCTGGTCAGTGGTGGCGTTGTAGTGGTCATTGAGTAGAGACTGACTGACAAAATCTTGCAGACAGACTGTATGGTAAGTTTACCTAATGAACTGGCAACCCAGTGTGATGATTTTTGGCACAGTACAGAGTGATGATGTGCTCAGCTTTATGCATGGATGGTTTATGGAGGCAATGTCACAAAAATGTGTTTAGGTTATTCACTAGGAGAGTGACGAATTTCTTTTCCTAAGAAATGTGTATCTCAACATTGCTTTGATGCACTACTGGGTCATTCCATGTCAAATCAGACAGAATCCAGGAAAGTGGTTGCAGAAGCATCTCAGATTTTTGCTCAGCATTTGTCTATATCATGTTGTGGTCCCAAAACGAAGGCCCATAAAATATTTTTGTTCAATTCCAATGTTTTTTTTTTGGGGGGGGTTCATGTTTTTTTCAGTTTTGCCTTACCTGTGAAGCCACATTAGGGCATTAATATCTTAAGATGTATAGTTCCTGGTAATAAATAAATAAATAAATAAAGGAAAAGAAAAGAAACATGTAGGCATTTGGATTTAAATATTCAAATACTTAAATGCCTTTAATTGGATAATTACCGCAGTGATTAATATGTTTAAGCTGGCAACAAGTCTAACTGATGCAGTTAGTAGCTTCTCAACAACCATGTCGGTAGACATATTCTGTGGTCCTGGAAGAGACGTTTCTGTGTTTCAGAAGGGTCAAATTATTGGCCGGAATCAAGCAAAGATAACAACTAAGGAGACTGTAGAAATGACTGGAATTGGGTTAACAACTGTTCAACACATTATTAAAACATGGTGTCCACTTTGTGAATTAAATGTGGTGAAAAAAACTTTTGACTGACCATGATCAGAGATCATGTTATTGTTTGATATTGTTATTGTATCATGAATATTGTTTGGCATAAAGAAATACATGTTTTCTGTAGGCTAGTGGTCACCAACCATGTTCGTGGAGATCTACCTTTCTGCAGGTTTCATCTCCAACCAAAATCTAAAAAATTTTAGCTGCAAGAACTTCTTAAGGCAATAATTGGATGGTGGGCATGATTATGGATGGAGCTAAAGTCTTCAGGGAGGAAGATCTCCAAGAACAGTGTTGGGATTAATGTATTTAATGTAAGCTATATTATTTACTATCAGGGCCTCATTATTTTAAAAACAAATAATTAATGCTGAGATGCTAAATTCAATGGTTACATTTTATGTTCCATTTGAAAAAACAAATCTTATTGAAAATTATGTCCAGCATAGCAAATTATGTACTAGAAATTAGATGTGATCAAATCTATCATTCTTTAAGCATATAAATTGAACAACAGGTCTGAATTGGGTACATGCTTGTAGTTTTCTTGATAAGTGGAATCCCTTTAATGTTCCTTTAAGAACAATACGAACTTAATGGGAAGTGGCTGGGAAGAGCTCAAAGGCCACTGTGATATCTTCACACGTCTTCTTATTCAGGGAATATTGACATCCCTTCCTGGTATTGGCTGTATAAACACATTCAACTGTCTATGTGGAGACACATTTGGATGCGCCACTGGAGCCTGAGAGGGCCATTCAGGATACCACTTCTTCCTCCAGATACCAGCGGTTTTCTCAAAATATTTCACTTATTTTCAATATCCAGGACCTTACCAGAGACACAGTTTCCATCTCAAATGCCATTTATTTTAATAAACTTACTGCAAACATCTTTATCCTTTATTTTTTATGACAAAGTAATAAGAATTCCTATGACAAAGTAATTCAATATTCATAGAGAGGCAAAAAAAAAAGTATTGTATGCATTTCTGCCATAGGTAAAATGTCTATCAAATCTGTGTCTATTTTTGCATGAAGAAAAAAATGTAAGTACATTAGCACTTTGTACGCTTAATAACCATGCATCAAGTGATTTCCATGCAAATTTTATGTTCCTACTAGCAATCCTGCATACCATTTTGGTCATATGACCAAATATGCTACCATGCCTTGCTTCATTCATAATATTTTCCCATCTATTGGTGATCAAGAGCTCAAACATTGGCACAAAATTAATAAATTATTGAATTTGCAGAAAAAATTAATAATTGATATGATATTGCTGCAAAAATGTGGATAGTACTTTCAATAATCACTCTTGTTTAGGAATGTTGCACTTTTTTCCAAATCTAGGGCCCTATAAATATAAAACAGCATGCAGTACACACTTTTAATGGTTTCGGAATATAAAAAATATGTTTGTCTTCCATCCTATAAAGTTTGGTGAGACTAGAAACAATACTTGTTTATTAAGATATTAATGCCTAAACTTGGCTTCCCACATAAACTGTTTCTGAGGCTTTAAAAATGAAAAAATATGAAATAAACACCAAGACACATTCAAAATGCATTAACTATAACCACTTGCTGATATCATCTGGGACACATTTGACCACATATCTTTTGTAATGTAAACATTAACGCGCCCTGATGCGTCCCTGACAAGGGCATAACGGTAAAAGTGACTCGGGCAGTAACGAGTTCTGAACACAAGTGATCAGCCGGACACTGGAGACGCGTGATAGACACAGGCAAATTAGGTAAATGGTGTAAATGGTGATGTGTCTCGGCTGTCCACTTGTGATCCGATCACCTAAGACGCATTATAAAACCAAGCGTAAGGGATGTCAAAAGCCACTGTTTTCCACTGTTTTGAACAGTTTGTATTCAACACAGTTCAGAAGGGGTTAACATTCAGTGACATAACAGGCATTTTGAAGTTGTATTTGGCTCAGACACGTTAGCAGCAAGTTCCAAGATGTCATCTGTCATGGCTATGGTCATGGTCCAGTGATTTGACATGAATTGATCAAAAAAGGTTTTATGTCTGACTTGTTTTAACCTGTAATCATTGCTTTCCAGCTTTTCTCTAGTCATCACTTCCACTCTCTCCAGCAAGCAATTCTTAGCCTCTGCTTTTCAGTTTGCAGCTGCTGACTCTACTGTGTAGCCATCTACCAGACACGTACACATTTTTTTAAAAAGCAGTTTGTTTTGTGAGGACCAGCCAAATGTTTTCACAATTTCATTACAGGGATATCTGGCACTAATAAATGGCTAAAAACCTGCACCACACGCATGCAAGCATGCATGGATTTTCTCATGCACACACACTGGTAAGCACATGCAAGCACACACGTACACACACACAGAGGCTGCTTTGAAATCAGAATTCACTCAGCCTGAGTATCGGTTTACTACAATGATGACAGGTGAATTAATTTATTCTGACCTTCTAGTTTCCGATCAGAACTACGTATAAAGAGAACAAATATGAAAATATTTAAATTAGCTGCATGTTAAAATAAGCTTAGTGGCAGGTTAAAAATTGAATTTGTTTTAAACAACTCTGGAAAAAAACAGTCATTAGTCCAAGTATTCAATTCATACTGACTGAGAGAAAATTAAGCATAATGAGTGCACTTTTCCTTCTCCGATTACGCTTATGTTTGGACAGCGTACTTTTCTCCAAATTGACAGCTGGTGATGAGCAGGTTCACTGGCTGGGCCGTTGGCTGATTTTGACTCCACGCTGCTCTCTGCTGTTGCTTTGCTGCTTTTCCATCGGCTCTGAAACCTCAACACAATGCTCAACACCATGCTTCAGCAAAATACAGCAATGCTTCTCTGACATATTTAAAAAACTGGCAAATAATGCATAATATCATGCAACTACTAAATCACAATAGCTGTGTCATGGATGCTGGTGTGACACGGGCTGGTTTGAGCATTACAGAACCAGTTCAGAGGAGAATAGCTAGACTGGGATGAACTGACAGGAACGCTATAATAACTCAAATATCCACAGCCTCATTGAGCAGAAAAGCATTTAAGGATACATAACATGTCGAACCTTGAGGTGGCTGGGCTACAACAGCAGATCATTAAAACAAGTGATTACTCAGTTCAACATTTTCTTGTTCTACTGGCAGATCATTTTGCTTCTTTATAGAAATAGATGCTTCTATATAGAAAGAACAAGACTATTTCAAACTTGAAATAAGTAAAAATGTCTAGTAATCTTATATTTGGTTTGTTGTGAAGAAATACTAGATACATCCAACTATATTCAAGATAGCTTCACTTCCTAAGATGCAAGTTTTTGCAGTGTGGTTGCCCATTCTAGTCAAATAACAGTTTTATAGTAAATGTGTACCTCAGTGCAAAATCTAAATTTACCACATTTTGCTAGAAAACATTATAAAAATATTGTGCAATATAATAAGAGGAAATGGGATGTATGAAAAGATGCATGAACTCACCAGGGTCTGAATCAAAATTTCCAGCTGGTGAAGGCAGAGACTGGATGGCAAGAAAATATTATTTTTAGACACTGGAAAAGTGAAAAGAACAAACATCAATCAAGAAACCACAAATAAATACGGAACGATCAGATAACTTGACAAAGTTCCGAAATGAACCAAATACGCCTGACTGTGAGTAACAGGAGAAGTAAAATTGTAGCCACAATTCGAGGGTAGAAGGTGTGTGTATGATGATGTTTCTCATTTAGCTGGAGGGCACCGATTTAGTAATGATTTTCAACTGGAAAAAAAAAAAATCATTAAAGTACTGAAATGTTATAGTGTATACAATAATTCATTATCTGCTTCCTCTGCACTAAATCTGCTGATCTCTGAGGAAAAGACCAGAGCGTGAGAGTTACAGGTCTGTACTGTGTATGTGTGGCTTCAATTACTTTCATAACTTCCAGTGATGAATCAATAAATGAAATAAAACATACCTTCGGATTTAGATATTTCTTAAATACAACTTGGTGCGGAGTTTGCATGTTCTCCCCGTGCATGCGTGGGTTTCCTCTGGGTGCTCCAGTTTCCTTCCACAGTCCAAAGACATGCAGATTAGGTCAACTGGCTACTCTAAATTGCCCATAGGTGTGAATGCGAGCGTGTGTGGCTGTTTGTCTCTGTGTTGGCCTTGTGGTGGACTGGCGACCTGCCCAGGGTGTACCCCGCCTCTCGCCCGAAAAGTCTGCAGGGATTGGCTCCAGCTTCCCCGCCACCCAGACGGATAAAGCGGTATAGATAATGGATGGATGGATGGACAACTTGGTGCAGCTTTAGCAGGTTATCTGCAGTACAGACTTAGATTTTAACATTAAGTGCAAACCTTCTAATAATATTTCAAAAAAGTGTTAAAGCAGTATTTTAAGATCAGCACATGCATTATTTTTAACTGATAAAACCTTGATAACCAGTAACAAGAAGGCCCATCCATGGCTCCATCCAATAACAGCACAGATTTTATGCTGAGCTTTTGGGAGTGATCATTTAGTCCACAGCTATTACTGCTGCATTTGCACTGCAAACATTTGCACTACTAGAAAGATCCACATTTTCTTTAATTTGGTAAATTTAAGAATTTAAAACTAAAATCCTTAAATTAGGCAAATTTGGCTTGTTAGAAGCAACACCAATGCAAGTATTTTGGCTACGCATGCTTAAATTAAGCAGAATTATTTTATATTGTGTAATTTCTTCAAAGAAGAAGAATATAATTAGTCAAACTGCCTTGAAATTTACATTTATAGTATCTGTCAGATATGCTCATCCAGAGCAGCTGCAATTATCTCATTTATACAACTGAGCAGATGAGGACTTGGAATGGTGATAGGATTAGTACCAACAACCTTCTGATCTGTAGTCCAACATCTTATGTGAGCTTATATAAATATATATATATATATATAAACATATAAACTGTACCAACTACCTTCACATATCTCATTTCAAGACAGTTTGACTTCTAAGAAATAACACTTCATTTGTCCTGTGGTCTGCAAGCTCATTTAAAGAAGAAAGTAAAAAACTTACTTTCAGAGTTTTAAGTTTTTGAGTGGAGTTGTTTCAAGAGTTCTTACCAAGAAACATTCGCTAACCCCATTGGCAGATTTTATTTGTAGATTTGAAACAGGCATGGCTTCTTTCTAGTAGTGCATTCTTAAATAAAGAAAGCACAATTGGCTTCATTCTTAAAATAAGAAGAGGAAATTTGGTTTCTCTGATGTGTTGCATAGTCACAGCTTATTTCTAGATAAATACAGCTCAAACTTAACTGCAATACAAGACTGCTTTTCTTACACACACAAAAATGCTTGACAAGATTATTTTTCCTTTCTTGAAATTAACTTTTTTTTTTTTTTTTTTTTTTTACAGTGTGGAGCAGTTGCAGAGTAATTTGGTAGATCTAATTCTACTACAGCCATGATAGCGTTCTCTATAGCTGGCAAACTTGCAATAAATAATCAAATGGAAAAACAAACATTTGGCATTAAAGAAAAATCATTATTCTGCAAGATGCTGAGTTACTCAATAATATACCACCAGGCAGTTCTGATGTTTATACGTTAAATGATATCAGTCCCATAAATATCTTTTTTTATCTGATAAGTCGTGAGTTTTTTCACTTTGTTCTTTGACATTCTGGTATAATTAAATCAGTTAGTAATATATAGACACTTACTGACATTAACTCTCAAATATAGGCATGCTTTAAGTTTTTAAATCTGAATAGCAAATTCATCCACGTTTAATCACAAAGAATGAATGAAACTGGTTATTTTTATATGTTTTTATTTTTAATTGAATTATTTGTTGATGCTTCTTAGAAATAGGCCTGTTTACACTGAATCAGCATCTTCTCACTAACAAATTTAAGGACGTAACATTCAAACTGCTTCATGTTTTAGGGCTAGCATTTCTTTATGTAATATACCCATACACAAACATTATCAGGCAACTGTGCTTCTATCAGTGAAAATACTGATGAGCATTTTAGTTTGTTATGGAAACGTGTTGAGTAGTCTGCAGGAAAATTCATACCCGCATGCATATATAATAAATCTTGGTGTTATAATGGCTAAATTTCATATCCATAAATATCAGGTCTTACATAAGGTGTCGCGTGACAGATGATTACACTGACACAATTCGGCCTGCCTTAAAACAAAATACAAAACTGTGATGTTGTAATGCATTTGACTTTAAATTAATGCATGAAATTCTAAAATTTCTTAGCATAAAAAAGATTGGTAAAGCTGTTTGTACTTTTGGGGGGAAAAAGCCTCCCTTTCCCTGCCTTTTGCACCCCCTATTGGGTAAAAACAAAATTGTCTAAGTTTGTGCCTTTAATCCAACCTTTTCCCCTTTTATGACAAACAAAAATCTGAAATCTCATCAATTCAAACTGTTCTTTTTTTATTTCACACAAATAAAGAGGGAAATGAGTACGATAGCTGTTTAACGCAATATAACATTAATTTCAAAGAAGAAGAAGAAGAAGAAGGCGACTTGAATGGAATTAAAAGTTGTACATTTCATTATTAAAGTACTCCTGAATGTGTAATTTGTTAAGCATAAAAATAATTATTATAAACATTGAAGGCAGCTCAATGTTCACTTGTCGGCATCATCAGTAACAGTTAGGTAATTTATCTAGCCTGCAAGCTAACTGCTAAAGTAACCCAGCTCACAAGTCACAGGTAAACCTGAGGAAGGAAGATTTGCATTGCCATTTATCAGCAGGCAGAACCGGTCACAACAAACACTCAAACCTATTTTATTTTTCACTCGCTTCATCCTCAAATTGGACACGTGTTTGGTCCCAAGCTGTGCAGCTTATTTTATAACCTCACTAACTGTGTTCATATGTAATGCTCCCGGGTTCTCTTTTTAAATCCAAGTATGTAGAAAAAAAAATGGACTTTTACATGATGCGGTATTAACAGATTTGCCCTGAACACCAGTGTATACAATTAAAACCATATCTACTAGGAGTTGAACATTTGAATTCAGGGGCAATTTAAATATTACAAAACAGAATAATATAACAAAAATAACTTAACAGTATGTGCAATTATACATCTTTTGCATCACTTAGTGAAAAGAGAATTATTTTTGTCCATCTACCTATTGACAGTACATTTCAAGATTTTACCTACTCACTACCAAAATGCTTTCTATAAATTGTGTTTAAAGGATTTACTCTAAAATGTAATGCATATAAAACCTATATTAAAAACATTATAAATTCAATATAAAAATCACTATTCTCTGGTGAGGTAGGATCAGAATTCCTACTACTTTAAGGCACCTTTATTTGAACAGCGACAGAACTGCACGCAATCGTAATACCTTGTCTATTCCTCTTCCCTCAGCACCTGATATACAGGACCTTTACCACGGTAAAGGCAGTAGTGCTGTATTATAAATAAGATGTCGAAAAATATCGAGAAGATGCCCAATCCGAATTTTGTTGGGTCTCCAAATATGAGCTTCCACTGATCTGAAAAAAGAACAGAAATACAGAGAGAGTTACACGAAGAACGTGTACGTAAACTGTGTGTGTAATGATCCTGAGTGCATTTTCGGCGTTTGCGTGCTCGCTCTCCATCCGTATCGATCTGCACACAGCTAATCCCAGGAGAAAGCCAGACAAAGCAATGCTGGGATTGGCGTACTGAAAACTGCATCACAGGGTTATAAAGAGGAGAACGTCTGCAGCACATCTGAGCCCAGCACATTACATCTCCATCCATCCATTATCTATACCGCTTTATCCGTCTGGGTGGCGGGGAAGCTGGAGCCAATCCCAGCATCTTGGGGCGAGAGGCGGGGTACACCCTGGGCAGGTCTCCAGTCCACCACAGGGCCAACACAGACAAACAACCACACGCTCGCATTCACACCTATGGGCAATTTAGAGTCACCAGTTGACCTAATCCGCATGTCTTTGGACTGTGGGAGGAAACCGGAGCGCCCTGAGGAAACCTACGCATGCACGGGGAAAACATGCAAACTCCACACAGAAAGGCACCCCTGGGTGACCCGGGGATCGAACCCAGGACCTTCTTGCTTTCTCCACTGCACCACCATAAATAAATGACTGATATCAAGATACCTGTTGATCCAAATGAATCTTCATTTTAAATGTAGGAATATTTGCTTTGTTAAATCTTGGCCAGGGAAACTCATTAAATTCAGTGTGAGATTTTAAAGTGCTCTTTTGGAAACACTTTATTGAATTTCAGGTCAAAATTTACTTTTTCATTGTTTATTACATTACATTACTGTATTACATTATTTGTACTCTATTATTATCTGTTTAGCTGTATTCAATTAGTCATTTCCTTCATTCAATCAACAAAGCAGCTGGGAAATAAAACCCACACGGACACTTCCATGAAAGCTTGTTCAGAAACTAGCTAGCCAGTTAACTTTAGTCATATAATCAATTTACAGAAGAATAGAAGTTATTATAACAGCAAAGGGGGACGACATCTGGAATGGGATGTTCAACAAGCAAATATGAAATATGGGTGTGATGGTCAGACGTTCACATACTTTTAACCATATAGTTTTAGCATATATTTAAAACTGAGAACTGTCAATGTTATAACATTAACCAGCTAATATGTTTGTATGTTGATTGCTCTAATGCATATAAACTACTATAAATCTCATTAGAGAACAGAGCTACTTTTTTTTTTTTTCTTTTTTTTTTTTTTAACTGCTGACAGTAAGAAAGGTCCTATTAACGTGACGTGTTGATCAGACAGATGTCTGACTTTCCGTGTAGGAATTACAGTTGGGCATTTCTTTGTATTTTTTTTCCTAGTCAGAGTTTGGAAATTATGAACAATTAGTGGATTTCAGCATAAATCTGTGGTATTACAGTCTAAGGAAAGGCAAAGGATTGCTCAGCTCTGTCATAGGAAGTGATAATGTGTTTATCCAAATGTCAGAAGGTCTAAAACTTAGAGTAGGTTTCAGCAGTGTTCAATGTTGTGATGGTTTCTAATACTAACAGGTGTGTAAACAGATTTCTTAAAAGGATGAAACCTGCACACGCTTCATGGGAACAGATACACAGACATTTCAACTATACATAATGATAAAACATTTGTGTATCCGTTTCCATTATACTAAATGACTGAACTGAGCTAAACGTGAGCAAACGTCATTCTTAAGAGATTTATGCTACATTTATTAAGAGGAGTATACTGAAAACACCACCCAGAAATAAAATTTAATTAAAAAAAATTCTATGCAGTACTGGGATGCTGATGGGATGATTATTATATATTATTATATCCAACACTATATTTTCTGTGTTGATCCAGCAAACAGTATCACACTGTGTGTGTGTGTGTGTGTGTGTGTGTGTGTGTGTGTGTGTGTGTGTGTGT
>JAQQZR010000007.1:5536558-5578595 GCA_030068235.1 Notoglanidium macrostoma
GGTTCATTGAGACCATGGTTGTTGTTCAATAATAAAATTATTCCTCAAAAATACAACTTGCCTAATAATTCTGCACTGCCTGTATATGAGCAGGGTTTGTGTAAATCATTGCACAATCTCACTTCTCAGATTTCTTTTGTTTATATTGGCTTTAAGGAGTTCCAGATGTGCCTGATCAAAAGTTGGGGGACAACATGTCAGGAATCCAGTATTGCACAGCACTGACATGCTTAGTTTATCAGACTATGTCTTTAACAGTTTGCTAACAATCTTTCTTTCCTATTGAAAAAGTAACCATGGAACCTTTGGAAGGCAAATTCTTAAAAAAATAAAGAATGACATTTGGAGTAGCCATGAAGATGATTGTTTAGGATAGAGTAGCAGTCAAAAGTTTGGACAAAATTGAATGTTTTTTCTTTATTACTTAAAATACAATCCATGTCCTCAAGTAATGATGGACTGTCATTTCTCTTTACTTAGTTGAGCAGTTCTTGATTTAATATGGATTACAACAGATGTTGGATAAGAAATTCCACTAATGAACTTGACAAGGCACGCCTGTTAATTGAAAAGCATTCCAGGTGACTACCTCATGAAGCTGGTTAAGATAACGCCAATAGTGTGCAAAGCTGTCATCAAGGCAAACGCTGGCTAGTTTGAAGAATCTAAATATGAAACAACACTTTTTTTGTTTACTGCCTAATTCCATATATGTTGCATATATATATATATATATATATATGTGTGTGTGTGTGTGTGTGTGTGTGTGTGTTATTTCATAGTTTTGATGTTTTCAGTATGTAGAAAATAGTTAAAATAAAGAAAAACCTATGAATAACAAGTTGTGTCCAAACTTTTGACTGCTATTGTATATATATAATAATATAATCTTGTTTTGCAAACCAGAAAAAAAATCTGGTTTCAAGTGATGTCTTCTTGATCATTGGTAGGATCCTGTGTAAAATGAGAGGAAGAGGCGTGTTAGTGTAATTGCTGAAAGCCATAAATGGAAGAAGCTCCCCCAAAGGGTGCATAAGAGCAGTGTATTTTCACAGACTGAGCACCTTTCTCTATTCTTCAGAGACTGCCAGGGTATGTATTTTCACCCCGCACAGACTTGATCCCAGTTCGGGAAATATTTATATGAAAGTACAAAAGTATAAGATTAATTAAGCGATAGAGCTCAGAGCGTACATTTTATTCTGCCTCAGGTTAAATCAGATTACAAAGAGCAGCAATGAAGCTTTGTGTCCTCTGTTTTCTCCTGTTGCTGGCATGCGTGTACCAAAGCATGGCACAAGGTAGGTAACCACTTCTGCGCATCTGCACCATCCTTTTTTAACTTTTGGGGTTTTAAGTGTGTTGTCTTAATTGTACCATTACAAAAGCCATCAAAATGCAGATATTTTGTAGTATTATGAATTTCAAAAAAATTAAAATAAATTTTACAAAAATTTCATTTTATTGGATGAATACATTTAGTACATTCAACTGAAAATAGTGAAGAATTTATGGAATATTGAAATCACTTTGCGGCTCAAAGAATCAGTATGCCATTTTATCAGTTGCGTTGCATGAAGATTAATATTATCCCCATTTTGTAACAGGTTCCTATGAAAATTGTTGCCTATCATATAATAAACTCCATAAGAACATCGTCAAGCAAAGAGCTGTGGACTTTAGGGTTCAGGAGACCGATGGAGGATGCAACATTCACGCAATTATGTAAGTTCTGCTTATTTTCCAACATGACTCTTGAAATTTCTCAAAATCCAGACTGGACCTCCAAAGGCAAAGTGTATTCTCTTTGATTTAGTAACAGTCAACATGTTGGCCCATGATATTTTAGTAAAACTACATAAATTTATTTAATATTAAATTAATAGCCTGAGATTTAACAATATGTTCTTCTCTGTATTTCCTAAAAGATTCACTATGACAGGGAAGGAATGGAAGGAAAAAATGACAATCTGTGCTAACCCCAAATTGCGCTGGGTGAAAAAACTGAAAGATAAAATCCAGAAGGAATTACAATTAAACTGAACGTGCTCCAGAAGCCAAGGTAGAGAACATTGTATGGAAATCATTTCTACAGTTTTCATTAGCTTGTATGGTGGTGATGATTTAAAAAAAGTAAAAAAAAAAAATTTTAAAAAGAGCCTGAGATGAGAGTTAGCAGCTCATAACTTTACTCACCTAAATGTATTACTCTTTATAAGATGTGTAAAGCTATGATACATTTTTTTATTGACTGTATTCTTCTGCAGTTCTGTGTTTGCAAGTGAAGCACTGTAAATATTAGACATGCTTGTTCTATATTCTTATATTCTATGTTTCCTGTTGTGCTGTTAGACTTCTGATTATGTGCTCAGTATTTTCTGGTTCCAAATCAACTGTTGAACTTATTAACTTTTGTTTGTTTGCCTTTTTTGTTTCATCAGAAATACATATTTTTATATTTGATATGTAATTTTTTCATATACATCATAGTACATTATGTTACATTAGCTGTGTTTGTGCGTGTGTGGGGGAGGTGGCGGTGGGGGTGTATGTATTGTTCTTCATAATAAAGCAGCGAAAATATTTCCTTAAGATTTGTCTGTGATGTTATCTGACTGTTGAATTCCAAATAAGCTACATCAGCGATAAGATCACAAGTTTTTAAAACACACAACAGAACAAGAGCACGAGTCCAACATTAATACACATCAGTCAGCTTCAGTATTTGTAAAAACTGACCACAAATGAATATGGAAAATGAAGAATGATCAGGGCTAAGTTTCTCAAAAGCATTGCAAAGTTAGGATCATTTTAAGTGGAGAGAGAGAGACTTCAATGTGATGCTCACTTCACCATTTAACAATGTGCATCGTTCAGGATTGTTCTGGGAAACAACCCTGTTTACCTTTAATCTTTATTTTAACATAAAGGGTTTCTTTATCGGTTGGATTGAAGGCTCATTAATTTTTACAAATGACCTTTTGCAAAATAACCACAAAAGCATCAATAACCCACCCCCTTATTTCACAGTGGATTGGGGGGCTTTATATTTTTTGCAATATTAGTTTTTTACAAAATATAGCACTGGCTGCAAAAGTTTAACTTTGGGTCTTGTCATGATTTGAGGTCAGTAGATGTACAGCCGAGTCCACAAGTATTTGGACAGTGATGTGATTTTCGTGATTTTTCCTCTGTACACCACCACGAAGGATTTGAAATGAAGCCATAAATATATCCAATTATTTTTCAGCCTGTGAAAATGAATGTGTTAAAAAAAGGACAATAATTTTCAACTCCTTAAGTTAAAGCTGAAGGAGTTGCTTCATTTCAAGTCCATTGTGGTGGTATGCAGAGGCAAAATTCTGAAAATACTTTCACTGGCAAAATACTTATGAACCTGACTGTAAGTGCAGGGCAAAATCTTTTCTTTTTTTTTTTTCTTTTTTTTTCACAATCCAAAACAGGCAGAAGTCAAATGATGGCAATACATTAATAAACCAGATCAAAGACACAGGAAAAGCAAAAGGTCCAGGCTGGACTTGGAATGGGACCGAGAGTGGCAGTTCCTGGACCTTACAACTATGTTTTTTTTTTATTACTGAGGTAGTGTTTAATAGATCATTTTGAAACCTGACAACATCAGGAATTTGTTCAACTGTGAAATACCGATGATCCCTGTGCGGATACTGGGATCTTTGGATTCTTCTTTATCTTCCACACAATCTTTCTCACTGTGAGGGAGAGCAGTATTACCATGTATCCTCCTTTTGGTCAATTCTCTGATCTTCCAGACTTCTGAAACATTTTTAATTATGCACTCGATTACGCTTACTGAAATCTTTAATTGTTTATATATTTTTTTAAATCCTTTAACCTTTAACCTTTAACCATGATGGATGAAAAAGGGAGTTTATTATGTGTGTAATATCATATTTGGTCAAAGACAACCATAATTTTTCTAGACACTACTTTAAAAGCTCTTATTGGCATCTGGGTCTGAATTTATAACCAGTGAGAGGTCAGCTAGGTCTAATCTGAAAAAAATAATTCGAAGAAAAATGAGCCAAGGAAGATGCTATCACTTCTGGCCACTACATCTGAGCTTGCTAAAGCTGGACTTTGAGTATAAGCAAAGTAGGTCCATTTTTAAAGACAAAAGTCACACAGTGCTTTACAATAGCCAATATACAGCATGAAAGATCAGTAATCTGAAGCATATGTCCAAATCAAAAACATAAAAATGGTTAACTGAACACAGAATCAAGCTTCTGCCAAGAGAAGACCTCGGACCCTGGATGATCTGGAGAGATTCTGTAAAGAGGAATGGTCTCGGGTGTCCTGCTCTGTATTCTCCAACCTTATAAAATGTTATAGGAAAAGACTCATTGCTGTTTTATTAGCAAATAAAAAAATTCACAATAAAAACATAAAATTTAGATCATATTACCCAACACATATTACCCAAACACCTGCCTAAAAAGATCTATCTACAGCAACCTTTTAAAAGATACCACAGAATCAGCTAATATTAGAGGTGCAGGCAGAGTGTTCCACAGTTTAGGTGCAATAGGTGTTCTGGTCTAATAGGCTACATTTACTGTCTGTCCCATGCACCTGCCTGAAGACCCATGGTGATCAACCTATAGTGATTTTGATTCTGTGTTTTTTTGACAATTTGGTGGATGGGTTTGTGAGGAGAATATGAAATAAAAGCCCACCACCTAAGGTAAGATTACCTTCTTCATAGCAGAGACGCTATATTACATCATAGCACATATTCATAGTATTCATAAACATATTCACTACTATATTCATAGTATAGTACTCAAATACTCACTCAAATACACATAATGGATGTGTAAGGTGGAAATGTTTGTAGGTTACTGTATGTACAGGATGTGGTGCAGTCAGTGATCCATACATTGGTTCATGCAAGATGAGATACTTACTGATGATTATTTGATATAAAATAATTTTTGCCTGTTCTCATGATCAATTTCAACGATTCCGGAGTTGATTATTTAATTGTAATCATTTGTTGTAAAACCAAGAAAATCATTCTAACATTGATTGTTGGCATAGACAGACGGTCAAACCAGAGAAGCCAAGTGGAACAACACATTGATAACATTGCAAGTGATCCCAGTAATACCAACCAAACAATTCATATTTAGTCTAACTTTGAGGCTTATTGTTTTGAAGGAGAGATTGTTTTATTATTTGCTAGATTTGTGTGCAATAAGCTTCAATGTTTACTACATCAGTTACAAGAAAAAGTTTCCCAATATTGCAGGTTGCACAATAAGAACACTACTTGAAAAGAACTTTTATTACAGGAAATAGTTATTCGTCTCACAGGGACAGGGTTTGTCTATATGCTTGTTATAAATTTCAGCATGAGAAATTCTGTTGTGTTTTGCGGTGATAAAGCACAATGTGTTCTTTCCGCTTTCCTGCATTTGACTGGACCCTTAATTAGGAAATCTCAATCCTATGTATGTACTGCTGTGTTAACTGGCTTACAGTTCTTTATACCTCATCAGCTTCCCTCATCAACAGCAGACATATCAGACTCATCTGTTGTAATGTTCTATCTGTGATACATAACACTGGTATTGATTTCAAGCTGTGCAGCATGTTAGTTCATGCTGTGACATTGTGACAGGGAGAGCACCTAAACCAGTTTATCTTTCCCTCTATCATCAATCCTCTGTTTCCTCAGCGTGGGATAAAGATGCCTGTACTCGCTTGAGGGGATTGGATTACTCTAAAGTTTGTTTGTTTTTTTCTCCCTTTGGGCTTAATGCTACTTAGTTTCCAAATCTATCATTAAATCCAACAGGCTTTACAAAGATGAATTTTTGGTACAAATAAGCAATGGGGTTTTTTTTTGTTTACATCTTATAAAGTTCATTTTAGTTCTGATTTATTGTGATCAAATTACGGTAAAAGTAAGTCTTCGGATAAGTGAAATATGACAAATTCATATTGACCACCAGCGATCATGGCATGTGTGGGTAATTGTGATTAAGCAATGTTCTGACTAATATTGAAATAAACCCCTCTCACTTTTAGGGGGGGAGGCAATAAAATGTAGAGACATGTCCAAACGTCTATCCTGAGTCATGTGTGGTGTCTGGTGACAGTCATGAGAACATGGCATCAGTAAACTGAATGCCAAATATTCGTACACTTTTTAACCCTTGTGCTGAAATATGGACCTACAAGTTGTAAAACAGTTGTAACCTCTAACATGCTGTTTTGTTTGAAATTATGTCAATAGGTCAATCATCGGCTGTTGTATATTTAAGCAATATCACATGAACAAGAGTGCGATTAGCCTGTATTTTGGCATGGCTCTGATCAACCACAGGCATGAGCACACACAGCGAGTGTGTAAGTAATCACAGTCGTCCTGATATTCAATATAACCGCATAATTGCTCCAGTAGCAGAAATAAATCTCGAAGAAGCCACACTCATTTTATAACATGTCAGCTAGCTCGCTAGTCAGCTCACACTGATTTGTACTTTCTCGTTAAATTGGTGTCGCTTCTTGAAATGATGAGCTTTAATTTTTTTTACCAAAAGTAATATTCATGACAGGTATTTGACATGTCCGCTGATGATGTCGCTGACATCACTACTAACCTTGTAAAGTTTTCAAGGTTGAATTTTATATGGTGAACAGTGATGAGCGGACTGATAAACACAGTAAAATGTTCCAGCATGGTTGTAAGAAATATTGGCACTCTTGGAACACCGATCAATCAGTCAAATTATTGAACCAGAAGTACCTGACATTCAATAATGTTGTGGGCACCACAAAAAAAAAACAGCACTAAAATCTTACTTTATGAAACTGCATTACTTGCATACAGCTTGCATGAATTCAACTTTAGGGTATATGCAAACCTGGGGCTAGCAAAGACTTGCCAGTCTGTAGTTATGCTTCTTGCTACTGTCTCCAGAAAATCCTTCATCAGATATTGACAGATATGTGTGTACTGAGTGCTTGTCTGTGCATGTGAGTATTGCAAAAGCTTTGCCACTGGAATTCACCAAAGTAAAATGCAAAACCTCAGTAAGTTAGTTAATAGACTCAAGCCCTTGCTTGAGAAAGTGAAAGGAACTGTTCTGATTAATATTATCCAGACTTTTTATTTGGCAGAACCCCCAGAGGTGAGGTCAAGGCAAGCAAAGTAAAAGGACAAGAAAGTTATAAATGTCCAGAGCATGCAGTAAGTCTGGCATTCTTCAGAGGGGCTAAACAAGGCAGAGACAAGATCAGGAACAAGAATCTATCTATCCAGATGAAGAATAATACGGCTTAGTAACATCAGTGGCAGGAGCAAGACTCCACAAAGATCTACTGAGAGTCTGGGTTATTCGTGTGATCATGAACAGTTGAGCTTGATCAGATATCTGGTACATGTGAACGTTATGGTTCACGGATTCATGGGAAAGTTGACAGATGTGACAACCCCCACCTCCCACTCCCCACCCCTGCTTAAGCTTAAATTTAGAGACTTATAGCAATGTCTTCTGAGGTATACCACAGGGGCAATGTGCTAGGTGATTGGGGTGACAGAAGTGGTGAGAATTGGGTCTAAGATGTCTTATACTGCGACCCAGCAGCAACCCTAATGACCATACCGTTCTATGTCTATGAAGTACTGGATTCTACTGCCACATCACCTGGAGCAGATTATGGATCAGACAGTGTATGAGAGCTACCATTCCAATTCCAGAGATGACAATGGTTTGCTGTCTTGGGGATCCTTAATATAGTTCACCATGAACTGGATGTTTTGAGGGATATACATAAGGGACAGACAATGCTGATTTGAAAGTTTAGCTCATCGTTCCTGCAGAGCACCTGGAAGAGTCCAGTGGTGATCAGCAGATTCTTTGTGATGACAAACTACGTGTTCTAACTTTCTCCTCATTTACCTAAAGCAGTTGTCTACTAGGTGCATCACTGTTGGTGGCATTCCAGGGTAAAATAAGGGTTAGTTAGCAAACTGCATGAATTTTGTATATATTCAACCAGTCCTCCAGACGGTTATTGCAGAAGGTTGTCAGGACTCCTCAGGAAACCTTTTGATTTACACTTGGGGGTTTGGCCTGTGGCTGATACCTTGACGTAAGGCTTATAGAGAGTCCCACTTCTCCATTAAAACCTACCAAACATGTGTCGTGAATTGGTGGCCTATCTGAAACAGCGTCTTCTAGTATGGACATAGTTTACACTGTTTCCAGGCTGGAAGCTTGAAGAAAGTAAGATTCTTTACATGTCAATATTGCAAATCACAAGATTTCTAAGACATGTTATAGCTAGAATAGCTAGTAACTATTTGTAGAAACTATATACCAGAAACTATAGTTTACATTAAATTACATTAAATTATAGCATGTTGCTGGTGCAGAAATGTATAGTTTGATACTGTTTATTGTTTATATAGATACAAGATTTAATCAAATAAAATAGATCCCTTTGTAACAAAAAGAGATATGTGTGCAACCTAGTTGCAAAAAAGACCTGAATAACTGCTATTTTGTAAGAGCACTGTATTGTTTTTATTTTTATAAATTTGTTAATTTATGTTTAAAACTGATAAGCGGAAATTATATATTTCTCTAAAGCTGCTTTTTATAATGTCCATTGTTAAAAGCGCTATACAAATAAAATTGAGTTGAATTGAATTTTGGCCAAGCTAGAACCTGCAAATAGTTTTAAAATCCTTATGGCTTTGTGGTGGTTTAGCCTGTAATGGCCAGATATATAATGAATATACATATCTCTTAGAAATTCTGAGCATTTTTACTAGAGAGAAATTGAAGGCATTCAAGGTTCTTGATGCTTACAACTTTGTAGGTTAGCATGTTCAAGAAGCATTGTTTTAAGCTGTTTATGTTTATGTTTTATTACATCAATGACAATGTAACACTGAAAGTTGAGGTGTTGCCCATACAAGTGCAATAAACTCGTTTCCAAGCTTAGCAAAGTTAGCTAGCTAACCTTGTCCATGATAGTCAACTCCTTAGAAAGAGCATGACCTAGCTAAACAAAGTTAGCTAGCTAACAATGTTGAGCATGGTCAATTCCTTAGAAAGAGCATAACCTAGCCATCCAGATTTAGCTAGCTCAGCACATGCACATAGACAAAAAGCCACACGAATTCCGATCTGACCATTCTAATTCATGTCACATGACCACGAATCGGATATGTATCGGATTTAGGACCACTTATGAAAGTGACTCAAATCTGATTGGAAAAGATCGGATTTGTGTGTTCACACAGCCCTGAAAAGATCAGATCTGTGTTACATTAAGGCAAAAAAATCACATTTAAGTCAGTTTAGCATGGTTCAGTGTGAACATGTATATGAACAGTGTTTTCTGTTACACAGAATTCCTCTATTTTTGTATATTTGTGTGTTGTATATTAGAGTGTATAAATGGGTTCATATCTATTCAGACAAGGAGAATATGAGCGAACACAAAAAGTTTTCAAATTATCATTGCATATATTGAAAAAAAAAAAAAAGGTTATGCAACAGTTATTTAAGTGTTACATAACGTCTCCCCTGAGCTTAATAACTGGTTATGCCATCTTATGCAGCAACAACAGTGATTAAGGTTCTGCCACGGCACCTCAGTGGGGTCGAGTCAGGACTTTAGAGCCATTCAGAGGAGTTCTTTGAATCACTGTCTTGCTGCATGCACTTGAATTGCCGATCACGGACTGATTACCAGACATTCTCTATCAGGATTTTCTGGTAGATTGCAGAATTCATGACTCCGCTGAAGCAGCAAAGCATTCCCACGCTATCACAATAACGCCACTGTGTTTGATTGTCAGTATGATGTTGTTATTTTGGAATGCTGTGAAAGCTTTATACCAGATGTACCAGGAGCCATGTCTTCAAAAAAAGGTCCGCTTTTAATTCAGCAGTCCACAGAACATTATGCCAAAAGACATAAAATTGGCAAATGTGAGCTAAGCCTTTACATTCTTTCTGGTTAGCAGTGATTTTCACCTTGCAACTCTCCCATGAATACAATTTTGCCCAGTTTGCTTTTAATCATGGAATCATGATTGCCTTATCTGAGGCAAATAAGGCCTCCAGTTCCTTAGATTTTCATGAAAGTTCTGTGCTCTTGGAGGAATTTTGGTAATCGGCTTCTTCTGGGAAGATTCATCACTTTTCCAAGTTTTCTCCGTTTGTATGATAATGACTCTAAGTGTGATTCTCTGGAGTCCCAAAATGATTACAGATGGTTTTGTAATCCTTTCTAAACTGATATATTTCAATAGATTTCTTGCTTATTTCTTGTGGAATTTCTTTTGAACATGGCATCATGTGCTGCATGGTGAAACCGTTTAGCCTACTTCACATTACTGAAAAGGTTCTATTTAAGTTAGGTTTATATTCAGCAATGCTGGCAGTAGTCAAATATGGGTTTGTACAATGTAATTGAACCCAGTTATTAATAAAATTTGGTTCAAATTTAAGTAACCAAGAGGGAAATTACTTTTTCACACAGGGCCAGTTGCTGTTAGATCATTTTCTTTCTGTCAACAAATAAAATGATCATCTAAAACTGTATTTTGTGTTTTTTTCAGGGTTTTTTTGTCCTATTTCAAATAAGTTTGATGATCTGAAACAAACAAGTGTGACAATTATGCAAAAGTAAAAGAAACCAGAAAAATGCAAATGCTTTTTCGCGGCACTGTTTGAGCTGGTGCCACAGTGAGGCCATTTATTCTTGCAGTTTCACCTCAAACTACAGGAAGTCATGCGGGAAGAGTCACTGAAGTTTCTTTAACTTCTTATTTTTTGCAACAGGGTGAGGACAGAGTGTGGGCCAGTTTCAGTTGGGTAAGTCTTATTGGCTGCATTTCTAATGAAATATTCCCTCAAACTGTTTATGTTGGTATGGATTTTGTTTCAACTTCGGGGGAAAGTACTGAAGGAGCCTCATAACTTCTTATATGATACAGCAGCATGTAGCATACACATATGGTGCTGTATCATATAGTTTGCACTTTCCTGCATGATAAATGTATACTGTACTGTAATACAACAATGTTTTACTGCTAGCTGCTCTATATTGGCTACTGAAATGTAAAGCATTTGTATTCAGCACAAGAGCTAATTTGGTTTTAAAATAGTTCAAACAAAGACACTATTATGTAGCTCATGAACATGTGACATGCAGAGATACAGGTGTAATGAATGCAAGTACGTACACATGGGACAGAAAGTGATGGACTTTAAGAAAACACACATAATTCCATTACTAGCCTTCTGTGGCCAATATTCTAAATGAATTTTAACCTTAAGCATTAAACAGCTTTAATCAGTTTCAAAATCAGCAATGGGCATTTTACAGACATAATGCCACACTGCATCTCAAGGCATTTTTTGTAGAATGCAGCATTTGTTGTGCTGTGTATTATTACAATTGTATTAAAAAAAAAATTTAGTAGAAAAAAAAGAAGACTGCATCACACCAAGGCAACCTGCACTAAGATGCTAAGTCAGCAAATCTAAACAACTTAGGGGAAATTAACAGCGCAGATCCATGTGAGTTCGCAGCCAAGGTTTCACCTTCTTCATCTGGCCCGGTCTTGTGCAATTCTGTGTACACCTACAGTCAGGTCGAAACTATGAAGTAAGTGGCTGCTACTGAGTGAAGTGTGTATTAAAATGTTCTTTTACATGAAGTCTTTTACATAAAAGTGGCTCATGAGTCAGGCCAAATGGCCACCAGATGGCAGTCGTTACAATTGTCTGTGTAATTTCATACAGAACTCTATTGCCTGTTTAGATTCATTACACAGCAAGCACACAGGACCTTCAGTTTTAGACACATCACAAAATAACAACAGTCAAAGCAAATCGTCCATTTGGCAAGTCGTCATGTCATTATATAAACCATAGACAACCATATAACTATTTTTCATGTGTATGAAAAACCAGTCATGAATTATATTAAGGCTAGATGTGTGTCTCTATTACATAATTATTAATTAGGTCTTTTATTTAGGTGATTGGTATCCTCATCCAGAGCTAGATCAGTTTGGTATATCTATTTAAAAAAAACTGTGACAGGATGTGTAATAGTTACTACAATACAGACAAATGATAATAATAAGCATTATGTTGTGTGTTATATTTGGAGTTGAAAAGTAGAAAGCAAGACTCACTTTGTCATAAGTAAACAAAGTAGCACTTCTTACTTTAAATGATGCTGTATATACAAGTATATCTTTTCGATACAAGTACATATTTTAGTGCAAACAACATAGAAGTGTTCCCTTGTTAAATCTATAACATTAATTATACAGTTAGCTGTTTGTGGAGACAAATATGCATCACCCATCACAGTTAGCTGGCTGTCTTATTATTAACAAATGATAAAGAGTGATCTATGTTTTTTTTTTTTTTGCCATTTTGTATCTCGAAATGATGTCGACAAATGGTGTCATTCGTAGCTATGACTTACAACTTCCAAGCTAAGTAAAATGCACCACATAGATTCATGTTAATGAACGTAGTCTTTAATTTTCCTGACCACTCGATCAGTCCTGCATGAAAGTAAAAACCTCCCTTTCAATGCAACTTTTTATTGTGTCCCGTAGGATCTCTGTCCTGATGCACAACTTCAGTCTCAATCTGTCCTGTGACCCTTTCTTTAAAAAAAAAAAAAAAAAAAAACATTGGGGCCAGGGGCAAAGATTTGAATTATGCTGATTTGAGACTAGTCTTGGGTTTGCTAACTTACATTTAACACTATAGGGGTTTGCTTTTCTTGGTCAACGCTAAAGGGCAACCTTTACCCAGTGTTGCCCAGCGTGTGGTCGAGAGGAGGGAGAATGGACCTTCTGATGCTCAGGTCAGGGGAGATGACAGACTGTTTCATGTTTATCAGCACCTGAGTCTAGCAATGTGCCGCTAGTCGTAAGCTCAGCCTTGAACTCTTCTACGAATTACAGTTCTATTGCTTCCTAGGTGGCGAGTAACAGCAACATCTTAAAATCATGAGTGGTAAGTAGACATGGTAAAGTTGGTTTATGCTGAGGAGTGCTTAATCTGAAAAAAAAAAAAAAAGCATCTAAAACTAAAAATTTAAATGTAAGATTTGAAAGTGGGATCATCACAATATGTTGGTTTCATTGTTACATGTTTAAATAATTCTTTTATCAGCAAATTCTGAGCTACTTTGCAACATGATATGGTCATTCCTAAATATAATTTTTTTTGTATATAATCTAACTTGGATATACTATACAGTTTACATACAACTGGGTAATGTACTGCCAGTCTGATGTTCAGTTACCCATTGAATTTTGGTGATTAAAGAGCCTCAGATATCTGAGCCACACTACCTCTCTAAGCAATTACACTGAAGACAACACATTGTGCACTGTAGATGAATCTATAGCACTTGAAACACAAATTCAGTTTCTTCCATGTGGACTGTGTAGCCAGTCATTAGTTCAGTAGAATGATATTGAATTTACTAGCACCTAGTAAATGATCTCAGTTCACAAACTGTTCTGACTGTATGACTGTACTGTTTGTAGAGTCAGAATGCTGACTTGCAGCCTGGGGCTCATTATATTTATTTTAATATTGCATAATTCATAACAACGGTTAGACATGTAAAACAAGGTAAATGGAGGTTAACCCAAAAACAAACCTAAGGGAGTATATGCAAACACAGAATTAAAGAGAACACAATAATCAAAAACTGAAGGGAAGAAGCTTGTGAATATAAGTCAAGTAATGAAACAAGGTTTAACAAGAGAACTGTACTGGACAAACCTGGAAATAACTAGACCTCTGTTACATGCGGATGTGGGAATGAATGGTGGTCTCTTGTAATGTTTTTCTTTTTCTTTAAAAGACAAAAATCACAAATGTATTGTAATGTGTCAGTCATTTCAGTTACCATGTATGGGAATTCTGCAGTGTATCTTAATATCTACGCAGTAAATATGCAAAGACTTAAATTGAAGACAATTTTACAGAGCGAGACCTAATGTTATCTTTCCTAGAGTACATTTTCTTCAATTTAAGTAAATTTTATTCTTGCAAATTTACTGTGTAGAAGAGATCATTGTTCAGTGTTGAAAACCCACAGAGTAACAGGTTAGACTTGTCCAATCATGTCCACAATGGGTTAATTTCTTTTCAAGTTTTCATTCCAACCAAACAGGAGCACATCTGAATTGACTCATCAGTCATTTGAAAAGCAAGTCTAATTGATTACACAAGTGGCATGAGGTCTGGTCATACTTAATGCTAACTATACTAGATGACTTTGAAAAGGCTTTGAAATCACTAAAATCTGACACCCTTTCATATCTAAAGACAACGTGTCACGCTTTCAAGTTTTCTAGCGATTATCTATGATTTTGCAAAACCTGGGGATCGTGCAAGGTCACTGTTTGCATGAGCCAGGACTAAAGATAATATTAAACATGGGTCAATTTGTTGTTAAATATGAGTTGATTTTGAGTTCAAAAAGTCCAACTTATGACAGGTATCCTGACTGCCTTACACCAAACGATTGAGATGACTACAGCATGCCCCAACTCTAGAAAAACTCTCATCATTTCATTCTAACATAAGAAATTTGTCTGCGACAGTGAAATCGCTTGAAAAGTTGTTTGGTGTGAGGCCAGTATAAGAATTGAAGGGCCACAGAGGTAGTGTGAGCATGCAAACCTGTTTGAGAACAGACAACCACAGTCTCATGGGTTAAAGCAATTTCTTCACAATCTGACCCAACACACGTCCCTTAAAACAGGAGTCTTCAGTCTTATCCACAATGGGCCGGTGCGGTGGCAGGTTTTCATTCTAACCAAGCAGAAGTCACAACTGATTCCACTGTTTACTCAGTTCTTCTTGGTTTCCAATCAGCTGTTAAATGTTTCTCCTATTTGGCTGGTGTGAAAGCCTGCAGTCATACCATCCTTTGAAGATTAGATTGAAGATCCCCTGGCTTAAAAGATACTGTAGATCTTCAGTCTTATACACAAAGAGTTGGGTGGTTCACCTTTATCCACTTGTTTAATCAACTGATCATGGTCTGCTAGTGACTAGGGCTGATTACTGCTTGACTGAAATGAAAACCTTCAGCTACACCAGCCCTTTAGAAATGAAGAGCTGTATAATACCTTAGATGAGCATATATATAAAGGGTACATTCTTCCCAAATGCATATAAGTCTTAGAGCAAATGTGGTTTGCATTAAAAACTATACAGTGTTGGAATAATTTTAATAAGTAACACTGAACTCTTGATTTAGCCTGAATACACCAAATCATCACCTGTGCTAATAAAGATTTGTCCTGGTTCAAAGACCACAGGTCTGGCAACTAAGATAGGTTCAGCCAGAGAGGGACAATGAAATTTTACTTGCAACCCATCTTCCACACTCAAGAGAAATGAAGTATTGAAGGAAAGAATCCAGAGCATAGGCACACAATAGCTACATTATTCTTGTGTAAAAAAAAAAACAAAAAAAAAACATGCAGAATAATATGCTGGGCTGAACCAAAGGTTGCCAAAGACAGGATGCAACAAGTTGAATAACGTACGGAAATAAAAACTTGGGTATCGATGTAAGACATGTTGAACAACACAGTGAAGCAAAAACTTAATAGACTTACTTGATCGAAGATTTACGAAAACATGAACAGGTCAAATATAATGGAGAACAGGATGGGATTTTCTCCAAACTTTCAATGCAAAGCTTTTAACCTAGGCCACTGGTTCTCAAAGTCAGGTCCGTGAAGTATAGCCAGGCTTCCATGACTTTTTTTTTTGTGATGAAAAACTCAATGGAAAAATAAATGCATTATATCTAGGTATCCAAGCACCAAAGTCAACTCAGACCTTAAAGTGTTCTATCAGTGTAAATTTCAGTACTAGAAAGTTTTTTAGCTCCAAAAAATATATAATTTAAATGTAAAAAATATTTTTCATTAAATAAATCCATACAGAGTGAGGCCGTGGAATTTATTTTACAGTTAAAGGGGTCTCTGGCTACAAAAACTTTGAGAACCACTGGTCTAGGCCCCCTGTAGCAATGAGTACTCAATTCCACTTTTCCCTCACTGTGACACTTTTTGATAACTGTATACGCTTGTGTTAGAGACTGTTAAAAGCACTCTCTCTTCACATTCGTTGCTGAAATATGCAGAGTATTCTGAAAAAAATGTTTTAAAACAGTTTTAAAACATCAAAAATCCATTACACTGTTAGACAGGGACAGACTTTTGTTCTGTGCAAGACACATAGCGTAATATACCTCTATAATAATCTACTTCAATTCCCAGAAACACTCAAACTTGTTGGCATTATGGCAACATTTTTCATGCTAATGGAAAATAAGCTTGTAGAAATCTGGGAAGGGTGAAACGAGAGCACATACAAAAAACTGTTGGTAACAGTAACATTTAGGTAGTTATGTGGAACATTGAATCTGTTAAGTCATTAGAGGAACTGGTGCCCTAATGAGGAAGTAAAACATTGTATTTCATCATCCACTGTGCTCAAGTGTAGACATTTGTTTACTTGACTCGGAAGAAGGTATTTTGCATTGCTTTACAGAGAATTGTGAATGTGGGTGTCATCTTATTGGTGTAATGTTGAATAAACCCTCTGAAAATTCCCTAAAGTTCTTCTCTATCTTTCAACCTTTATTCTTGTCTAGTTTCTCATGAAACCTGCCTCCTTGACCAAGTCTTTGAGTTGATTATAAATGAGAAGCCCCCAAACAGCAACAGCCTCTTTCTTGACGAAGACTCTGAGAAGCGTCATCACCCTGAGAAGGACCTTCACTGGTTGCACAGAGCCATGCAGAAACAAGTATCTGGAACCAAAATCAGGATGTGTGCCATCAACCGAAATGCCATCAAAGCGTTCCTGTTTCGCAACGCGTTTGTGCTCTTCACAGTTGGAGCAGTTGTAGTAGGTAATGTTTACCACAACATTATTACTTAGATGCCCATTTTTGAAATTAAGTCACACAAAGACATACAGTATATTCTCCATTTGTTCTAGTGTTTTAGGAAGCCAGTGAGCAAAAAATATCAAGTGATCTTGGAGAAGTAAAATTCCTTGTTAAAACTTATTCTTTTGTTCAGGAATCATTTTGGGATTTGCCGTGCGACCTCAAAACTTATCACTGAGAGATATAAAGTATTTGTCCTTCCCTGGGGAGATACTGATGAGGATGTTACAAATGATGGTCCTTCCACTCATTATATCCAGTCTTGTTACAGGTACATGGACAAAGTCAGATAGAAAACTGTATATGATATGCCACCCTTTTTTGTGGAATCATATCTACATTATATGGCCAAAAGTATATGTACACCTGACTATCATATTCATAGGTGGGTCTTCTGCAAGCTGTTGCCGCAAAGATAGAAGCACAAAATTATGTGTCTTGAACTAGAACTAAGAGGCCCAAACATGTTCCAGCATGAAGATACCCCTGTGCACAAAGCAAGGTCTATGAAGACATGATTTGCCAAGGTTGGTGTGGAAGAACTCAAGTGGCCTGCACAGAGCCCTAACCTCAACCCCACTGAGCACCTTTGGGATGAACTGGAACACTTGTACCTCACTAATGCTCTTGTGACCGAATGCACAAATCCACTCAGCCACACTCCAGAATTTAGTGGAAAGTCTTCTTAGAACATTAGAAGTTATTAAGACAGCAACGGTGACTAAATTTGGAATGGGATGAACAAAAAGCACATATGGGTGTGATTGATAAGGTGTCTACATACTGTACTTTTGGCCACATAGTAGTGTATGTTTCTAATAACTATCTTCATTCTCAAAAGAATATATGAAGTTAGACTGGCTTGGTTCTTTACGACAGTCTGTTAAGTCATTAGAGGAACTGGTGCCCTAATGAGGAAGTAAAACATTGTATTTCATCATCCACTGTGCTCAAGTTATATTCCAGTTATATTACAATGGGAATATGGGAGTTTATGGGAAATGGTTTTTTTTGTTTTTTTACCAGGTGTTTCAAATTTGGACAGTAAAGCCAGTGGAAAGATGGGAGTGCGGGCTATCGTTTACTATATCGTGACTACTTTTATTGCCGTATTCATTGGTATTGTCATGGTGACTGTCATAAGACCTGGAAAAGGCAAACGAGAAACTCCAATGCCTGCTAGTGGCGGGGCTGATTCTCTGACAGCTGCTGATGCATTTCTTGATCTAATTAGGTAAACAGAGACGCATGTGTCTATTTGGTATGTTGTTTGAAGATTTATTGTTGTGATATTATGCATGCATGTTCTTTATTTTTCTTACAGAAATATGTTTCCTTCTAATTTAGTGGAAGCCTGTTTTAAACAGGTATGAAAATGGTGCTTATATATTTTATATAAAATATACTGTGTGATGCTTCTCTACAATATGGCAGTATCTAGTTTGCGTTTACGTTTGAACTTCATCCTATTTTATCTGGTCCAGTACAAAACACTTTACAAGAAAATCGTTTTGACAAAGAACACCACTGATATGGTGAATGGAAGTGGATTTGTTATTAATGCCACTGAGTCCAGCCAAATGGGAAATAACAGTGCAGTCCTGCAGACCATCCAGGAGGAAATTATTCCAGTCCCTGGCTCCTGTAATGAAGTAAATGCTCTGGGTCTAGTGGTGTTCTCCATGGTCTTCGGTTATGTGATTGGGAATATGAAGCAGCAGGGCCAGCCACTGAAGGATTTCTTCGAGTGTCTCAATGATGCCATAATGCACTTAGTAGCAATCATTATGTGGTGAGTAGCAGCCTATGTTCTGTAATGAACTAATTCTTTGTAAATCAGTTTTGTCTATTCCGTCTTCCTTTACCTCATCGATAGATATTAATCAGTTCCCTGATTAATGTGTTGAATTAGTTGTGTTAAAGAAGGATAAGGTCTGTGAATGCACACATACCCAAGGAACAGAAAACGGTTTTAAGTATAGATTGTTTCTTAATTTGTTCCCACTGCATGTATTATAATAATTGGCACAGATTTTCTTTATCATTCTGTTATTTCTCTTCACACATTCTCACTCAGGTATACTCCAGTTGGGATTGTCTTTCTAATTGCTGGGAAGATTGTGGAAATTAAAGACCTATTACAAGTTGGAGGACAGCTAGGAATGTACATGTTGTGTGTCATCGTCGGTCTGCTCATCCACAGCCTCATTGTCCTGCCTCTACTTTTCTATTTGGCAACACGGAGGAACCCCTTCACTTTCATCTCTAGTCTACTTCAGGCTTTAATTACGGCTTTTGGAACATCCTCGAGGTACTAAAATGATCTTAATAACATGCAATGGAGCTCTATATTCATAGAGAATATAGGATATCTTGCTCTTTCAAATTTTCTATGTGTTTATGGAACTTCAAAAAGGAGATTATTGAGAAATACTGGAATTCAATATGTAAAATAAAATTTGCATGCCTTAAAATTCAGCTTAAACTGACCAACTGACCAAATCACAGGCCGAGCTGGTCAAGCTGGTAAACCATCTTTGCCGAATAGGTATGTTATTTTCCGGCTTCCGAATTGATCAGTAAATGTTTTCAATATTTTATCACTGTTATTCTCTTAAAAATAATTTGTTTATTTTGCTGCATTAGTATCTGTCATTCAGAAAATCTTTCCTTTCTACCAGTTGTGTTTTGCCAGCGGAACCTTTAAACAGGGAAGGTATTAGGTGTTTATTTTTTATTTTTTTGTAGTTCAGCCACCCTTCCCATCACCTTCCGTTGCTTAGAGGAGAACAACCATGTGGACAAACGTGTAACGCGCCTTATTTTGCCTGTGGGAGCCACTATAAACATGGATGGTACAGCTCTGTATGAAGCAGTGGCTGCCATTTTCATTGCCCAAGTTAATGACATAGACCTGAACTTTGGACAAATCCTTACCATCAGGTAACATTTACATTTACATCTACATTTACAGCATTTGGCAGACGCCCTTATCCAGAGCGACTTACATAAATGCTTTGACAATAGTTAAAACAAAAGGTAACAATAACAAAGGCAATAAATAACAAAATAATAACAAAAGGTAACAATAACACAGGCAATAAAAATAACAATATGCTGTAAATTGGATCCACAAAGTTGTTGTTATAATGCTTATAGCGCAAGAAAAGCCCAAAGCTATAAACCAATAATGCTGTTTCATACTTCATATGTCACCTCTCAGGACACATTCCTGCTGTATTTTCTTACTGTTCAAATGTCATTTTCCAGTATCACAGCAACTGCTGCCAGCATTGGAGCAGCATCCATTCCTCAGGCTGGTCTGGTTACCATGGTGATTGTATTGACATCTGTGGGACTGCCCACCGAGGACATAACACTCATCATTGCTGTGGATTGGTTCCTGTAAGTCTTCTCTAAATGTCACATTTGTCACATCTCCAGCAGAGAGCACTCTTGCAAAAGGTTATTGATACATAATGCAGGCACAATGCAAGAGAATATGAAATGTTCTAAGAGTTATACAACATCCACCATACTGGCTGGAGAATTATTGCGCTTTTAGACATTTTCAGAATTATTCTGTCAGAATAGCTTCCACATATCCTCTTTATAAAATCAAAGATTTTTGCAAAGACTTCTAGATGTCTATAACTGGTGTTACACTTTTCACTGAGACAGGGATCGCCTCAGAACCACCACCAATGTGCTGGGAGACTCGTTAGGAGCTGGGATTGTGGAACATCTGTCACGAGAGGAATTGCAGAACCTGGATGCTGGGATCAGTAGCTCTGTGACTGAGGTCAATGAAAAACCTTACCAGCTCATCTGCCAGGAGGATGACTGTCTCAGACATCGAAACAGTGAAACAGCAATATAATAACCCTTACACTAAACAGAATCTAGAATGTACAGTGGTATTGTTTTGAGTGGTATTGAGCAGCTTTCCATGATGGAATTCATAAATACGTCAAGACGAAAACTTTTAATAAGTATGTTCTAACCAAGAACATTAAAAACCATATCAGCCATTAACCCTTTAACAGAAACATGATTAAATACTTATAGAGAAAAATGTATGTTAATTTTTACAAATTGTTATGAAAAAAAAAAGGTATGAAATAAAACAAAGTAAAATATATCACATATCCCAAATACATAATTGGAAGCTTTATTTTTATATATTTTAGTAAAAAGCTCACAAAAGCTTATCCCATAGCCACTCAGTATATGAGTTCAGATTTTAACCCAGTAAACCATGAGGAGTTCATGAGTGAGGTCTCCTTTATCGATATATATTTTTTTATCTATCATTTTTTTTTATAATTGTTGTTCAAAAAAGGTATCTTGATAAAACATCCTTATAAAATTTGAATCAAAATTTTTAAAGTTAAGTGATTTTGCGGCCGTGCAGTAACAAGTTTTAATACAACTCTTATCCAATTATGTGGGCATGACTATAAACTTGATGTTCATAACGTCAAGAGTGTAAAGTCAAGAGTGTAAAAACAAGGTGTGGGTTTGAACTTTTGATCAATTTTTGACATTTTAGCTTGGTAACTTGAATGAATAGTAGTGCTGGTGATACCAACGTCTGTGCCAATTTCAAAGCTATATTTCAAAAATCACCAGTTGTGGATATGTTACAACATAAACACTCATTGTGATCCCTTGAGATAAAGAGAAAAGTTGGAGAGAAATTTATGAACACTATAGAGTGGAAATATAGTGATAAACGTGTGTAACTGTGTGGTTGAGGTGTCTTTTACGGGCTCCTCCGCTTTTACACCAAATAATTCATTTATTAAGGAATAAAACGTGCTGTAGCTTGGTGTTATAGAAAAAAGGTGTAACACGGATTTGTTTTTGGATTATTTTCCTAGATCAACATAACTCAAAGTGTTTTATTCCTCTAAAACCACAGCAACATTCCCAGCAATTATAATATTTAATTTATTAAAGTACAACATTTCATTTTAATCTTTTATGGTTACTTTTGTTGTAATGTTTAAAAGTTAGTTCCTGTTATCACTAATGTTAGAGAAGCTATCAACAAGCGTTCTCTCAGCAGCTTGTCTTGTTACCAGACGCAACGCTCGCTATCCTGAAGACTTTCCCAAGTGGAAAAGATACTGAAACAGCTTTACCTCTGATTGAAACAAAGCACTGACACCGGACGCTCCTTCCAAAAGTGTCTGCTTATGGAAAACTTAAGCATATCAGCAATTAGATGTTTATCTTCTTTTTTACTCAGAACATTCTTTTAATCCGTTTAGTATTAGGCTTAGATTATATGCAGCGCCTGTCATACAAGCCCCTGTGAATGAGCTGTATCTATAGAAATTTTGAGGTAGTGGTAGCTACAGAGTTCAAATCCCGGCACCACTGAGCTACATCTCCTGGGTTTCGTGTCTGCCGAATGCCATAAATATAAATGTAAAGCTAATGTATTTGAATGAGTGCGTTAATATTAGCATGTGTTTTGCCTTACATCAGGCATGACTGCTTTTATACTTGTCAACTTAACTGCAAAGAAATATGGAGATGGGTGATGGAAAACCTGTAAAATTTAGTAATAACCTAGAGTCATGGCAAGACCCCCAAGAAAAGGCGCTCCACACTTTTCCTTTTCTCTTTTTATTGTCATTGTTTGTTTTTCTGAACTAGGAACGAGTATTGTTCAGACTGATACATTGATATAAAGCATTAAAAAAATCACCAAACATACAGAAAGCTGTGTGTGTGTGTGTGTATGCATGTGTGTGTGCGTGTGTGTGTTTGTGAATTGCTCTTGAGTGCTGTGCTCTGTGTTGTACAACGGTGTAGTCTGCTTTCCACTCTTGAGCATTTGTCACGATTGTACTATGGAAATTGTAACACTGCGACAGCTGCAGTTTAATTTTCAGCAGCGCAGTGAGTGTTTCAGTCCTCATCCTGTTCTTTTGATCTTCATTTTAATGTCAAACACTCCTGACTCTCTTATCTTTGCATCACGCCTACACACTTTACAAAATGCACAGTGTTCCCCTGGCTTTGACTTCTTTATTCAGCCAGACTGAAATTTTGTCACGTATCTGTTCAGTTTCTCAAACAAAACAAAACAAACCAAAAAAAACATTAGTCTCAGATGTAAATGGTGATATTTCATAGGTATGCTGTTATAAAAATTCCTAAACACCTTCTGACCAATAGGATTTGAGAATTTGTGATATAAGTTGACATTTTATGGTCGCTAATTTAGTAGCTCAGATGAGCTTCTCAACATCACACTGTAACTTTAGCACTTTATTTTAATCGTCCATTTGATGTCTCAAATATGCTTAGATTATCCAAATACATTGAATTAGAAATGTGTGCTGCGTCTGAATACATTAAAAAACAGACAAACATCTGTTGACATTGTTCAGAATCAATGGGAAAATGATTCATGGCAGTCTGTACATGGTTTGTTCACTGTAGAGAGTCTAAAGGGGAATCTTTATATACAGAATATATAAAATGATGCTTTTTATTTTGCTAGTATTTTTAAGCACATTCAGATGTGTTATTTGTTTTAAAAATAATAATTCCATGGCAAACTCCAGGATGTTTCTTTTTTAAGTGGTATTGTCATGTACTTACATGCTGGTGGTTAACAGAAGGATATTCTGTTTTAAAGACTTTGATTTTGAAATGCTGGGAAATAAATGCTATAAGTGAAGTTTTCCACTTCCGTTTTTGTGTCAGAACAATTCAGCATAAAAATATGTAGCAGTGAAGGATTAATGATTAAAAAAAATGGTCCATGTAAAGTAGTGTGTGATGATAGGACATGCACTTTAATTACATAGGGTACTCACTAGAAAGTCAGCCACTAGACAGCATCAGTTAATTAGGAAATTGTTGACTATTTGACAACTTGAATACTTATCGGGTTTTAAGCCAGTTATAGAAACCAAAATTTCTGACCATATCCCAGATTAGTTATTTTGCATAATATATTTAAGTCTTAGTTATGAGGTTGTGTCGGTGTCAAGCAAGATTTGAAACATCACAGTACTGCACTTTTACACATTTTGTGTTAGTAACAATCAGACATGTCCATGACCACTATTTCAGCAAAACCTAACTACTGCTACACTTTTTTTTTATATCCTTCCCAAGTAAAACAACTACATCGCCAACTCTCATTTTTTTTTTAATTTATTCAAAAAAACATCTGTGTGCGCCTAATTTGTCCTTCTGGAAAGACAAAGAACTCAACCTTTCTTTCCTTTCCCAATAAAAACAATGCACACAGCATTTTCCAACATTTCTATATATGTATATATATATATATATATATATATATATAAATTGATTGCATTACCATACATAGTAGAATATGTATTTGCACTATGTTTGAGCCAGGAACAGTCATGTCACTTTAACTCTATATAACAGCTTGTATAGCTTATAAGATACACATATAATGTATATAGAGGATGAACAAGCTTGAAGTACAGAGTTAAAAATAATGCTTTGGCATATATAGATTAACAGTCAGTTTAGAAAGAGATCTAAAATATTACATATCTTAGAGGGACAGCATACTGTTCTGTATTGAAAGTCAGTGATCTACATACGTTCGAGAAGAGAAGTGACAGATGAATAGGCTAAAGAGGTCAGTCAGATTCTCTCCATGATTTACTGGATCTGTTGAAAAAAAACAATAATAATAATAATCATCAATAAGTTGGCTTTATTATTCAAAGTAATTACAATCACTGTCTAACCCTGTGTAGACAAGACCCAAGCAGAAATGCTCTAATGGATCCTTTTTGGAATCCCTAAGTTATTTAAAGTACTATTTTCCTCATGTAAATCCATGTGGTCATCAACAGAAACAACATAGTTCCTCAAGGTACCATATTCTAACCATTGAAATTCATCTATTCATTCATTTTGAGGGTCAGGGTCATGGTGATTCCAAATGAAACAACTGGACAACTGAAATGTGTTATTAAATTGTCTATATATATATGTGGTCAGGGTTGCAGTGGATCTGGAGTCTATCCTGGGAATACAATGTGTATGGGACATTAATCTATCAAAGTTCACCATGCACACATGCACATTCACACACTCATTCATTCTATCCTAGAGGTAAATTAAATTAGCCACATACTGACATGTTTCTGGGAGGTAGGAGAAAAACAGAGAACTCAAAGGAAACCTACACAGATATTTGAGAACATGAAATACACACAAAAATGGAACACCAAATCAGGACCGAACCAAGAATTCTATGACCCTGTTTACACTTGGTTTTAAACTGTCTTGAGCATTCAGGTCACAAATGGACTGCCAAGACACGTCACCGTTTACACCTGTGTTTATCATGCGTCTCCAAGGTGTTCAACTGACCACTTTAGTTAAGATTTTTACTGCCTACGTCACTCCCGTTACAAGGTCAAATGTCCCTGCGCAAAATTATATTAAAATGTTAAACCTGCAACATACCTTCGTTATTTTCTTGCACTCCAACCACTACAAGTTTACACTTGTATTTAGTGCTATCCAGTTGTGATCATATCGCCCAAGACACATATTAATACCAAGTGTAAACAGAGGCCTGTCTGTCATGCGTTTCCGAGGTGTCCGGCTGACCAGATTTCAGATCAGATTGAGACCAGATTTGATTGTGTTCAGATTTAATTATTGCTTACCTCATTTCCACTAGCGTTTCAAAGGGCCCTGTGCACAGTTATGTTAAAAACATTAAACCTGCAACATACTTTCATTATTTTCTTGCACTCATACATCAGTGCTCCTGTCCTTTTTTTCAGGCGCTGTCGCTAAAACAACCACCACATCCTGCATTAATGAAGTAATTTCTTGCAATAATTACATATTACACCAGAAAGGACATGTGGTCACGTGCCCAAGGCCACCTCAGCAAGTGGTTTGAATGGACGCATCTTCAATGTTTATATTTAGGCTATGTTCTACCCTTGTTTTGGGTAGATTCTTGCAAAAAATCACTTTGGGTAAGGAGGCAATTTAACAAACACAGTGGTAAAAAATGTCAGCCTGCCTGATGACAGCTAAAACCTGCCTAGTCAAGAATGCTATATTTCACATAATAAATGTCGCACTTAGGTAACGATGTTGGATAACTATGTACTGTAGTGAAACAGACATAAGTCTAATAAATTCCGTTAACAACAGGAAGTTTTAAAATGTTTAAAGTCAATGTCCTTATAAGAAGACATTAATAACTGAATTAATCAGCAATTCTTTCCTCATTCATGTTAATATGAACAGAGATTAGTCGAGTGAAGAGATGATGTGGATGATATTGATAATCAGATTTGATTGATAATCATTTTCCATGAATAGGTGTTGGTAAAAATCTTAATATATCTTTTCACTTTTGGGTGAAACCAAGCAGATTAACCAGATTTTAAAATGTTATAACTTGTGGTTGGGATCGTTTTTCCTATTTGAAAATTTTATTGTGAAAGGGCTTTTTTTGTGCTCCTGTTCATAATAGTTTACAATCTCATGTTATTTTCTCATCTCATAAATTACTCACAGATTTATGCTTCTACTTCAGAGTTCCTCAACTTCAGTACTGGGGAACCATTGACCCACACCAGTTCACTGTTTTCTAACACACCAGCTCCAACTAATCAACTCATTAATAAGCCTCTCATTAATTGTGCTAGATGCTTTGGGACCCTGCTGTAGATTATCGTAGTCTGTACTTAGTCGGTATCAGTGGCGGAAACTCTTCCTTAGAGGCAGATAGGCCAGATCCATTCAAGAATTTTAATCTTCCTTAGTCCTTATTCATTACCACATACACTTTTCATTCCTGTTGAAATACTAATTATTTATTTTAAGTGATCAACAAAATTAAAAAAAGTAAAAACTGATTTAGCACAATGACTTTCTAGATGAGGTGCAATCGTGAAACAGGGCCCCATTTAGCTCCATAGACTTATTATTGCAACTACTGTAGTGAAAGCAATAATAAGTCTGAATTCAAAATGGTACCAAGCACTAATAAAGGCCCATTGGGGCAGGAATCATGCTGCCCTCTATGAACATTTTCATTGGAGGAGGAATAGTGAACAGAACATTTGATGCCAGGGTTTTATTTTTACACCAAATTGCGCTACTGTAGCACCTTCCATGACGTAGTCGTTTAAAAAAGTCGATTGCATGTTCTCCCCGTTAATATGTGAGTTTCCTTCAGGTGGGCTGGTTTCTTCTCACAGCCCAAAGACATACAGATCAGGACAACTGGTGACTCTAAACTGGTGACCCACTGGAGTGAATGTGAGTGTGAATTGTTTGTCTCTGTGCTAGCCCTGTGATCGATTGGCGACCTGGCGTCCAGGTTCGCCACAACACTGATGGAAAAGTGGTATAGATGATGGATGGATGGGCTACTCTGTATGTTCCAAAGATGACAATATCTTGTTTTATAGCAAAAAATCTGAAATAAATCTAATTATTTTGCACAAACAAAGGCCAAGTCATCATTTCATCAAAGTCATCAGCGGAATCATTTCTATTGTAAGATAGATTGTTGTCCATTCATCAGAAATGTGTTTGCCCCACAGTGACTTTATTTCCCATTCAGAGGCTGAGAAAAAAAAAAAAGGAAAATGTCTCTTCCTTTTCCAATGCCCGAAATGTTTGGGATAGTTTCAGATCTTTTAAGGTGTAGTTGGGCTGGAAATTTTGGTGAAACCTGGCAAGCCTGATTAATGATATTAGCGCTTTTGTGGTGATATGAAAAACACCTGTTGTACTGAACACAAACTGCTCAAAGCCTAGAAGTTCTCGACTCTCTGAATGTTACTCTCAAAAACTCTTTCGACTGTATCCTCTCCATTTAATTTTGTTTGAGGTTATGTCATTGATAATGTCGTTCTGCCCCACCGAAATGTATGAATTACGCATACATTTGACAAACCGCTGCTGGTTGGTGCAGTATGATATTACCAGTACTATTATTTTATTGTTCTTTGTTGCACTGTGTGCACTTTTTACATTCTTCCAACCACAATATCAGGGGTCTTCAATCTTATCCGCAATGGGCCGACGTGAACGCTGGTTTATTACAGTCAAATAGGAGGCATTCTTGATAGTTGATTGGAGAATAAGATGAACTGAATAAACAAGTGAAATCAGGTCTGCAGCAACACCAGCCCTTTCTGAATAAGATTCAAGAACCCTGCACCATCATAATCATCAAAATAAAAATAGACTTGTTACAATGATTCAAAAGACTTACCTTTGACATGACAGGCAAGTGTCTTTGTGGCAGGACCTGCATGGACTTGTGGGCTTTGGCTCTCTGCCTCAGTTTCTTCAGTAACCTCTTCACTTTTCTGTCCCTGGGGTCTGCACATTTCACCAACTTCTTAGTGTACAGTCTGTCCGGATTTATCCAAAGCCAGAACAAGTCAGGCAAAGTTACCTCTTGCTTAGATTTCTGTCTATGTATAATGAAGCTTTAATTCAGCATCACGATATTAAAAAAGGCATAGTTTTCCAGGTATGTGATTGTTTCAAGATGCCTGAAATACTTACATGATGGCTTTTATGCTGCAGTCTGGCCCCTCTGTCTGCACCTCAAACTTAAGAACATCTTTGGTCCGCACATTCTGCTGCGAGTACTGCATACAACACTGAACGTCCCGCTGCATCTGAACACCCTTCCCTGCCGAAAAGATGCCATTTAATAACAATTTCCAAAAAGACAACAAACTTTCAGACACAAATATTTATGAACTTTCCCATTCTTGGTCTATATGTCCATCATTGGAGGCACTTCTAATATAGATTTAAAAAACAGGGATAGTTGGATTGCACACTGAAAATAAACATATTTAGTACGTGGGTGGCGTTCGACATCCACGTGTTTTCGTGCTTACGCATGACAACAACATGGCTGACACAAATGACCTTCACATATTCATGTTTGTGCCTCCTTTATTATACATGAGGATTATGACACACTACAGATATTGTAGTGAATAGAAATGCAGAGCAAACAAAAACAAGCTAGTGTGCTAGATTTTTCCTGTGGCTGGCATAGTAACACAGAACAGCCCCTTTCTTTTCAGCACACATGGCTGATTAGCATCAAAAGCTTATTACACCAAATAGATAAGACTATTCCTTCCACCATGATCTGTTCCTTGTGCCAATTTTCGACATCCCACTAATACAAAACTCCAGAGCATCTCAAAGCAGCAGTGCCATTTCGTTCCTCTTACCTTCCAGATATCCGAAGAAAACAGTTGCAGAGAGCATGAAGATGGTCTGCAGCAACATGGTCAATCATCCGTTTAAAATAAACGACTGTGTTATCTGCTATCTTCTGGGGGGATTTTTTTTTTTTTATATCTCTCCACTCACTGACTCCCTCCCTTTGCCTGCTGTCGTTTTCTCACATGCTAACACACCCACCTCCTCCTCGCTGTTCTTGCTTGTGTGTGATCCTCGCTCTGTGTCTCCTCTCTCTATGCAGAAAAAGACTCTCACAAGTACTTCACTTCAAGATGATGCAGGATTTGAGGTGGATCTGAGAATAACTTACTTTAAAAAAGATTTCTAAACAGCTGTTTGGCTATATAGGGCATTTACTGTACATATATATGATTTGTTACTAGTTTATGAGATGATGTTTAGGCCATTTTTCAAGGTTTTACCACTAACGAGCGCAGAAAATGTTTTCATGTTCACATGAAATGACGTGTTTGCATGATGAATGTGAATTCATGAATACCTGTGAATGTGAATTACCCTCTTAATGAGGGTACATCTAGTTTAGCCATGTAAGAGGTTTCATATGACTAAATGGTACTTTGTATACTGGAGATGCACTAAAAGTGTACTTTATTTACAACAATTAACAGTTTCAAAATTACATGACTCCTAACCGTCTTATGATGTAAGATTCGCACACAGAACCTGCTCTGGATATTAAATTAAATTAAATACATTCGACTGCTTTCTAAAGGGGCTTCACATGAAATCTGTTAAAGGAGGGCACTACGTAGACCCTCTAAGGGATTCCTCATGATGGGACAAAAAAGGAAAAATCTACATAAATAAAAGATTTATTTTATAAAGAGAAATCTGAGGACTTGCACCTGAACAGCCTCAAACATTACTTTGATTTGTCCTTCTGAGGAAACCATTTAAAGTTCTCTGTATAATTTTACAGAAAACATTATCATCCTATTGCCAGGAGATCATGAGTTCATATCCAGAAGACGCCACAGCAATCCCATGGCCAGGAGCTAAAAAGATTTAAGCCAAACTGGTCTGTGCTGTCTCTTTCCTGTCAAAGTAACAATAGGCAGTCAGCCTATGAGCACATGTATGCAAAAGAGGGTAGATAGCATTTTTCTCAGAGTGTTTATAGTGTTTATGTTGTTCAGTACTTCTGATGGCATCTGACATCATACCTGCCTGGTTTTTAAATGGTACTGAGTTTATCACGTTTTATTATATAAAGGTGGTTATTTCAAGTTTACTGCATGGACATAAAGACTGGATGAAAACCAGTTTTTATTGCCATTTTTTTTTTTTTTTGGAAAGAGCAACAGAATCAAATTTGGTTTTGATGAGTTGACCTTTGAAGACGTCATTAGAATCATATGAGGAAGATGTGAGTAACACTCCTGGTGTCATGAGAAAAGGTCTGTATGGACAGGGGATGGATACCAAGAATGACTGGAACCGTTTAGCTGTAAAAACCATTCCTTCTCATTAAAGCCAGTGACCAAGACACAAAAGTATGCACATTTCCACATGAATTAGGTAATTTTGGGATCATTGAACATTGTGCAGATATAAACATGACAATGTCGAAACAAAATTCACTGGTATGAAGTTATAAAACTGACAATCATGCTGAAAGTGGATTATGAAGGATTTACAAAAAATTATACCAAAAACATAATTCCAGTGTAGTGCAAATCACCATGTTTAGCATAACAAAACCTGTTATACTGGTGTGCATCCTATTAGATAACTATTATAGATGTTAACTATATTACTGTCTAATCATAGCTCAACACACAAATGAGAAAATGTGAAATGGGGGATGGAGACTTTTTAACAGAGGCCAAAAAATGGAATTTGTGCCTATTTGGGGGTGCCCGTGCTCAGCATTGGATTTATTTATGATGTCACATAATGGTTAGTAATGGTTAGTCGGCTCATATAAAAATAGATTAATAGGATAAATCCCTTGAGTTCCCTTCGCATTGCGTGTGTGGAAATGCTCATACAGTCACTGTTGAACATAGCCGTGAGTTCATCTGTTGATTTTTTACCATTTGATTTCACCAAATGTTTCAGTGATCGCCGATCACGCTCACTCAAGATTTTTTTCCAACCACATTTCTTCCACGAAGATGATGGTTCCCCACTATCCTTCCAGTTTTCAATAATGCACTGGACAGTTCTTAACCCAATTTTAGTAGTTTCAGCAATCTCCTTAGATGTTTTCTTTGATTGATGCATGCCAATAATTTGACCCTTCTGAAACAGATTAGCATCTTTTCCACGACTACAGGATGTGTCTCCTGATATGGTTGTTTAAGAAATGAGAAGCTACTCACTACATCAGTTCGCGTTAAATAACTTGTTGCCAGCTGAAACATAATCATACATGCAGTAATACCCCAATGGGAGGCTCTTACCAATTTGCTTTATTAAATTCAGGTGGTGACCTTTTTATTTGGACAGGCAGTGTATTATGCATAGGTCTGAATTTTTTGTGCCGCGAGAGAATCACACCCCTCCCATTTCCCATCACCCTGCTCACCAGCAGCTAAACACGGAGTCACGATACTCTACACACAGAAACCTAACAGTGTCCCAGCTAATCTTATAACAGACTTGCAGTGACGATGTATTTCAATGTAGAGTTCAAAATACCTGTCAATCTCTCAAGAATCGCATGTCGGCAGATATTTTTACAGTAGAAGAAAAAAAACGACTTTTTGCAGTTTTCAGTGATAAACTCATAGCAGTGTGCAGTGATGTTAAAATGCAAAATGGTTTTCCGTAAAGGTTTGCAGGTCGTGTATGAAGTTGACCCAGCATCATTTTATTCCTCATGGACTGGTGATATCTCTTGCATTGCTCTCCCAACAGGATAAGCCATATCTCACACCAGGTTTTGTCGTAATCTCAACCAAGATAGATGTTACCCAGTTTGGGAAATGTAAAATTCTGCTCAGTTCTCACCGCCCCTGTAGCAAAACAATCTGGACATAGTGGCATGATGAATGTAGATTTTGTCTCAAACAATTTTGTGCATATTTGCAAAGAACCAAGAGAAAATTCACACCTTGTTCAAGGCAGTGATGGACATAGTCAGTGTATTTAATACTGAAGCACCACATCTGGTGACGTGAACCATCCATGCCGCAGTGACATAGCATTCTCCATTTCCTAGTTTGAATACTGAGGAAACCCCCTCCTGATTACGCATCTTGGAGGTGGAAGCTAAATTTGAATGACTAAAATGGTTAGGGGTGGAATAATTGGGTGGGAGGGGCAATGGGGGTAGAAGGGAATGGGGTGCAGCTAATGACTAGCTGCTAAGGGAATGGGGTGACTAGCTAATGTTATGTTCAGGAAAGACAGATAGATACTGCTATAGTGAGCAGTCACTTTGCTTTGTACGTAAATTTTTTCGATGGCGCGAATGATTTACTCTAGAGCAAGGTCAAGCGGATGTTAACTAGTTGTCCTACCTCAAGCCGAGCTCTTTTTGTTGGGCTGACCAGGCACAGAACACTCAGAATCACAGTTTACCTTAGGATCTTCTTCTGCGGAAGACCCAACAACTACACTTTCAAATCTCTTTCATAATCCTCCAGATAGAAGTGCTGGCTGCATGATAGTAAATATCCATAATTTTTCAGTAGAGTATTTATCCCTTTGGCATTTGCTTCGTACGTTCTGGAAATTGAGTCACGATTGCCAATAAATATTTTGCAAGATTTAAACCTTGTATCTGAATTAGTTTCTGAAATATAGAGGCTTTAATAAGAGGGTGTGGCCCTGTTAAGATGAGTGCTAGAGAAAAAAAAAAAATTACAAAGCTTCATGGGTCAGTATTTTTGAACTACTGATTCTCAATGCATAAAATTTTAAGGGATTGTTGTATGTAGTACGAGATGTCAAAGTCCTATAATGGAAGGTCCCGAATTTCTGCCAATTTATAAAAGGTTGGTTGCCAATCAACATTTTAGAAAGCAAATTCTGGTTTGCTCTTTAAAAAATAAATAAATAAAATAAAATAAATAAATAAAAATCAAAAATCACTATACTCTACTGTTTCACAGAGTTTGTACTGCAACCAGAAGGTGTGGCTGACATCAGAGTGACATGTCTCACTCAGGGGTCCACAATGGTTGGTCACGGTAGGGACTCCCAATGGATGAATTTCACATATTCACATTGTGATGCTGGGTATTTCAGTACCTTGGCATGTGAAAACAAGTGATAAAAAACACTGACACTGAGTGATGAAATACCATGCAACACAGAGAGAGAGAGAGAGAGAGAGAGAGAGAGAGAGAGAGAGAATAAAATAAAATAAACTCATGACAAAAACTATATTCAACTCCAGCTTTATGCTAGAATACTCCTAATTCCGTAATTTGCCTTGCTCAGCCATTCATTGACCTCACTGGGCAAACAGCACACTATAATAATAATAATAATAATAATTGTAATAATAATAATATGATTTATTTCAACATTAAAATATTTTGCAAGAGCATAGTAATATTCACAAATAAAACTGTCACTTCACAGACAAATTACACACTTTTTTGTATATTTGTCAACATATTCCAAGCTGTACATGTTCATACTAAAATGACCAAAAACAACCCATTTGTTCTGAAAATAGAGTTCCCCAAACTGTACAAAAATAAACAAAATATCAAACTTTTCCTTATTAGAGCAAGGCCAGTCCAAGTTAGTCCAAGGTTCCTGGGAGAAAAATTAAAAATAAAAAGACAAAATATAAGGAACAAGGTCACGTAATTAATTGTCAGCATGCAACAATTTTACAGATTTATATGTAGAACATCGCAAGTTGTCACAGGAACATCAAAACTGGACTAACACAGGGTATAGAATTTAAAAATGAGTGCTCCTGTTCTTCAGTGGAGCCCTTGGATTTTAACGCTGTTAAGAGCGCATTGCACACCTTCACACTGCAGAGAAACAGCATGCCCTTCTCCTGCACTTGGCATAACATTAAAAACAAGCACTAGCTGTCAGGAGTAAAGTGCAGAGCTGTAGTTGAGGTTTGCGCCCCACTGAAACAAACCTTATAACAGGCTATTTATCCATATGCTTTCAGACATCATTGTTCATGGTTTGCTTTTATGTACTCACATCCCACTAAGTACTAAATTAACATTTAAACATGTCCTGCTTATCTTGGGGGTCTTTTGTTGGGTATACTGGGCTATAAAAAGTGACTTCCTATCATTGTACGGTTATAATCCTGCTTTACTGCACTGCTGTCCATCTCTTATTTTGCTAACAGTTAAGAAATTCTCAACCTTTTTCTGCTCTTCTCACCTTTGTACGAAGATTTTTGCCTCCATAGAAAATGAAAAAGATTTTCAATCTCTACTATCTGAATGTACTGCAAGTCAAACTTTGCAGTTATCCAATATACGCTCACCTGCCAATTTATTAGGAACACCTGTACAGCTGTTCAATATCCAAACCACCAATCCAGTGGCAGCAGCACGAAGAATAAAATCATAAGGATACAGGCCAAGAAATACACACACTGACCGTGGTTTGGTTGTTGGGCTTGAGTTTGAGTTTTTCAGAAAAACCGCTGCTCTCCTGGGATTTTCATGCGCAACTTGAAAATCCAATAGCTTACACAGAATGTTGCAAAAAAATTTTAATTAAAAAAAAAAAAAAAAAAAAAAACTCCAGTGAGCAGCACTTCTGCAGGTGCACTTCTTCTCAGTTAGTGTAGATCATTTCAAGATATGAAATAATCCAGGTCGTGATACAAGATTTTGTCCACATCGCCGAGCCCTTGTTTGAATGCCACAGTCTACCTGTGTGTTGTTTCTAACCACAAAAATGGTGAGCTACACTAGGAATACCACGGGTTTCTCGATATCAATCAGTATGTCCAGCAAGATCACACTCACAGGTTACAATGTTTTGGCACAACACATCCAGCATACTGTACAGTCCAGGAAATCCAGTAATTAAGGCACATAAAAACTACTTTCCACTAAGCAAGCATTAGGGTCATATTGAAATTCACAGCTTTCAAGCACTGTTATTCCCTTTTTCGCTTTGCTTTAACAAAATATAATAGTTTATACATATAATTCATACATTAATTTCTTTTAACGGAGTGCCAATAATTATGGAGGACACTGTAATAAAATAGATTCTGTACTGTAGAAACTCCTATGTTGTGTTTCTACATGTACAACAGAAAGATGGTTTAAAACCAATTTTGTTAGTACGACGTTTTTATCAGCATGCTTTCTGAAGCTGTGCAGGCTTGATGGTGTTAATATAAGGAATGCTATGCATCCATGAAATAACCATTTCCTGTAACAGTGCTATCCGACAGCTGAATATACAAAGCAAAACTAAAGCCCAACATCAAAATCATCATTGCAAAATGAGCTCCAATATTAAAAACATGCAATCTCCTGAAACAGAATAGTTATTTCACTAAAGCACTTAAACCTGCTAACATGACTATTTTGTAACTTAAATGCATGACATTTTGGGGAGTCCAGTTAAAATATCCAAGAACTTTTCAGTCTAGCTAGAAGTCAAACCTTTGTATTTCGTTTACTCACCCTCTAGAAATGCAAACTCGTCAGCTGCCTCAATAGCATTGTCTGTCGAAAAAGAGATATACAAATGACTAATTGAGACTGGGCATGGTTTAGAATCAGATTAAAAGTTACTAATCTTAAAACTCATTAACGTACCTAGATCTTTCCTCTGTAGCGTTTTCCTTTTTCCTTGCTGTGCATAAACAAGCGCATCCTTGGCTATCATTTCCACAAACAGCTCCTTTAAGATTAACATAAAAATTGGGATATTCTTCATCAGCACTGGTTGGCCTAAACAGATCTCATAATTAGATGACGTTAAGAACCTGCGTCAGTGTCATTGAACCTAGCTAACTAGATGCACAGCCCCCGTTTCTATATGTGCAGCAATCAAGCCTTAAACAATATATTTACGCTTAATAAAGAGGTTATTCCACCTGTAACCAATTCCTTCGCGTCTATTTCCCAATAAATTGTCCGCATTTTGTTTAGCTTTTGACTGAAATTTTAGTATCATGTTTGACTATTTTGTAACTATGTAACAGTTAGTTTGTGGTGTCATGAACAAATTGTGACCATACATCTACTACTCTGATATATAATAACAATAATAATAAATTTGACATATTCCAAAAATCCTCCTTCTCCTTGCAACACGTTTTGATATGCATATTATGACGATTCAACCAATATGCAAATTAGCAAATGACGTCATCAGGGGACTTCTATTTTACAGCCTGCATTAGCTACTTTCCCCTGCTCGCCACCCTGCTGAACTTATGATCTGGATAATGATAATATAATAGCTCAAATACTATTGAAGCGCCGAGCTAGCTAAGATTTAACCCCCGACCATGCAGAGGCGTTAAGCCCAGCTGCTTTGAGATTCTTTCCCGTGTGACAAACCTGACCAAGCTAGCCTGCTAGCAATACATAGGATAGAAAACTCGTTGCGGCTCATAGCAGGCTAACGTTAGCCAGCTAATGATTATTATTAAAAGCATGTTGCTGGTCTGGCCAACTAAAGTTAAGTCTAATATTAATGTTGGCTCCTGATTTATTACTGGGTGACATTAGCTACATGCAGGTCAGATACTCACCGTGGCTTTAGCTATGATGAACACAGACTCCTGACTCGCCAGGCTCACGTCCGGGTCAGCCTTCATGAGGGCTTTAATGCGGGACAGGGGTAACTTGGCGAGGCGGTGCTGAGGGCCGCCAGCAGGGCCGGCAGCAGGGCCAGTGTGCTGCGAGTGGTCCTCCTCTGGATCATTCCCCCGCACTTCCTCCTCACTCCGCTCAAGCTCCGGCTCTGAAGCAGACACACTCACCGCTACTCCTGTGGCCATAATCACCCTGGTGCTGAACACTTTCTCAAATAATCACAGCACTAAACACGTGATTTTGAAATGCGTGTTGAAAGCGCGCTATTTTTCTCCCACCAAATCACACTACAGCGGGGAAGAGGCGGGGCGTTGGAATGCGTCACAGTTACGACGTGACGTAAAGGTTATAGGTTGCCCCACCGGAGAACAGATTTTATTTTATTTCATATGCTTATTTAAATCAAAAGGGACAATCGAGCGTTCGGAGTGCGTACCCTTAAAGGGGTAATTAAGCGCTGGGAATACGTACCCTCCGTGAGGGCGTGAAAGGCTTAACTCAGCTAGCAATAGCCTTCCATTCATTTTCGGCTTTTTTTTTTATATCAAATAACTTTACTTCTGAACCGCTCTGTCCCTTTATATGATCGTTGTTTTTTTCTAGTGAAATACAACACTGTACAACCGGCTCCATAACCTCCTAACTCACTTTATGGCCATGTAATAAACGTTTTTTTCTCCAACTAGGCTGAAAATGACGTCACAAACCTGCGACACAGCGTCGCACAACCGTACTGTTTGGAAACGAAGCTCTCGGCGGAAACTGAAAAAAAAAAAAAAAAAAAACAACAAACAAAAACGATTCGGTTATGAGTGACGTTTTAGCGCTATGTTCGTGGGATAATCATCATTCAAAAACAAGACAAATATTGTAATATAGGTTGAATTTGTTAGACTTATCACACTTCTTTGATATTCAGTACTAGCATTTTGCTGCTTATGTAAAGATGCCTTGCTGTGTGGCGTACAAATGTTCTAACAGAACAGGCTCCGCGTCGAAGATAAGTTTCTTCAAGTAAGTCCATAGTTTTTAGCATTACTATTAAAGACTATGGATAAATAAATCTGAGATCGGTTCTGGTCATTTAAAAGTAGCGTTAGATGCTTTACTGTGTTCGCTTACACCTGCACTGGCTAACCAGATAGCTACTTACTGATTTCTTGTTATCGGAAGTTTAGTCATTCATGCTACGCATGCTAGCCATTTTACCTCTATGTTATGTTAGCATTGCTACGTGTAGTTGTGGTTTCCATGTTGGTCCTTTATTTAACCCATATAAGTCGTATGGTTTCGTTAGCAACCGAGTTTTTCTTATTATACTAAATTTAGTCTTTGAAGACACTTGTTTTACTTCAATTTTCTGTTTATAACGCTGAGTGCTTTCTCTCGGAATACATCACGTGATCAGAGTGTACGCTGAACAGGACGCAATATGAAAACGGCTCATTTTAATCGTCCTGTATCTAACCATGCTTTATTTAAACGTCCACTATATTGAGGGTATCTATTAGCAGAAAGGAAGTATATATTCCATAGTATACTTAGGAAATTCATAAGTATGTTTTCATTAGTGTGTAATTACCTGTAACTACGAATCGTTGTGTTTTCGCAAGCTTAAAACGACTCCTGTATATGTACATAACGAGCAGGTCCACCTCTACAGAGCCGCCATGTTGCGCCTCTACAGTAGCCTAGAATGGACAAACCTCTAGAGAGTGCCTTGGGTGTTTTGACAAGGAAGAAGAAATAAGAGGAATCAGTGTTTGGCTAACAAGAATGTGAACCCATATTTAGAAAAAGGGAGGATCAGAGTTATTATTTTGCACGGAAAAAGCAAGGGAGTGTGTAAATACTTGGAAGTACGCTATGGGCATCTAACAGCCACCATCCATTCTAATACACACTTGGAAAGGGGCATTCAGTTGGTTGAATCCTGCATTGTGGACTTTTAATACTTTCCAGCCTAATCTCAAAAACTACATGGTGCACAATGGAATAATGGGATTCAAGGAACTCTGTAAAAGTTGATGATATGAACTGTGCGCATAGTGTGAGAATGGGAAACTCTTGAGAAACACAATGCACATATTTCTTTGATGTACAATGAATAAAATGATCATTTTTATCAAACTGCTTTCCATTTAAAAGTGACGCTCTGCAGTTGAATGCTGACTCTGAGTAAGCAAGTGCGTATTTTAAGCGTTTTAATCCGATCACATGAAATTCTGTGCCCTTTGTGACATACTACAAGTAGTCTTTGGACTTATATGGGTTAACACAGCTGTTGATTGTTTGGGTTGAATGTGAATGACAAAACCAATCTATGTTGTTGCATTCTAATATTCAACTTCAGCTGTTTGTGTCTTGAATTTTGAGAAACAGGTATTTTTCTATACCACTATATTTTAGTATTGCACTGTTGTACTAACTCAAACATTAGAACCAATACAAACAACAATGACGTGATGTTACATGATGGTATGTTTTTCCTCTCAGGTTCCCTTTCAGTGACAAAGAGAGGTTGCAGCAGTGGATACACAACCTTAAAAGAAAGGACTGGGCACCAAACCAACATTCTCGCCTCTGCTCCCAACACTTTAAGCAAGACTGTTTCATCCATGTTGGGACTCGAGTTTACCTTACTCGCAGTGCAGTTCCAACCATTTTTTACCCGCACTGCCCTTTGCAGTACAAGGCGCCACGCACCAGAGTGAGTCACATCCCAAAGGTTAGTGAGGCCAGCGCTGGTGCACAAGCTCCCTCACTCACTGTTATCACTCATGATCATGACTATATGAGTTACACTCGCAGCTCAAATCCAACAATAATTCCGATGGATAGAGCCAGCTGCAGCCCATCTGCAGATCATGCTGTCTACTCGCTCAAAAGCTCCCCTAGACATCTGAAGAGGAAGCTGTCACTTGTTCAAAATACGTTGGTTACTTACAAGAAGAAACTGAAGGTTCAACGGCTGAGAGGAAGAAGACTGGAGAGGAAAGTAAAATCTCTCTCCTCAATTATTACCGATCTCAAAGAGAAGTTGGTTGTTTCCGCCACCTGTGGAGAAATGCTGGAGGCTTCCTTACAAGGTGTTGCCAAAGAAATCCTCATCAGGACCAAGTATCGGAATAAATCTGCCAAAATCTCTGATGATCTGAAGACATTTGCCACGACTCTCCATTTCCACTCTGCCAAAGCTTACCAGTTTGTCCGTGAGAGCTTTGATTTTGTTTTGCCTCATCCTCAAACAATCAGGTCATGGTGTAGCAGCACCCCTGCAGAGCCTGCCTTGACAGAGGCGGCGCTTTCTGCCCTCCAGGCCCACGCTGAGGAGGGAAGGAAGGAAGGTAAGGAGACTCATGTTTTCGAACATTTCTTTCCTTTAATAATCTTGCAGATGTCGGTAAAAACCACGCTGGTTAACTGCCCTTGTCAGGTGTAGACGTCATACCCTCCCCCATGGTCAAGTAAGTAGAATGATGCTAAAGGATGGCATCAAGTTGATTACTGTTCGGTGCTTTGTGGTTAGCTGTACAGCTAACAGCGAATCAGAACACTTCCCAATATCAGCTCGGAAAGAAGACATCAAAGTGACATTCCGGGTCAGAAAGTGAGTCAGAAGAATTTTTGCTGTGCAGCTACCATAGACATTAAGGTTAAGACCTGTTGCTTTACATCAAACCTTTTGCTGTGCAGTAGACAAATGGTGAAGCGAGAGACTCACCAGAAATTAGCTCCATTCTGGCTTTACTGCTCTCCATTCAAACTCTATGGAGTTTCTTCATCCACTCTTTTTACGGTCACTGATGTAAACATGTGCATGCTTTGTTCAGCCGTACTTCTAGATTTTATTATTCTGTTATTTATTCGTTCTTTTTTGTGTGTGTGGCACCAGGCTGAGAGGGTCAGGCCAGCCGTCTCTATCCCGATCTCATCCTGTGGCACTCCCAGATGTTCCCAAGCCAGCTGTCCTGGGTGAGATGTCCTGGTTCCTTCTCGGGGCCTTCGTCCATTGGGATGTGCCTGATGCAGCTGTAGCAGGAGTCGACCAGGAGAGCGTCCTTGTAACCAGCTCCTCTCAGTTCAGAAGAGCAGGGTCTATATTGTAGCAAAAGTAAGCAGTGACCCCTCCCACCCTGCCCACCACCTCTTCCAGCTTCTCCCCTGTGGAAAGAGCTTCTGGTCCATATCAGCCAAAAGCACTCAATTCAAAATCCGCTTCTTTCCTACAGCAGGTGGAGAACTTATGCTCGCTTGCTAACCGTCTTTGCCACAAGATCCCATATAGTGTCTAGTATGCGCTGCGGTAAACTCAGACTGGACTCGTTTGCACTGATGCACCAAATATTTTACTTTCTTTCTGTTGGGCTACTTCATTTGCTGGGAAGCTGAACTGTATATATCATAGCTAGTCATTGTACACACTATCACTTTCATGTGTTTCCTTTGTTACAGTGATGATAGATATTTGCCTTGTTATGAATACATTCATAGTTCAAGTTTATATTTTTAACACAGTGTAATTTGAATAGACAGATTTTGATTATATTTGTGGCCTAAATGAATGACTTTATGAATGCACAAGACATAAAACCCCAATAGTGAAAAAGTATCCTGTACCGTGTCCTCCATTTCAGCCAATTTGACAGAAATCTAAGCAATGATTAAGAAATCATTTGTGGGCGGCACGATGCTGTAGTGATTAGCACTGTCGGCTCACAGCAAGAAGGTCCTGGGTTCGATCCCCGGATCACCCCGGGTGCCTTTCTGTGTGGAGTTTGCATGTTCTCCCCGTGCATGCATGGGTTTCCTCCCACAGTCCAAAAATATGTGAATTACACTACCAGTCAAAAGTTTGGACACACCTTCTCTTTCATAGGTTTTTCTTTTTTTTTTTTTTTGTTATCTACATTGTAAAACAATACTGAATACCTCAAACTATGAAGCAACACATATACTGAATTATGTAGTAAACAAAAAAG
>JAQQZR010000007.1:5578695-5598999 GCA_030068235.1 Notoglanidium macrostoma
TGTAGTAATCCATATTATGTCAACAACCGCTCAACTAAGTAAAGAGAAACAACAGTCCATCATTACTTTAAGACATGGAGTGTCTTTTAAGTGATAAAAATAAAGAAAAAACATTGAATTAGAAGGTGTGTCCAAACTATTGATTGGTAGTGTAGGTTAATTGGCTACTCTAAATTGTTCATAGGTGTGATTGTGAGTATGAATGGTGGGCACAGGGGGTGTGTCATGGAGCCGGTCACAAGCCCGGATGAAGCGGGAGGGTTGTCAGGAAGGGCATCCGGCGGAAGAATCCCAGCCAAATCGATGAAGCGGACAACAGACGATCCATTGTGGTGACCCCGAACAGGGAAGAAGAAGAAGAATTAAGAAATAATTTGTGAAGAAAAGTAATTATGCTTGATGGCAGAACACATCTGAAAAGAAGTGTACTGTTTATATTCATTTGGCAGACAAAATGGTGTGTTCCTTTTTTTTTCCCTTTAATAAAAAAAGTGTTTTTGGTTGGTTTTTGCATATTTTTGCATGTCTTGTCCTGTAAAAAGAAGACAAACAAATATACAAGATAAACCTCTTTGGTAAAACTTAAAATTAGAAGAGTTTCCATATAAGAAAAAGTTGTAGGTAGAACCTTTTCATTACAACTCTTAATCAAAAGAACCTTCAGGGAACACTGCATTTCTAAGAATGTAGCAGTTTTAGGTGTTATGGATATTATGTCTGAATCAATACAAATATTACACAGTTGCTTGGCTGTTTCAAAAAATGAAATGTAAATTAAGGGGAAAAATAGTAATGGAACGAGAATGATTTCCAAACCTCTGGCTATGTTAAAAAAAGTTTTCCTTTTTTTTTTTTTAATGCAAGTCTCAACTGATCTTAATCCCTCAGTTGAAGGAGTTTCTGCACAGCTGGGTGAAACAGGCTGGGATGTGGAAGCACTTCATCATCTTTGATGAACAAATGAGACAGAACAGTTAAATATACACCTAAATGAGCAGTCCAAAGCGTGATATTTCTTATGTTTTGGGTTGTTTATCTGTCGCTTCTTCTGTCCAAGTTTCTCATTATCAGCAGATGATCTGATCAGATTTTGGAATTGATCCAAATGTCTAAAATAGTTTTTCTTCAATAGCTTCCTTCCTGTTTGTGATAGAGAACATGTTCTTGCTCATGTTCAGGAATTCACTCAGGGCCCGTTTTCTGGCTAAACATCCATGTGTCCAGTGTCCATAAATCCAAGATTCTCTTTAGTATGATATCTCAGGTGAATGTGAGCGTGTGTGGCTGTTTGTCTGTGTTGGCCCTGTGGTGCACTGGCGACCTGCCCAGGGTGTACCCCGCCTCTCGCCCGAAGATGCTGGGATTGGCTCCAGCTTCCCCACGACCCAAATGGATAAAGCGGTATAGATGATGGATGGATGGATGATATCTCAGGAATGAGTGCTTGAATGGTTGTAGGATTTATATGGAATGATCATTCTAAGCAGAAAAAAAACTTAGTAGATTTTGGAATTGATCTAATCAGGATCAAGGTCAACAGCTTCCTTCCTGTTTAAGGTATATTTTAAGAGTATCATAGTTATAGTAAGGTCAATAGCTTCTTTTTTGATGTATATTTCAAGATGCATACAAAGGTCACATCAATGTCAATAGCTTCTTTCCTGTTTGATGTATATTTTAAAGGGATTATAGGCATACAAAGGTTACATTAAGGTCAATAACTTCCTTCCTGTTTGAGGTATATTTTAAGGGTGTGACAGGTGTTCTGATGGATTAGACTTGTTGCTTGTTCAGTCCTTTTGGCATGGAGTTCTGCTTGTTTTCCTGTGTTGACAACTTTAATATGCATGCAATTGGCCTGTTGAGTTTCTGCTATCTTTTTGATAGGTCTGCTGTGTTTTTTCAGGCTAATGATGGCCTGCGTACAGAGAGTTCCCATGAACAGCTTACAAATGCAAATTCAACACTTGGAATCGGCTCCAGACCTTTTATCTATTTAATTTGCCAAAAAATAAATAATGAGGAAAACAGATCATAACTGGCCAAACTGCAAATCAGTCGACTGTCCCATTACTTTTGAGCCTGTGAAAATGGAGGGGATGTGTAAAAGAAATGGCTGTAATTCCTAAACGGTTAATACAATATTTTTAAACCCCCTTGAATTAATGTTGAATTCTAGAGTTCAATCAGATCTTGATGGCATCTTTTCAGATCCACTGTGGTGGTGTACAGACGCAAAATCATGAAAATTGAGTCACTGTTCCAATACTTTTGGAGGAGGTTGTATAATTATTCATTTTTAACTGCATTCCCAGACTTCACAGCTGAGATGTTAGAGCGTCACATGGAGAAGGCATGTATACAGTGTTTTCACAGGCAGCAACAGCTCAGATATTAATACATCCTCCTAATTGGATTGGCCCTTAATGATCTACAGAGGTTTAGAGAGAGACAGAGCGTTATCTTTCTCAGTATAGACGGTTCTCTGCTACAGACGGTAAGATGAAGGACCCCCAACTACCAGGTAAGTGTTAAATATATTCATATTCTATAGACCATTGAAGAATACAATCTAAATACTTAATGTGGTCGTTTTATCTTCTATCTGTATGTTTTTATAATATTCATACACACACTTTATATATTTAATATTTATAATATGTGATATATATTTGCTCTAAAATTGTGATATTTGGCATCTACGATTTCTTTTTTATTGGTCACATTTTAATGGCTCTGTTTATTTACATTCTAAATCTAAATTTACTTTCTAAATCAAACCAGAACACACAAATCGTGTAACACGATACCCAGCATATATATGCGCTATTTAGCAATTCACAAATTCTCAGCTCAAACTTTATCGTCTCGTCTCTTAAGCGCTATATATTTTTTTGTGTGTTTTGTTCGATTCAATTTGTTCATATAATTTAGGATAATGAGAAGTAAAGCTTGAGTGCCACCAGATTAAAAATAAAAGTTAAATAATCATTTAAAAAAAAAAAAAACGGATTTGCTGAAACCTATTTTTAGAAATAAAGCTAGTCCTTAGCGTGTGATTCTATACCTGGCCTCTAATCTCGTACTGTTACAACATCTTTTCCTTGTCAATGGTACTGCCTTGATCTGTCCATGCTTGTGAAAGATAAAGGGATTAAAGTGGAATCGATGGAACACTGTGAACTACAGTAATAAACCCTAAAAATGCAACCTGAGCAATGAGTGGAAAAATAAATATCATGTTTATTCTCATCAGAATTAAAGATTGCTCTTTTATAAACAGAAGAACCCTTTATATAATTAATCAGCTCTCTAAAAAATGTTCTATCATTCCTGGTAAATCACATCAGGAGCTGTTTACAGTCTGCTTTGCTGTTCTGTTCTCACCTTGCTGAGTAGATGTCTGGGAGATTAAACATGTGGTGTCTGCTACATCGACATGGTCACGGTCATCCTTTTGACCCAGACTGTCTCAAATGATTCAGACATACTTATAAGCAGGTCATCCCCTTTGTTTCATTGCAGCTTGTCTGAATGAACGTCTAAGCACATGTATTTATTGATGTTCTTGACAGATCTATGACCCATGTATTGCTAGTCCCTTGGTGCTGTTTGTAGGTTTAACTGTATATGCTTTATTCTTTCAGATTTCAGAATGAGAGGTTAATGGATTTAATCCCTAAAATATATATCTTTTCTTCTGCTCTTTACCCAGGTTACAGATTCCAAAAGACATGTCCAAAGCGATATGAGGATAAAAAAAACAAAACCCAAACTCTGATCAAACCCACCAGATCTCCGTTGCTGGGATCCAGAACACCAGCTATAACAGCAGAGCAAGAAATGAAGCAAACAGCATTCGAGAGGGTTGTTTATGACATGTCCCACAATGAAACAATCAAGAGCGACGTTATTCTGGGCAGAAGGATAGCCTTCTACGAGCTCAGGGGAGAAATCGGCACTGGCAATTTCTCACAAGTCAGACTTGGTGTTCATGCCTTAACAAAAGGTGAAACTCTTTTATTTACTCTGTTATTTACAAAAATCAGAGCTTACTTTATATGCTTTAGAGCAGTGGTTCTTCGTCCTTGTATAGGATTTTTGTGGGGGTTTTTTTTTACTTTTCCCAACAGTTTAGCACCTGATCAACTAATTGTCATATGAGATTAAAAACCTACATTGTGCAGTGCATGGAAAAAACCCCACAATATAAACACTGTAGATTACCACATAAAGAACCTTGTATAGTCAATTTAGCCATGACTATGCATACCAGTTAACCTGAGCTGATCTAGTCACGTAAGCATTTTTGTAATCTCACAAGAACTCCTTGGAGAATATAAACATCATTTCTAGCCCTTTTCAATGTTTGTGAGACTTTCTGATGCCTGAAGCGAACCTAAGGAAATATGGGTGTGTATTTGACTGCAAGACCCATATCATTTCATATAAAGCTTATTTGATCATGTTCCACTTCCATAAGATTTCACAACATGTAGTTATATAATGGTTCACTTGTACTCTTTGTTGATGTGTCCTCTGCTGTTTCTCTCTCTCTGTCCAGAGCGTGTGGCAGTCAAGATTCTTAATAAAAAGCGCTTGGACAAGAAAACACAAACATTATTTGCTTCTGAAATCTCTTGTCTGGAAAGATTGTCCCATCCAAACATTGTGCGTCTTTATGAGGTGGTAGAAACGAGTAAGCATCTGTACTTGGTTATGGAGTACGGCAGTGGAGGAGACCTCTTTTCACGCATCAGCACAAGGGGACGCCTGTCGGACTTGGAGAGCAAGCTCGTCTTCGCACAGATCATTTCTGCTGTTAAATATATGGTGAGAAGAGTGCGGTTCCCACATAAAAGAGTATTAAATGTAGATTTATTTTGAAAGGAGTCCTACTATACATTGACAATCATGCACTAAAATTAGGTGCTAAAATTATTATGAATATTAGTTAACAACTAATTAAAGTGCCATTTTTATGGACATAAGGTTGACAGCTGTCTTTGTAGCTCTGTGTGCGTCAAGTAAATCTGAGTCACATGATGATGATGTCACATAAGTTAATGAAGACATACAACAAATACATGTAATACAATGTAATTACAGAGTTACAGTATGTATGTTTTATGAGATAATTGCCATGTTGTTCGAACAGGCGTCAGCCCAGTAAGTGTCATTTTATTTCAACAAAGTCTTGACATGAGAACAATATCAAATATAAATTCTTTATAAATGTTCATGCAGGTTTAAGTCAATTGTAATTAATGGATTTTGTGTTAGGAACATCATTCTTACCCAGTATAGTAGGCTATCCTTAGAAACATTGCACAACATGATCTGAGAAATTCATTTGTCCTTTTCCACCATTCCAGCACGAGACCAATATAGTTCATCGTGACCTAAAGGCTGAAAACATTTTCTACACTACCAGCCACTGCATCAAGATAGGTGACTTCGGTTTCAGCACTGTAAGTGGTCCATGTGACATGCTGACCACATTTTGTGGCTCTCCTCCTTACGCTGCACCAGAGCTGTTTAAGGAGAAAGGTTACGTGGGCCGTTACGCAGACGTCTGGGCACTGGGTATTTTGCTGTACTTCATGGTGACCTCTACCATGCCATTCAATGCTGAAAACCTGGGCCGTCTAAAGCGCTGCATCTTGCAGGGTGTCTATACCATCCCGCAGTACGTGCCTGAGCCCTGCCAGCAGACCATTAAAGGCATGCTAAGGCCTGTTCCTCTAGACCGCAGCAGCATTTCCCAGATCATGGCTTGTTCCTGGATGAGTGGAATTGACTACCCAAGGCCTTTTCCTTGCCTCAGCCTGACACCCAGTCACCTGGTGGAGCCCTCACAGGGCATGTGTGCAGAGGAGGAGGAAGTCAAGCAAGCTCTGAAGGACTTGGGAATTAGCAGCATGCACATGCAGAACAATGCCTGCGTAGACCTGTGCAGTCCCATCACAGGAACATACCGTATTTTGCTGCATGGCATTCAAAAACGGAGATTGGTGGAGGCCGTGGGATATACAGCACTGAACCCTGAAGAATTATGTGACAGGAAGCAATGGAACAGGAAGTATGAACCATCCACTGTCTGTACTGTGCTGTAAAGAATCATTGTCCCTGTTCAACTTCAAAAGCATATAGTGTTATTTGAAGGTGCTAAATTAGAGCTAAATCCCATTGCATGTGTACATGTGTGAAGAAAACCATCAATACATTTCCTGGCTCTCTAGGCCTGTATAGGGTAATGTTAAAGAAAAAATTTTACTGTGTGTATAGCATATTTCATTACGCTTTTTGATAGAAACATGACTAACATGAACTACTTGATACTTTTATATTAACACACACTAACCACTAATAAATTACAGTGCGGTGTTTAAATAATTAAATACTGGAATTAATTTCAAGGCCCGAAAGTGACTTGTTATTATACATCTGTAAACAAGATTAAAGTCCTTTCCAAGGCATTGGCTAGCAGTAGTATTAGTAGTAGTAACTGAGCTCTGCTCATATGAATCATAGCGATATAAAATATTAAACAGTTTATATGTGTCAGAGGTTTCTATTACAACCCCATAACAAGAAATATACAGAGCTCATCCAAGTTACTTAATGAAATTTCCTTAACTTAGTGATTGTCACTTAGTGGTTGCAGAGCCTGGAAACAGTTATAAAGATAAAGATAAAGATAACACTGCTTAAAGTGTTATACTAGCAGCTTAGAGTGTGTGACGCAAAATGACGCAAAGTACTAATCACCATAATTGTCCTTCAGGGCAAATTAGCATTTATTTTGTGGCATCAGCTAATGTAATGTGTCACTCTTGCCATTTTGAAAAAGGTGGTATAGAAATATGACACTACTTATATACAGTATAAACTTTGATTTCCTGTAAACATACAAGTTTACGCAGGTGACATGATTTGAGTCCACTTGTCATATTAGAGGGAAGAGTCACTGTGACGCGGACACTTTTATTTTAATACATATTCCGGCAGGCCTTATTAAAATTAAAACACAGACATGAAGCAATGATTTGTACATAATATTGAGTTTGTATAATGTACCCAGCCACTATATCCGCTAGTAATGTTAAACGTTCATTGCTTTGTACCAAGCTGATCTTTCATTGTCATCTAATTCACTAAATTAAAACATATAGTAAATACAATTTATACATGTATTATTATATATCTAGGTTTGACTACAGGTCCAACTAGGTAGTACCCTGCCCAAAGAAAATATATCTAAAAATTCTATAAATTTATATTTCCCAATTTCCTGTTTCCCAATTCAATCATCATAATTTAAGCCATCGAATCATTATATTTAAGACAAAGTATACCATGACTGCTCACATCTCATGGAATGATTACAATGTACAAAAATACATGACTTTGTATCACAATCTTGTCTTTGACAATATTACCTTTGATGAGATTAGAGTACACACACAGGCAATGCTTGGCTGTTCCTTTAAAATACTCCTCAAAAACAAATGTAAGTTATATATGAAAGTAGGGAATTGGCCATTGTGAATGCTTATGTCTGTGTGTCATTTCCATTCAAAGCTATATTCTGTCAAGCAGTCTGAGAAGTACAAACATGCTTGGTTAAGACAAGAAGGCAGTTCTAAAATAGGAGGCAACTGAAGCTTTCATGTAACACCTCTAATACATTGTTGAACTTTGCAAACACAAGTTACTATCTTGTACCAGTTGTAGACAATCCATGAATGTTGCATTACAGGAGTCCAAGTGAGAGCTGGCCAGAGACTGTACCAAAGGTCATGGACAAAATGAAAGTACCAATGGTGCAAACTAAGATAGACCTTGCACTGAGTACTACAGAGAACACTTTACACATGCCTAGGCAGAGAGTAAAAAGGTGCACAGGTTGAGTAATTATGGAAACTAACTGGAACACGGGAAACTGAGCCCACTGGTGGACAGTGGAGGTATTGGGGGTATTAAAGTATGTTGTGACGAGCATAAATTGTATACACAAAGATTTTTATGCATGGTCTATGGATGTGCCATGCTTAGCCAATCCTGATGCTTGTCAGTATGAGGTATTCAATAGCCATCAAATTTAGAAAGAGTGTTCACCTTTTGTAGAAGTGACACAATGACTGGAGAATCCCCATTGGGCCCATTTTGCTGAACCCAGATGAGGTGATCTGATTTGTTCATAAGCACAATGGTGCTTTTCCAGTCACAGTAGTTACCTAAAAAGTTGTAGCCCTCCCAGTCAGTGAAATACTTGAAGTATCCAATTCAAAGATGAGGCATGGATGGCCCTTATTGTGTGTGAAGGTGACCTCTTCAGTGTCTAGCAGTTGTGCTGGCATTTGATTGTGTGATGCTTCATTTAATGGACTGAGTACTACACGTTTAAAGATATCGATGGTGTTCTTGAAGCTTGTATGTTACCTCGTTAATATATTGGATGGACCAATATACAAAGGCATTAGTTTCCAACCTCTGGAAAAGACGGAATTACTTTGTAGACAGCCAGACCTGATGTCTTGTTCTACCGGACCATTTGTTTGAGATGTTTGTGCACCTGCTTTCACGTCATTTCTCACTTATGTAACCTGTCTTCCGCTTCACTGGGTGTGACATTCCAAGGAAAGAAAGTTGCTTATTATTTTTGTAAATGTTGGAATGCTCTGCCAAAGGAAGGAAACATGACCATTTATCAGTCTGGACACTGAAGACGGTTCGGAGATAACTTCCAGGTTTTTTTTCTGTCTACTTCAACATATCTGGATGCTAAGCTTAATATATTTATAAGTTCTCCAAAAAGAAAAAAAGCCCTCAGGTTATGCAGAAAAAAAACAAAAATGTGTTGTGTGAAATGTAAGACCAGTTGCACAATTTCAAAAGAAGTTGGCAGGGTCACATCTAATAGTGGGAAATAAACAAGATTTGGGTAATATCATGTCTGTAGATGTGAGTCTTCATGGGTAACTGTGAGATAAAGAGTAACCATTAACATTTTTGGAATCCAGGTGAATTAAACCTTCAAGCAGAACAAGGCCTATCTGGCTGATCATGGTGTAAGGCATTGTTTTATGGTTCTCTTGGATCTTGTGGTTAATGTGCTTGATGAATGGATATTCTACATCTTCCAACAATCTCAACTATACAGGGCAGATGAGAGTTGTTTCAGCATAGGTGCATGGTTGCTTGCCTGCATGGTTCATATCAGAAGCAGGAGCCAATAAAATAATTCATGGTGTTTTAGCAGGGAAATCTCATGTTCTGCAGCAGCCGTACTAAAAACTCCTGCAGGTTTCTACAATGAACATAATTATAACATTTGCTTTTGATTTTCTTATACAAATAAGAAGAACGGTAACCGGTGTTTATAATTATTTCAAATTGAAAACCCTTGGGATATCCAGTGTATAAGCAAAATAATCTTTTGATGGTGCTTTACTCACAACAAGAATGCAGTCAAGGTAATGATGTCAGGAAAAAGAGTGATTGCATGCAAGTCTTGATTTCCTTCAGTCTATTGCACTTCACTATAAGGGAAGTGGTTAGGTTGGACTAAGAGAATGTGTGATATTCAGTACTGTGCACAGTCTTACATAATGGTTGGGAAATTCTTTTTTCAAGGGCAGACCAGTGACGCAGGGGATAGCATTTAAGCAAATGTTTGTTTTGATCAATCCCACATGCCTTGAAAGGTTTATACAGACGGTTTACGTACATATCATTTATAAATGAGGGTCCAGACGCCACTCAAAGTTTCAGTGACAGTTGGAAGGCTCCAGTTATGTTCATGGCTTGAAGAACAAACAGTTCACAAACAGATTGTTTACAATGACAAAGCTTATCAAACCTGGCATTTCCAAGACACAATGAACATCCTCTATGAAACATGTGTAAAGTCCTTTCCCTTTTGCATCACCCACTATTTTGCTTATATATACATACAGTATGTACTTGCAGGATGGTTTATTCAATTCCGCTTCCTATTACTTTCAGCATACTGGAGTTCGATATTTTCAGGAGGCACCATATATCATTTGCCGTTATCTTTAAACTCATAGATAACCACTTAAAAGATTATTCCTGAATTTTAAAATCATAATATTTAATGTGATACATACTACATAATAAGGCTTACATTAAAATGGAACAATTCTGTAAGATGAATAAGAGTTGAGCACAGAGGTAGTAAACCAGCAGTCTTACCACTGCATACTTGATTGTACATGAGTGTTTTTATCATTCAACTACCATTGCTAAATCTGTTGTATAATTGTGACAAAAGTGAAATATTGAAAAATGTTTGAACACAATCAGTGTTAATTAAACATTATTTGTCACAACACTGTAAGAAAGAATGGTAGTGCCATGCTGCAATGTGAGGTAAGATTGTCATTCATCATAGTAACTACTTTATTCTGGTAAGGGTTCCTGGTGGTTTCAGAGCCGATAGATAGTGCAACCACAGTCACAGCTATATATAACATTTATATTGTATGTAGTACTGTGCCTTTTACTTTTCTATTTAAATGTTAATTCCACCACTGCAAATATTCATCATACAGAATCACTTTGCTGATTTATTAATACAAAACCTTTTATAAAACCTGCCATTTACTTGTAATCGAAACTACAGACTTTCTACACTGTTTCCCTCTGGGGAAACCTTTAACGGTTCTATACTCCTAAAAATTTCAGTACCAGAAAAGGTTCTTTAGAGTGATGCCATAATATTTTTGTTTTCTTAAAGAGCCTTTTAATTGATTGATTGATGGGCTATTTTTGTTGGTCCCAGAGTAAAAAATAAATAAATTTAAATTACATCATAAAGGTTACCATTATACTCCTGGCTCTTTGTGGTGGAAAATGATGAAATTATTGTATGAAAGGTTTTTTAGGGAACCAAATATAGTTCATAGCTTAGTCACAGCATTTAACCTTTTAGCCAACTAAGAACACCACACTATCCAATGAATCCTTGTGGTATGTAATATTTCATGCTGTAATGAATAAAAAATGCTTGGATACTCGGATTTGACCTCTCATTATAAGACTGAATAATGTGGTATGCATACTTATTTATGAATATACTAATATGCTGCCATATTAGTATGTTCAAAAATAAGTATGCATACCAGTAAGCATACCACACAATGTTCTCCCTAACAGTCTGTCTTTGAGAATTATGACTGTTTTAGATTGTACTTTCACTGTTTTGGTGCCCGAGATAGTCGTCCTCCTGGCAGACGAGTTGATAAGGCTTTTCGTTCTTCTCAGTCTCAGAGTTGCCAATATCTGTGTTCAGGTTCTGCAGTTCCTGTCGTGACAGATGTTCCACAATACCAGCTCCCAAGGAGTCTCCCAGTACATTGGTAGTGGTTCTGAGGCGATCCCTGAACACAAACACACAAACAGATATTCTCAGTAAAACATAACACATGACTTGCTTCCTAGGCATTTTAGAATTTCATTTGAGATTTAGATCTATAACAAGTTGCGTCCTCTATCCTATGCAGTGGCAACAGTACTGACTTTAAGACATTTCATATTCTCTCAGGTTATATGCATGCATTATGTATCAATAACCTTTTGCAAGAGTGCTCTCGGCTAGAGCTGCATGCTTCAATGTGACATTTAGTCAAGACTTACAAGAACCAATCCACAGCAATGATGAGTGTTATGTCCTCAGTGGGCAGTCCAATGGATGTCAATACAATCACCATGGTTACCAGACCAGCTTGAGGAATACCTGCTGCTCCAATGCTGGCAGCAGTAGCTGTGATACTGGAAAATGACATTTTATTTAATAAGTTAGAATATGATAGGAACTCCCAAGACGTGTTTTAGGTGGCATAACACAAAGGATGTCATAGTACATGAGGATTTCAAAATATGCACTGAAATGTAGCACTATAACACAATGACCATCGGAAAAAACAGAATTTTAAGCATTCTTATTCATGGTAAAAGTATAGCTTTCATTATTACCTGATGGTAAGGATTTGCCCAAAGTTCAAGTCCATGCTGTTAACTTGGGCAATAAAAATGGCAGCCACTGCTTCATACAGAGCTGTACCATCCATGTTAATGGTGGCTCCCACAGGCAAAACAAACCGTGTTACACGTTTGTCCACATGGTTGTTCTCCTCTAAGCAACGGAAGGTGATGGGAAGGGTGGCTGAACTGCAGACATGAAACAGGTTTTAATTACATTGCTTTATTTTCCCCTTAAAGCTCCTTGTATTGTATATAATAAAATAATATAATAATGCCTATAATGTATTGTTATTACATTATAGCTCGCTGCTTTGAACACACTCCCTTTATTTTGTTGCAATAATCAGTCAAAAAGCTCTTTTTCTGTTTGCCTTGTGAAGTCTTGTGCCCATTTCTGCTCATGCCTTCAACCAATTTTATGGATTCTGATTCTGACAGATAGGGTTAATGTCCCACAATGTCTGGCTCACACATAATACAAAAGAGTTCACAAGTCATGCATTGCTCAGTTGTTGGCTACAAGACAGTGATTTGGGTTCTAGGTGGATAGCTTAATTAATGAAAGAAAGTTCTTGTCCTCTCTTGCTGTCACTACCATTCAAGCGGTCAGTAAACCACTCTCTTTCCAACCCTCAGCTGACACATAATTGAGGATGCCTCCTCAACCCAAATTATAGAGAACAGAACACCATTCTTAGCCAATTATAATGGGACTTTTCCAATGCCAAGACAGTGGTGGCAGTAAGAACATTCCATCTTTAACAAACTACAATCGCCATCATCTTATATGGAGAGTTTGCCATGGTCAGGTTTCTTAACTCAGACCTGCTCTGTACCCTATTTGATCTATCACCAAGAATGGGGAATAAGCCTGCTTTCAATGAATGGTTTTAAGAAATCTCCAGCCCAGCCACTCCAGAGTTTGCTGCCTCCAGTACTATAACCTGCAGCATTTCCTGTCTGAAACCTTCACCAAGCTGCCCATATATTCACCAGTGTACTCCATGATCTCTCCAGTCCTGGTCAAATTCCAAGCTTGTGCAGTGTCACCAGTGTCTGTGATGGCTGCTGTTTCGTGGGTGCCTTTTACTCTGTGTCCAGGGTCAGATTGTTCCTGAACCCCAATTTTCAGAACCCCTCCTGAACATCTCACCTCCTGATTTATCAGGTTCGTAATTTTGGCCTCAGTCTTTGCTTTTGCCCACATTCCACTTTCTGTTTCTGCTGCTGCCCCTGGCTATGGCCCCTCTCTTGCACCCACCCTTGACCATGTCTCTGTGCTAGGTCTAGCCTTCATTTGTACCTCAGATCTCAGTCCTAGTCTCCGTTAATTACTGGAATTAGTCCTGCCTCTGTGAACTCAGTCCTTCTGATCCTTGTTGTAACAGTGCCACCTGGTGCTCCAGAGAGTACACTGCCTTCTCACCCATAGTTCAGGTGCCCTCCCTTCTATCGTTTTTCACATGAGAAGTGCATTAAGGCAGGGGTCCCATCATTAAACTTGTGCATTGAAAATGATGTAATGAAAGTCCTAATTACCTGGAAGATGTTCCTAAGGCAGTAATCAAAGCCTGGATTAGGCCACCAATAAATGTGTAGGGGTTCTTCCGAGTAATCAGAAAGAAGAGCAGGGGCAGAATGAAAAGACCATGGATAAGTAAACCAATGATGACACAGATTGTGTACATGCCCAGCTGCCCTCCAACTTGTGCCAGGTCTTTCATCTCCATGATCTTTCCCGCAATTAGAAAGAGGATCCCAACTGGTGCGTACCTAAAGGATGTTTGAATAGGCCAAATAAGGTGTTCATTACATAGTAGCAAGCGAAAGAAATGTGTCACATATTACTTGTTCCTACATTACTCAAGGATGCTTCACTTGAAATTCATGTACAGGTCACTGTACCAGGAGACTTACCAGATTATGATAGCTACCAAGCACATTATGGCATCATTGAGGCAATCGAAGAATTCCTTCAGTGGCTGTCCATGCTGCTTCATTTTGCCTATCACTAAGCCAAAGAACATTGAAAACACCACCAGACCTAGAGCATTAACTCCATTAGAGGAGCCTGAGACTGGTATCATCTCCTCCACTGTCTCCTGGATGGTCTGCAGGACTGCGCTGTAATTTCCCACCTGGCTGAACTTAGTGGCATTGGTGTCATGGCTTGTATTTATTAAAACAGTGATTTCCTTGGTGAAAACTGTTTTCTTGTAAAAAGTTCTGTGCTGTACACAAAAAAATAGAAGAAATTTACAGGTCCAGTTCAGTTCTGCTTCAATTGAATGTGTTTCTCTTTCCTCAGTGATGGTGAATAAAAGCATCATATATGCCATACCTGTTTGAAACAGGCTTCCACTAAATTAGGGGGAAACATATTTCTGTGAGAGGACCAAAAATGTTAATTATTTTAACAATTTGCCATCAAAATATCAACTATAAGCACATTCACAAGGGTTATTCTATTCACCTGATAAGATCCAGGAAGGCATCAGCAGCTTGCACTGATTCAGTACTGCCAGTAGAGGACATTGGACTGTCTCTGTTGCCTTTTCCAGGCTTTATGATGATCACCATGATAATACCAATGAACACAGCAATGAAAGTGGTCACCATATAATAAATGATTGCCCATGCTCCCATCTTTCCAGAGGCTCGACTATCCAAAGAAGAAATACCTGGTAAAAGGGCAAAATGGCACAAACTTTATAACACATAGGAAGTGTTCTGACAAGAAATCTTTTCGAAATACAAACTGAATCAAATCGGTCTCTTTTTAGAATAGCTAAAAGGCAAATCCAGAACAGCTTAAACATGTCTAGAACCAGCTTCCAGTTGTGCTACCACTAACGATAACTGTATCTGTTGTATCCATGTACCTGTAACAAGACTGGACACGATCAGAGGAAGGACTAGCATCTGTAACATCCTCATCAGTATCTCCCCAGGGAAGGAGAAATATTTTATTTCCCTCAAGGATAAGTTGTGAGGTCGCAGAACAAATCCCAACACAATTCCTGAACATTACAGAGTATGGGGATTATCAATGCAAAAAAACTTTACTATCCAGCTGCTTAACGTCTGAAAACATTTTTTGTTCAAGGTTAATCTCACATTTAATTGCCCACGCTTACCAACTACAACTGCTGCCACAGTGAAGAGAACAAAGGTATTGCGGCGCAGGAATGACTTGCACATCCTGATCTTGGCTTCAGACATTTGTTTCTGCATGGTGAAACAAAAGAAGGTTATACGTGATTATTTGTAAAAGTCTGCTGTAACTATGCTACATTTGCTACAGGTGACATGTTGGTAGTTCTTATCGTATGATAATTCCCCTCACACTGAGAAAATGTTCCTCATGTAGCAATGACTTTACATGCCAGTGGTGGCACCGTGACCTTCCAATCACCACATGATGGGAACACTTGGAGAACTTTACCTATAATGAACAATGAAAAGAAAAACTGCTCTGAGATCTGTATAAAACACTGATACCACAATACACCAAAAACGTCACACTACAGAGGCTTGCCTTGTACACCCTATCTGTTCCGCCTGTCACTTCTCTGTACACATTTCCTTTGATCCATCTTGGTCATTTCATGCTGTTATGTTAACTAGGTAGCATAAATATCCAGTAGCTGAAGATTTTACTGGAGTGAAACTAAACTGATTTATGCCTAAAATGAAGTTAACGGAGTAAGATTCATTACATCAAGGGTTTCTGTACTCTAATTTGAATTGAATCTTATTTTAAGTGCATATTTTAAACACCAATGCAGATAGTACTTATTTGTGGTGTTATTTATGATTTACTTTAAAAAGTAGATAAAAAAATACTACTTACCCTGTTGAGTGATGTGAAGTCATGAGAAGTAGGCAGGAGTGACAGGAGGAAAAGATGCTTCAGCAAGTCTTGCTATATAAGCTTGCTCTTCCTACAATGATTAATAATTCTGACTGACATCTGATTCTGGTTTCAGGTTCTGATTGGAGAAGAAGGAGAAATTTGTAGGTTTGTGTGGGAAGAGATGTTTAAGCATCCTCCAGGCAAAAAGAGCAACCGGTTGCTGCAGCACTGTTGGTTAATATTCTGTTTGAAGAAGTAGGAGGAGAAAAGGAGGTAGAGGAGGAGGTGGGTCAGCTGCAGCAAGCAAATCAAATGAACTGCACCTGGTGAAATGTCTAAAGAAATGTGCAGCTTATTGCACATACAAGTAGGAATTCTCACAAATTCACAGGTTTATGTTGAGTTAATTGGAAGTCAATGGCAATGAGCATAACACCATTTTTGGGAAACAAAATAATATAAATACTGATCTGAACTGAAGGACTGCAGAAAGGAGCACCAAAATATAACAATTGTCATAATGAAGATTATTATTTTAACACAATTGCAGCTGGCAACATTAGAACATGTCGGCAGAGTACTTGTACTGCCTTTTAAATCCAAGATGCTGCAGGGCTTCAGCATCAACAAAAGAGCATTCAACATATTAGGTAGCCCATTTTAGAGACTTTTATTCTAATCTAAACTATAGATGTGGATTGTTATAGACTCAGTATGATATGAACTTGGATCTTAATAGAAAAATAAGCACAATAAAGATTAATTGCTTAAGGCACACAAATGGCCCAGCAGTGGCCCTGGAATGTACTTATTTAATTGGTGCAAGCGAAGAATAAACGTACCATCATCTGCATTGCCATGACAACCTGCCTCTCTGACTCCCTGAAGTCCAGCCGAGTTGTAGTGACCCTGAACTCCACCAGCCTTCCACTCACCCACCCTCCACATCACTTTAGACTCATCACCTTCTAGCTACACATCATCTTGGACCATTTATTTTATAATTCTATTATATATAAAAGCCAGCACTTTTTCTGCCAAAGACAAATGCTAGATGAATTCATACCCAAAGTGCTTCCCAGCACCCGGTCAATGCTTTTCCTCCAGAAAAAAATGCTATGTAGACAAGTATCTTTTACGTGTTCTCCATGCTGTTTACCTGGCCTCTTTCAGTTGCCATGGTTGTTTGCCTGCAAGTGCAGGGGGGCAGATTGGATCATGATGGAAACACAAATGATTGAACAATGTGGATCTTATTATGATCTACTATTAGCTAAAGTAATTATTCACTCGACAGCTAGGAAAAATGCCCAATAATATGCATTTGTGTTTCATTTACAAATTGATTTTCCACTTTTCATTGGGTTCCACAAATGGATCTACATAGATCCCCTGTAACATACAATTACTGGCCACTTTAATAGGAACACCTGTATACTAGCTTATTCATGCAATTATCCAATCAGCCAATCATGTGGAAAGAACTTGTTGAAGAGCAAGGTCAGAGGAGGATGGCCAGACTGCCATCTAGATAAGTGGGCTATAATCGGAGGTGACCACATTGAGTTCTAGTTCTGTGAACCAAAAGTAGGAATCTGAACATAGAGTGAGCAAAGGTACACCAAAACTGCACAGCTAAAGACTGGAAACCCATAAAATCTTGATGGGTCAGAATTCAGTGTGAATGAATCCATGGACCCAATCTGCCTTGTCTCAACAATTCCAGCATCAATGGTGGTGTAATGGTGTGGGGAATGTTTTCTTGGCACACTTTGGGCATGTTAAAAAAAAAAACAGTATTGTTTGAATGTTGTAGCCTATTTAAGTATTGTTGCTGGCCACGTGCCTCCAAATGCACCAGGTCATAAAGTGAAAGTTGTATCAAACTCGTGTCATCAACATAGCAATGAGTTAAATGGCACTCAACAGCCTGCCCAGTCCAAATCCAATACCCCTAAAAACAAATTTACACCCAATAGTGGACATTTTGTAATATGGCAGAAAAGAAAATTTGCAGCCAAGAAATATTCAGCAATTATTTGATGTGATCATATTAACATGGACCAGGATCATAAATGAAAGTTTTCAGCACCTTGTGGAATCCATTAAACAAAAAACATGGAGTCTGAAAGCAAATAGTTGTCCTACTCATTATTAGTAAAGCGAGTGTAAATACAGATTTAAGTAAAATTGAGACACTTATTTTTGATTAACTACACAAAGCAGTGACAAAAGCAGAGTATTTCCATCCGTATGATAAAAGGAAATGCCTATAGGCTAAATTAAGAGATGAAAGTGAAGTCATCACTGTAGTGAAACGACTGAGCAAACAGCAAAAGGTCAGGCAATAGATTTTATGCTTTGAAATGTCACCTGATTACTTTCTCTCTCACACGGACACACACACACGCGCACAAACACACACATCTTGACAATGACTATAAGCTTATTTTCACATTCCTGAAATTCTCTTGACTTATGCATTATGTTACTACAATTACAAGGTAAGCAATGCTCAACATGCACAGACATTCATAACATTTTGTGTTTTACGATTCATTTATTTATTCAAAGTGGAAAACAATTAAACAGTCTATCAAAGACAATTGACAAGACATTGTAGTAATTCCTGGGAGTGGCAGATTAGTACAGGTCCCTAAATACAAGGTTATTTTATTGTGTGGCAGCGATAAGGCTTTCATGGTCTTCTTTCTTTCGAATACAGACAATTACAGGAAATTACAAAGTTATCAGTGTTGTTTACTACAGCATAATTGAAAGAACATCTTACCACTTATATTCCAGAGACAAAAGTCTTGAACACAGACAAGTAGACAAACAGGTATAGATGTATACAGCATCCTACAGCAAATGAAAGATATTAGTGGTCTTTTTAGTGTATAGTGTTTATAAACATAGAACTTGGTTTTATCTGGAATCTTTCTAGATCATAAAAAAATAACTGAAGGCAATAATTGATATAAACCTACTTGTAGCCCTTGTCCTTGATTTAAAAAAAAAGACAAATAGAATGATTGGAAATAGATTTATGTCTACATTTTCATTGCAACACCGGGATAATGCGCTGCAAGAGCAACAATCAAAGTGAGGTGCACAAAGAGCGATACCCGTGTATTACAAACATTACTCAATCATTCTGTCAATGGAGATTTGAAAATAATCTCTAAACTCAAACTGGCAGGGAAAAGAAACCAGTAAACCCACTCAGTTTGTCTATGAGATGCTAAATAGGAAAGACATCACCGTGCTCTCAGGATTGATTGCAATGTATGAGAAGATACACAATGTGTAAGAATGATTGACACGGGACATTCATAAAAGTGTGTTTTAGAGTTCTTTTAGTGTTGCATCATGGAATGTCGGACCGCCTCCTCCAGGGATTTTCTGGTTACCAGTAGCCGGACGATGTCTTCATTCTTTTTCGTTAGTCTTTTCCGTGCTTGGTCATGGGTCACCATGGTCATATCCCAACCGTTCACCTGTTTATACGATTTAACAATTTACATTATCACAATATACATTTTTTAATTTATTTTACACATGGAAGTGGAGGAGGCATTAATGTGGTTTTAAGATCAGACTGAAGCAAATTTACACTATTCGATCCACCGGCAAACCAAACTGGCAACCTATTCAAACACCTACATGCATTTTATTTTATTTATTGGTTTGTTTGCCCTTCATTTTAAAGTCAAACTACAAAAGTGACATACTTTTTCACAGACGTACAATGTACTATTATACCAAGACGATGCATTAAATAAAAGGTAAATAAATGAATTGTGGAATGCTGAACACTTTTGCACTCGAGTAGTGACAGCCTAGTCTATGCAGGGGAAGGCAAGGAGCAACCACAGGACATCACAGCTTGAACTTTGGGTGGGATCGCTGATGCAGCATGAACACAAATGAGGAAGAAACGTTTGGGCCGGACACTGTTTGTTTTTCAGAAACAGTGGTTGTTACTGTGGAGGCTATACTGGTGTGAGGGTGCATGTAGGAATACATAACCTGTTTAATGAAAAAGGTTCGATTTGAGATACCATACAAACAGCTAGGTAATATACGCGAGTACGATGTATGGCGTAACCACATAGTGAATGGTATGCCTTTTGAGATTCAGTCTAAGCATTACTTGTTTTGTTTCCCAATTTTCCACACTCTTTCCTTTTCCCATCCCTTTATGGCTATTTATATACGCACAGCTATTCCACACTGATAGGCTAGCGACCTGCCCAGGGCATACCCGCCTCACGCCCAAAGTCAGCTAGGACTGGCTCCAGCTTCACCCTTAACAAGTAAGTGATGGATGGATTTGATGGAAGCAAAAAACTGACCTTTTACAATTTGCAATTTTACACCAAAATCCAAACTAAATCTAAGCTAACTGCAAATACACTACACACGTATACATT
>JAQQZR010000007.1:5610176-5621210 GCA_030068235.1 Notoglanidium macrostoma
AACAACCACACATGCTCACATTCACACCTATGGGCAATTTAGAGTAGCCAGTTGACCTAATCTGCATGTCTTTGGACATGGTGGGAGGAAACCGGAGCACCCGGAGGAAAACATGCAAACTCCGCACAGAAAGGGTGACCCGGGGATCAAACCCAGTACCTTATTGCTGTGATGCGACAGTGCTAACCACCACACCACCGTTTATTATTATTATTATTATTATTATTATTAATGAACGTTTAACAATGCCACAGCGCTTTTGAGTGCCCTCTACAGGCTCAATGTTGTAGATGCAATCATTTAAGGTGGAACGGAAAATCAGATTGTCTCAAATGCCAAGTTTAGTGGGCTGTTATTTGAAAATCCTTTAGAAAACAAATTATTCTTTATCTTCAAAGTATATTGCACCGAATTTCATATACTATTGTTAAATATTTGGACGTTTTTAGAAATGCTATATGAATTAAGCTCAAAGTGCAATTTTCCTGCAAGTGTGTATATTACACTTAATTTCTTATACAACTGACAGAAATTTGTCGAGTATTTTTTTAGCCGTTTTGAGAATAAGGAGAAAATGATGTAGGAAATATACAGTAATAGTAGTGCGCCTCATGGCGTCATCTACAGGCGCGAGCTCGTATATGGTCGACCTTTTAAGGTGGAACAGAAGATATGAACTAGAAACCGGCGCATAAAATGTTAACTTCAGACTTATATCTTCAGACCCTTAGACTACTTTCCTTTTTAACTTTTCTTTCCACGCTAATGACGCTTATGATACATGATCCTTAAATTCGGCATTGGGCTGTTCTGTTTCATTCATCATTTGCTATTTGAAGTATGAAGGACAAAGACGAACATTAGACAAGATTCACAAACACAATGCAATCAATTACCAATACAAATGTGGTTTAATGATCTGTTAAATGCACTAATATTAATATTTAATGCTTGTTTTTCAGAAGATGCTTCAGTGAGTCATGGAGAATCATCAGATGGTGCAGACAGTAACCTGCTCACTTCAGTGAAGTCTCAGTCTCACTCCACCTGAACTTGTTCCTGATGTCGAGCTCCTACAGGAAACCCCTACTGGACACAGGTACATTATACAGAAAGAAGGTTTTATGGAATCTAGTGGTGGTTATACAGCAAAATACATTTTAAGTGTCTGAAGACAAGTATGACACTAAGTGAGTATCCTGTTTTTACCAGAGCTTTCATACCCTCAATACACTCAGGAGTGTATGTAATGCTACAAAGAAAACACCCCCTTGACTCCTAACTGGGGAATCAGGGCTTCTCAACTCCGAGTTCAATAGTTGACGTCAAAACAGTGCACCTCAGCAGTAAACAAAGTAGCATTTCTTACCTTTAAATGAGCCAGGCTGTTTATCCAAGTACTTGCTTTAGATCAGGTTACGGATAAATATGGTTATGGTTAGGGTCAGGTTCACGATTAGGGCTAATTCTAGGGTTAGGGGTTTTGTCTGTGTTGACTGATCTAGGGTTAGACTAGATTAGGACTAGTTAGGGCTAGGCCTAACCCTAATCCTAGTCTTAGCTTAATCAACATACAGACATACTATTTATTTATTTGTTTGTTCATTTATTTATTTATCTATCTATTTACATGCCTCTTATTAAATCTATAATACTGGCTGTTCAGATTGCTGTTTTGTAGAGGAGAATATGCAGCACTTATCACAGTTATCTGGCTATCATGTTTCTAATAAAAGACCAAAAGTCCATCAACTTTTCACATCGAAAGGTCCATCGACTTTTCTACCATTGGAGGTAGAAAACGTCATAATTCCAAACTACTACTTTGGAGTTTGCTTCCAGGTTAGCCGAATACATCATAACTTTCATCAAACAAATGGTCACTTGGAGCACAGGGGGACAAAAGTGGTTTTTCAAGAACAACACATTAGCTTTTTAGCAAGAATTACCATGGAATGTGAATTTATGGTCTGTTTAAATAAATTGAGTTATGTGAGATTGCTAATTAATGAGCCAGCATGCTAGCCACGTAGTGTGCTAAGTAGCTAGCTCAGCTTTTATGTATAAGGTGGTGTAGTTTACTACATAATACTTGATTTAATGTAGCAAAACAACTATATCTGAAATGTAAAGAATTTTATTGCCCCATTACACTTATAAACTACTCCACCATTTTGTCACTGCATTGAAATCTAAATTTCATGAGATCGTAATGCCTTCTAAGCTATTTCAGCTACTAAACATTATAGTCATGTGACCTGAATGGTCCCGCTAACTAACATAACTTGACTTGCAAAAAAATAAGGTGAAAAAACAATAAAGGTGACAGCGATATTAATGGAAATGATAACGGTAAGTCATCAAGGGCAATACTGAAAACAGTATGGAAAACATATGAACTCTATTTAACGCTGCATTTTGTATATGTACATTTCCATGTCAAGTGCAGTCACACTTTGACACTCAGACTTGTTTCAGATATTAATCTAAAACAAAGTTATAATAAAACGCAACTGAAACGTGACCATGAAATCGTATTCGCTCTTCGCAATCTGGTTAGTACATTCTTATGAACTGGAAATTTTTAATACTTCAAATTAACAAGTAAACAGCAGCCAATTTTTTTTTTTTTACATATTGATGATAAATATAAAGGCCACTCACTTTTTATGAATAATATATGCCTCAAATCAATGGACTGAAAAATAAAATACAGCATATAAAGTGTCTGCCCTTACTGATAAGTAATTAAATCTTAATTTTAAAGCATATGCATCATATGAACTTGAAAGAATACTCAGATTATAAAAGAAAACCATATTTCCTTCAGTGCCAAATGACAAATGTGGTTTTCCTGAAATCCAGAGATCAAAGAATAAATTCCAGTCTAGTCAAAATTTCAGCACAAAATGTTCAGAGTGTTTGGATGAATGCTTTTTAATTATTAGTATGCAAAAATATTGGATATTTTTCATGGCCGACATTATGAAAAATCTTTTGGACCCAATTAAGTAAGAGTACACAGAGCTTTTTTTAAACAATGTGACCATCACACTTTACAATACATATTCACTACTGGTGTTTCAAATAAGTAGCACTGCAGTCCATGGCAACACCTTCATGAGTAGGTTAATTTGTCTAAACTACATAATCAATTGTTATAATTGAAATAGTAATTATTCTTAGGTATAGCAGGAATGTTCCTGTAATTGTTTAAAGCTGGACCTGGATCAGTCATATATCACAGCGTTGAAATATTCATCACTGAATGCAATGCCTTAAATGTATTGTATTTTCTTTTACTAGTCATAGTTTCTTGTCAATGATCTGTCACTGTGCTTATGCATTTACAATAGAGTCACCTCTATAAGTTCTGCTATTTACGTAAAAAACCTGAGGTATCCCAAAATCAAGTGACGCTATTCATCTGCCCAAGGACATGTGACAGCATGTTGACCTTTGGCCATCCTTCTCCATGTACACTAATGAGCAATGAGATGCTGCAACACAACATGAATAATCTCGCAGCAACTAAAAGGAAATTACATAATCACAATCCTATAAGCCCACACACAACATGAAAGTCAAAGTTTGAGTGGCTGACTGTCGTCTGCTCACAGGGTGTCCGACCCAGCTACTGTCCAGGCACGTAGGGCCAGCTGATGGAGCTGCCAGAGAGCTGCATATCTCGAATGAGTGTCTCGATGGGCGTCTTGCCCACCAGTCGCATGAAGAAGAGCTGAGATATGAGGTTTGCGGGGACAGCTCTCAGTGAGGGCAGGCGGAGAAGTAGGCGGCCGAAGCGCTGTGGTTGAGTCGGATACTGCATGCGTTCGTATTCGGTCAGAGCCACCTGAGCCTTCTCCTGCAGACTCTCCACGTGGGCTGGGTCCGTCAGTCCACATGCATCTATTAGAGACACAAAGTTAGCTCCAGTGTCAAATTTCCTCAGGAAACTAACCTTTATTAATTACACGTTCATGCTAAAGTGCTGCTTTATATTCGGTACAAAAAACTTTACCAAGGTCAGCGGCCATTTTGGAAGTGATGAAAGAGCAAGGTCTCACTGGTGGTGATATTTATTCACATAGTAACTCCTTGAATTTTTCATTTCTCGAGAGGTCTTTTTACCCAGACGTGCCTAAGTCATATGGCTAACTTAGACATGAAATTGCATCACTTACCTGGTGAAAAGAGGGCTATGGCTTTGAGGCAGCTGTATTCAGCAGAGTCCACCTGTAGCCGTGTGAGCTTATCCACCTGGTCCTGGAAGACTCGCACCTGGTCCATGAAGGAGACCACACGCTCAGCAGACATTGGGGAAGCGTGGAAGCCAGCGGCTGCCAGCAGTGGGGCCATGTGCAGAGGCAGGGCGGATTGTGCTGCGTTCAGGATGAACAGTTCGCTCCAGCTGAGGCGCAGCAGGGCCACTTGCTCCGAGACAGGTAAGTCGGGGAAGAAGGGAATGTTCCGGGCCCACTCAATGGTGCTGAAGAGGAGTCGGGCAGCCAATTCACAAATACTGTCGATGCCCATGACGGAGCCGTGGCCTCCAGGTAACTGTTGACCGCACTGAGCTCCAAAGCGGCTGCTGGGGTAGGGTTCAGCTCTCAGAAGCTGTGAGATAAGCTCGGGCGCCGGCTGACCATTGAAAAAGTCACCGGCCATGCCTGGTCCTCCTGGCCCACCTCCACCAGCGGAGACCATGGTAGTTGGGCTGATACCTGAGTGTGCTGGAGGAATGCGTCCACGCTGGACTGCTATAGGGGAAGAAAGGGAGGGGAGGGGAGGGGAGGGGGGGGGGGATTTTGTTTTTAATGTCATCATGTAGTGTAGGATGTAAATATTACGCTTCCAGGACAAAATGCCAAAATATACTTCTACTATTTGTTTCAATAGTACAAAGTGTAATAGATTCACTAAGAAAAGAAGGGACTCTGATGGTACATTCAAACTATCTAAACACTCTAGACAGGAAGTAGCTGATGGAACAGGTCAAAAGGCTTCCCTGCATTCCACAACGGTTTTAACACCCTTGTTTTACTTCCCATTTACAACTCTGAAGTGCATCTCAACCATGTCACACATGGCAGGAGGATTTGCCTTTGCTTTTGCCTTTGGTAACAAGAACAATGCGGCTGACACGATAATCTTAGAAATATGTACGTTCATTTTTCTTTTAACCTCCAAAAAACAAATGAACTCCATAAAATTAGGTTGTTATTCTGTTATCCATCTTACAGATTTTCATTCAGCAACTACTACTAATTATTTAGAAGCTTTATTTAAACTTACAGAAAATGTATGAAGTTTCATTAGTGAGGAATAAGAGCCTGAACCTGTTGATGGGTCCTCTGAATTTAAGACACTCAACATTACAAATATGAAGCAATTATTGCTCAGTCCTCATTTTCAACAGATTAATTAAACAATTTCAAAATGGAACATGCGTAACATGCATCCTGAGGACGTTCCTCTTCGAAAGGGAACTACAGTCACAGAGAAAACCTTTACTGCATATTTGCAAGCATGTCAGACCACAGATGCTCGCATCGACCGTCATACTTGTAGGTAATGTGAGCGTGAACACTAGGGGGCAGTGTTGCATGAACCAAACCAGAATGTACAGATAAGTGAAAGTAGAAATGAGCAGCTTCTTGTTCAAAAACAATGGTAGTTCACTGTAGGTGAAGGTAAAGATTTTCTTAATTCTAGGTAAATGCTTAATTCTATGTAAATTAGTGATTTTCTTAATTCCACGCAAAGCAGGTTTGACATTGTAAACTGACAAGTCATGAACAACTCCTTGAATCACTCCAACTTTATTTCCCACCTGCAGTTACGTCTCCAATAGTTAGTCTTACTGTTTGACACATAAATGGAACAACCATGGTTTCATGTTTTTTTCATTATCTTGTCATGTACGACCTCTCATTAAATGTATATAGAGATATTACGTAGAACTCGATGCTAACAGCATCACAACCAACATATTTAGTCTTGTTACTTGTTACTAGATTTGTGTCCCTCAAACACCATTTCAACATATAACAGGAAGGAAGCTATTGGGGAAAAACTATTTCAGTCATTTGACCTTATTGTCACCTTGACCGTTCTAATCTAAAATCTAATTTGCTAGTTACAATGATAATTCCATATAAATCTTACAAATACTTAACCACTAGTTCTTGAGATGTCACGCTGTCACACTGACAACCCGAAAAACATAATACCGCCACCACTTATGGACGGAGGCATAAATAATGGAAATGAACCTCGGAAGGAAGTTACAGAGATCATTGTTGCCTCTGGTGAGTGTATGTTGCTAGTACAGTTAGTTTGCTTTATTAAGCTACTAATCCACAGGACAATACATGAGCACACAGTATCAATCACTACATGCCTAAGGAACAAACTACAAGCTACTACAAGTGACTTCTCTCTTAGGATTATACTGTACTTGCTGTTTATCCTATGCTTGCTTTGTTGCTTTGTCGCTTGTTAGTCTGAATGTATGCTTAAAAACTAACAGCATGAACAGGGCAACACTGATATTTTAGAAAGTGTTTTTTATCAGGTTTTGTTATGTATGCAGTTTTTAATGGACTACAACCAATCGGCCTCCAACACTCAGCGTTCACCAGCTGATACACAGAAACACACAACGCACTGTTAGCTACTGAGATGACAGCATCCATCAGAGTCCATGCTTACCCATAAAGCCATGCTTAACAGCCTTAAGGGGTCTCATGATGCTGCATCATGACAGAGAAATACAAACCATCCCTAAGTACATTCCTGAGATAGCAGATACGTACTCATCTAGAGGGAAAGGACAAGGGGAAATCTGTATGCAAAACAGTAACTGGAATGCAAGGCTTGTCTTGTAATAGAATGTTATAGTAAGCCTTATTGTTTTTCGATAACTCTGTAAAAGAAACACAGTAACCTCCAGACGAAACGGTGGCAGTTCTGCCATTTTTGCACACTTTCAGCAAGGCATTATTCTCGTGTCATGTGGATTTATAGTTGGCAGCTCGGTGTTGAGCGGCACAGCTTGGAGAGCAAAACTGCCTCTGGCATTGTGCCTGCCAAGGTCACATAGGGACATCAGCACTGCAGGCTTTGGACGTTTGGTTGAAAGCCAGATTGAACTCACAATTGGATATTAATTACACTAGTAATTAAATAGCTTTGACTGCTCTATTAATTTTTATTTACATGGCTAATGCAAAAATACAATGTCTATATGCATAATATGCGCAATACAGGTGACATGTGCATTTTCTTAGGCTAATTTCACTTAGACTGTACTTAGCTGGTGCCTTTTGCTCTTGTTTATTTTAGATTCTTTTGGGAACTGATTTAAAACTTGAGGAAATTTTTTGTTGTATAACTCCACACTGTCAATATACATTTTAACAACACAAAAAGCTGACCATTCTATAGACACGACAGATTTAGATGTTTAGCAGTTAAACATCCGCAATCATGTATATCTATTTGTCAAAGGTGCAGTGAATGATGGGACAGTTACCTTCTTTTCTCATGCCCACACGAAAGCATTTCTTCAAACGGCAGTATTGACACTGGTTGCGATGATGTTGATCAATCTGACATTCTCGATTTGATCTGAGAAACACAATAAAGACATGAATGAATCCCATTGTTTTCTTGCATTTCGTGACCGATAGTAGTATTTCACCCACTAGAATTATCTCTGCATCTTATTATGCCGGTTCTCATTAGGCTTTGGGTCAGTTCTTCCTTTACGTTGTTAAGTGGTTTTTGACTAGAAATATTAGAGCTGACTTTTTGCTTCTTTTTTTTTTCCCTGAGATCACATTTATATATCTGATATTGCTTAGCAAATTTACAAATCTGTTTTCTTTTTCTGGAATTAATTATAAAGGCATGAGGGCTGTTTAAACAGAAAAGCCGCAGCTGAATTTTAACAGTGTATTTTATAGTAGTAACTTCCGCTCCAACATCTATGAAGAGCTGTGCACAGTTGCTATGACCGCCAATAAATAAATGTAGTCAGAGCAACTGTGAGGAAGGCAGTTGAAGAATGAATATTTAACATTGGCTTTAATTCTTTAAACAGAGAGCCCCAGTAAATTGATGCCAGAGATGACTGGCCTTGGTGGTGCGCCATGGTCGAAGCCTTATCAAAACACTGGCCTTGGTAAATTATCAGCCCACACAACCTAGACACAATTGAAAGAACACAGTTCAATTTGCACACATCTCGAGCAGCCAGCATGCTTTGTTCTTCGGTTAAAAACAGAGAGAGAAAGAGACAGACGTGTCTTCTTACTGATGCTACATCAGGATAGTGAATGATCGTCATTAATTGCAGATGCACAAAAAGCTATTTTTCTATGTCAACTTGATCGCTAAGATTTAAAGTAATGTAAACAATATTGTATCAGCTTCAACATATATATTTCTTGCAGAAACTATTATTTTGTGTATCTTATGCTGTATATTAATATAAACATTTGCACAAATTGCAACAATATGGGAAATATTCACATACTGTCTGTAAAACAGTGGAAGCAAATAAATTAGTAGCATCTGATCATTTCAGCACATGTAAAACCATCACATACAGTGAGCAAAGAATTCTGGGTAAATGCAGTCCCTGCAGCCACTCCAGTCCTAACATATCGCATTATAAAATATTGTTAGACCCTTTCTACATTTAAGTAGCAGATCAGGTGTTTTTCAGACTCCTAACCATTGTTCTTGGAAGCAGTTTTGATTCCACTTAACTTAACATTAACTAAAGGGCATTTAAATAGTTGATCATCTGTGATTTTTCTTTTTTCACACTTTTCTTGACATCTAAGACCATTTACCACCTTACCAGGGGTCAATTTAGCTATGTATTACCATATGAAAAGCACAATTCGCACCCAAACAACAGGTTGTCCAGAGTTCTTTGAAAGGTCAGTGGAGTTTGCATTAGTTTCTTTTGATTTACATTTGTCATTGCAGCAACATTCAACGTACTTCCTGCGATCTAAACGAGTATGTTGCATTTTTTGAGACTGATTAACTTGTTATTTAGTATTATAGTGCACGGTTTGTAATGTGTAATCTGACTCCGTGCAATGTAAAGTAAAAGCAATGCAAGCACACTATCTTGGAAGCTGATCTGGCTTTAGATTGCCCTGTGTGACATTTAATCACCAATCCCCGAGGCTGCAGTAGGTGACGTAATTCGCATATGTCATGAACAAGGCTCGTTACTGTCCACGTGCCGGCAGATAGCTCATCCTGGATTATATTTCCGTTTTGCTTTGCACTGTATGACAGTAAGTCTTGAAGATTCTCTTACCTGCATGTGTAGCTGAGGTTGCGTCGGATGCTCCTCTTGAAGAAGCTCTTGCAGCCCTCGCAGGTGAAGACGCCGTAGTGCTTGCCACTGGACTTGTCGCCGCACACCACACAGTCCACCACGCAGGCCTTGTCATCCTCTCCACCCTCGGCATCGCTGTTCCCTGCCTGGGGAGAGCTCTCGTCCTCCTCCCCCCGCAGGTAGCCCTTCTCCCCCAGGCCATTGGTGCTCCCATTAGGGTTGCCCCATCCCCCACCCACCATGGCCATCGCTGTGAGCACCACCAGGGCTTTTTTTTTTTTTCTTTTTTTTTAACAAAATCCTCTCCCAGCAGTGAGTATTCAGACTTGCCTGAGATTGTGTGTGTGAGTTCACACTGCAGACATTAACCTCAAGCTTCTTGAGCGTGGAAGGAGAAAAAGTAAACAGTGACGCGAGGTCCTCAAACGTTTACACGGCCTAAATCCTAGGGCCCTTTCAAAAATAGACCTTTCAGAGACAACCCTTGATCAGTAAATGTTTTGGAGGCCTGTTTTCTGTAGTCCTAGTGATCTTAAAACTTAAAAGTAATCCTCCAGAGCTCTCAAAGAACGTCTGCTTCGCCAAGTGGTTCAGAGTTCAGTCAAGAGTGAGTAGCATACAGCCTGCCCCTTTTACAGGAAACTATAAATTACACATAAACATGCACGAGCCCCGCAACTCCGAAACTGGGGCAAAAGTAAAGCGCCTCTTAAGAAGGACTGAAATGCCTCATCTCAGCCAGTGAGCATTAAAAACCTTGTGTCGTGCATGAGACAGTTGCCCTGCCCACAGGTCACTAACAAGTCAAACCTGTTCTTGCTGTCTGTTTTCCAGAGCTAGCAAACTCTGTTCCCACTATTTTAAAAGAACACATGCAAAACAAAACAAAAATATAACCAGAAAATTAGTTTTTTGCTCATCAATGGCTACAGTAACATCTCACCAAACAAAGTACAAATGTCCAGAACTACTACAAGAATCCGGTTCCAATAACTCTTTACATTCAAAGCTACCAAGAAGGGAAAGAGAAAGCCTGCTAATGATAAACAGAGTTCTCTTTCAACTCTCCCTATGAAGGATCAAAGTTCAAGGAAGTCCCCTCGATCTCTCTCACGTACAAACACACACGCGCACACACCCTTTCTGTCCTGTTGGGAAACCCAGGCTCGGATCTTCTCGCTTCCACGTACACTCTCGCGTCAGTTTCAAAGAAGAGCATGGGATTCAGACGTCGAATAAGAGGGCAAGGTATCTGGGAAAAAAGGAGGAATCTTAGGTCTGCATGCGTCCGTGTCTCTCGAGTGTCCCTCCCTCGCCTTGTTTTGTCAGCACTTGCCCATCCAGCAGTAACAGCTCCAGGGCTTCAGCTCACCCCTGTGTTCCCGGAAGCCACTGTGAAACCGTTTCCGCTTTTCTTCTTTCTCCTTCCGTCTTTCTGTCCCTTTGGTAAGAGCGAATGGAGGAAGTCAGCGCCGTTTGGCCACGGATGAAGGACAGAGGAAAGATCAACCAGCCTCCTTGGTCAACAGACCCTGCTCTGTTTCTCTCTCTCTCTTTCTCTTTCCCTCCCTCCTTCTCTTTCTCACTTCCCCCCACGTCTCGTCTCCTTTCTCTTTGACTCCTCATTGAAACTGCTCATTGCGTCTCTCTTACTCTCTTTCTCTCCT
>JAQQZR010000007.1:5649651-5668515 GCA_030068235.1 Notoglanidium macrostoma
TATTAACCAAATGAGCAGGATCGGTGTATGCAAGCCACCTTTATAGCATGCTGAGACAGCGTCAAGCTCGTTCAGGCATGCCCAGGATGTCAACTTCCACAGAACAGCTTCTAGCCTGGCCTGATTCCATACCTGGACATGCGCAGGCTGCGCAAACCGTTGTTGATAAGTCACTTACGGGAGCGAAAATGTTTGGATACAAATATAAGAAAATTGAAGATTTCTCTGAAACGGTACGTGATGGGTAAATTTTGATGTGATATTCGTGATCAGCATCCAAACATCTATAAGAAACACCCAACAGTGTTCAAGAAGCAAAAACTTTGTCGGCTCTAACCAGTCAATCCGTTCTCCTCAAACCGCTCACATTCACAAGGCGTTTTTTGCCTGCAGAACTGCTGGATGTTTTTTATTTTTTATTTTTTTAAAGTTTAGTTTATTGCACAATTCTGTGTAAACTGTAAAGATTGTTGGCGGTGAAAATCCCAGGATATCAGCAGTTTCTGAAATATTTAATCCAGCCCATCTGGCACCAGCAACCACGTCACAATCAGTCACTGAAATCGCACTTTTCTCCAGTCTAATGTTTGAATAATTACACGAAGCTTCATAACTGTTGAATGGCTCTCGTGTCAATCTTTAAAATCACAGCTTACAATTTTGAACAGATTTATGTGTTATTAGGATTGGTGTATTTGGTAACGTTCTTATATATATGTTTATATTTACACAAAACAAAATGAATTGATATGAAAAAAGATTGATTTATTTCAACAATGAGCCATCAACCTTATTGCGCTGTAATCAAAGAGGTTATAACAACACATCTAGTTCTCTTCTGTTGTACTTATTCATTCCCATTCAACATTTTCCCACACAACACACAAGCAGTAATTCAGCTGTCTCTCATATTTGGTGTTGCATTTGTTCCTAACAAATCGTTTGAACTTTTTCAGGTTACTTTTATGTAAACGCCAACTCAACATAGAAGCTGTATCCTGCCATTTAATCTTGACATGTGTACAGTTCACAAAATAATTGCCGGAAGAGTTTTAATAGTTGCGTTAATCCCGGATATAATCTCCTTTCCTTACGCTAATAATTAGATGTTTGAACCTCAAACATCTGAAACCTCCTCATTTCTCAGAAACACAGTACACCAGCCCAAATTCAACTCCCGGCTTTTGCATACATTCCCAGAAAGGGATCTGTGCGTTTGCCCTACTGTGACTGTGCGCAATCTAATGTGACCTCTCCACACCAACGCTTAGTACACAATGGTGTGTTTGTATTGTAATACCGAAACAATGTCAATAAGTCAACAAAGCCATTTAACCCAGCTGCTGTACCTATTAACGTACCTTGTTATTGCTTTAGCAAACACAATGTCAGTTTTGCGAAATTTAAAACATGCAGGTCAATTCATTTTTCATTAAGATAAATTATGAGTACAAAAATAAAATTGAAAACTAAAAATCTCTCGAATTTAAAACTATAGAGAATGTACCTTTAGTTGCATTAATGTTACCACCGCTCAGTTTACTTAAGATTAGTTCACTATAAGAAATATAATGCTTTAAAAAAAAAAAAGAAGTAATGATTAAATAATACAAAAATAACTAAATATAATACATTGGAAAGAAAAGAGGTACAGATTTCATGCAGACTTTCAAAGCCAAAATAACTAATGCTAAATCTTTTGCAGGTCAGTCTTCCTGTTTATGTCTCAAAATTGATCTGTTATCTGCCAGGACCATTTATTACTTTCTGGCCTTTTTAAAAAAGGTCCCCCATAAATGATGCTTTCCTCTGAGGACACATTGGAGTGGAGACAATAGACTGCAGGAAAGCCCCTGGCTTTCGTTAATTTCCCTTTTCGCACCCGTCCTGGACAGGAGATTGGGCTCTGAACGTCATCGCTGCAAACAAGAATGCAGAGGATCAAACGTGCCTACTACCACCTCTCGTACGGCTGGGAATATTTGTTATTCTTCCATCAAAAAAAGCTGACAGGTCACTATTTTTGTCCTTCTTGTCCCACCAACAGTTGCAGCAGCAGCACAGGAAGCTGAATTTTCGATGCCTTATTTTGAACACATGTTTATGGGTGGCTTTTGATCAAGGAAGAGATAAAGGGAGGTTTGGATGTTGTCATTTACTCGCCAGTTACTTTTCCTGTGCGACATAATGACTTGACTGGTCGAAGTTTACGCTTCGGGAGGAAAAGGTCAGGAGATGGAAATAAATCGGAAGAATAAGTAAACACCGTGGCCACCCGCACACACAAAAATACACAACTGATATAAATACGTAGTGGTATAAATATTGATTTCTTAAAAGATGATCAAATGTCTGCTGCTTTGTTCATCTTTAGTAATAAAAAGTTGTAAACATGCTGTGCAGTGTATGTCATCGTGCTATGGTTGTGCACCAATTTAAATTTTAATGTTCTTTTAATGCCCATCATTTGAGCAGGCAAAACCTTTTAGGCATGCCAGTTCGCATAAGATGAAGATGAAAGTCTATACCAATTTGATAGCAGATGCTGATTTGCAATTTAAACTAGTAAATAGAGCAACGGCTTTTTGTTCGAGATGATAGGGATGGATCAGAACATACAGCTTTGTTTACAGCTGGGGTTTTTTCTTCACAGTAATATTAGTGCTGTCGAGATGTTATCTGGCTTCATTTTTGTACAAGCCCGGGCTACACAATAGTGCAAAAATATCAAGCCTTGCTCTAGCCAAATGAATGAATAAACAGGAAAAAGCTTTCCAAAGTGAAGAAATAAACTGAAGAAACCTTGGACAGGGCAATTAAAGGAGGAATCCCCTTCGATTGGACATGCGTTAGGGTGATGGAAGCTGAGATAAACACCAAAAGATCACCAACACTCCATACCAGAATGGATATATTATTAAACCATGACTCATTACAATACTGATATGGTAATATGTGAATATTACTTCTACCAAATCCTATTTTTCATTGACCTGTTCTTACATAATCCAACAAAAATAAATATTGGTGGAAATTATGCAAATAAAGACTGATTTACAACAAGAGGATGCCAATATTTTTGTGACATGCCTTTTATAAGGAATAAAACACAATGGGGTGTGCTGTGATCAGAAAATAATCACCAACAAGATGGTTACACCACAAAGTGAATCATTTTCAAGAATGGCACGTTCAGACTTCTTTTATTCCTCTTATTTGGCAATGATTCGATTTTTTGATTAATTAACAAACATGTCATGCATTTTATCCATTTATCGTTACGTTTAAAGTTGTGGAAAGCCTGCAAAACACGTCAGTTCCTGTTGTCACTTAAATTAGAACAGCTCTAAACAGTCGTTTTCCTCACCAGTCTCTCTTGAAAATGTAGCTCTCTATGTTAAGCAATAACCGCAAAGCCTTCCGGGTCAAAAATGTCAAGTTGTTGCAAGAGACTCAGTGTAGACTCCAACTAAAATGCTAATCCTCATTAAAGAATTTAACCATATCAAAAATTAATCTGTTTATGTGAAGTATCCACCATGCAAGTTCCTGTGTTAGTTGTTACTAAAGAAACAATAATATATATATATATATATATAATAATAGAATGAGTGCATTATTATAAACTCTTATTAACCAGTCATGTTGTTAGAGAAAATTAATCAACACCTTCAGACCAATCAGATTCATGAATTCAACCATGTTGTGGTATAAAACCTGAGGTGGAGAGTAATAAAGTACATTTTTTTGAGTAACTGGATTTTACTTGGTATAAATAGCCAGGTTTCCAATGCAATTTTGCATGAAATAAAATGTCACCAAACGCAATTGCAAATAGTCTGTTTCCATTCAGTGAAGTTATGCGATTAAAGCTGGGTTTTCTCCTCTTGCGATAGTTTCTCCTCTGTTACAGAGGGCTGTTAAAGAGCACTCTTTTTTCAGAAAGGTAGCCCTTCCACTTGCTCTTCGTGTCGTCATGTGACCTATATGCGAAAAATGTTTCCATTTAAGTTTGATTAAGAAATACTGCTTTATTAAATCGTCCGAAAAACCACCTGATCTGAGCTTTTTTTACGATTTATGACAGTTGTTTGAAATTCTTGTATTCCCATTACTTGTTTTTTAGAGCACAATTTCAAATTACGCATTACACAGTTTGAACCATGCTAATGTATTCAGAAACCTATGACTTTTATTTCACAACCTTTGAAAGACAAATATTGTACTTTTAACCCCACTACACTTCTGAGACAGTTCCTATTACTCATTACATTGAAGCATCGCTTCAGTGGCGCTTCAGTGGATGAATTTTCTTTTCTTTTCGAAAATGCGATGTGTTCATCACAGGAGAAAATCGATCACAGTAAACTGCATACTCCTACACTCAAGTTCAAAGTGCTTGCTGGAGTTTTGGAACAATTCATTTTGAGCCTGGCTGTAGCAACGATGGCTACGGCAAATAAACAATAACGACTCCTCATCAGAGCACCCATGGCCATATCTGAAGTCCATGTTTGAGATTATAAATGGAGAAAGATTTGTATAGTTTTAAAAGTTTGCTCTGTTTACTGCGCACCACCTTCATCACTGCTTACAAAAATTCACACAGTCCAGTCGAACCTGTCGAGGTGTGTCGACATTTGTTTAATTCCAGATAAACATTTTAAACAAAATTGTCTGTGCTTATAACAATATGTGCCGATATTAGAAAAAAAAAAAGCTTTAAAAAGTAATTTTGTATACTTAAGTATTTTTTTAAAAGCAAGTACTCAAGTAATGATATTGTGTACTTTGTCCATCTCTGTCTAAAACATATTAAATTATAACATCCAGCCGTATAATTCGGGGGTGCTGAAAAGAACAGGAAGGTGGTAATAAATCCAGAGCCATGAATACGCAGCGATGACCAAAAAGAATCCTAGAAACCCTCAGGGGCCCAAATGGGTTCATGATATGTTTACCAAGTTGTGATTACATCCTCAATGTGTAGCTTAACTAGTTATCATAATATCATAGTATTATTAGTTATCATAGTATCACAGTGTCATACACTATGGTAACAAGATATGGTGAGTAGGAACAGTGTGCTGCTATGCATATAACCACTTGGAGGAGGGTCAGGAAAGAGCTGCCCTACAGGATGTGCACCCCAGCATATATAAGCACTGCAGAGATGCAAAACCTGGTAGTAGTGTTTACATGGAACAAATGTAACTGGGAAGCATTTGCTAAGGCTTCAACTTCATAGTGATATTCATAGTTTTAAGACTTCACTATTAGCGATCCTTCTTGGCTGATAAACATTTTTCGGCAGAGATGTACAACAACAATTACACCCGGCCCAAGGTAGCACTGAAGGCTCAGGACATTCGCAGGTCAAAGGGAAAAGGCTGTGGGTATTATTTACGCATCATCTTCTTCTTCTCTTCACTGATCCAGTCTCTGATCATCGTGAGCCTGGTGCTCTTCTTAGTGTATGGACAGCCCGAGAAGAGCGCTGATGAGAAGAGGGTGGAGGAGCTGGAGCAGAGTTTCAACAAGCTCACGTCGGACAACACCAATCTGAGGAAGGAGAAAGCCGACCTCACGGCCATGCTGAAGACAAAGACGGCGGAGAAGGACACGGCTGATAAAAAAGTGGTGAAACTTACAGCAGACTTGGATGCTGCCAAAGGAAATTACACAAAAGCATCGCAAGCACTAGTAAGTCATTCGTATTGGGTATAGTATAGTATAGAGTCTTACATTTCGGGAGTGTTCACTAACCATTGCAGAAGGATGAGACAGATTTAAATGAAGATGAGTGGTCATTAAAATCTGTGTGTTCTTTTTTCTTCAACCACAGGCTATTTGTAATGCAAATAAGATGCCTCTACTTCGGAGTGCAGGTTCATGTCCACCGAGCAGTTCTACAAGTGGTAGGTTTTGACTGCTGATCACAATTCCATTACATTAAGATTATATTGTAGGCTAAACTTATTTGAATTACTAAAGTAGCACGGTATCTGAAAAATCCAAACGCTTCACTTTTCAGAACACATGAGAACCTTACAGACTCTCTTGGAACAGCAGAAGTCTCTATATTCAATTCTCCAGACTAATTTCAGTCATACAGTGCAAAACCTCAAGGTTGACTTGGACAGTGCCATAAAAGAGAAAAATAAGCATGAGATGGCTATGATGAAACTAAAACAAGAGAAGGACGACCTGAATTCTGAGCTTCAACTTTACAAAAAGAAGTGCAAGGAAGATTTTGTGGCATCACTGCAGGGCATCCAGGATGTCACGACTGCCTTCCTTGCCAAGATTGACACCTTCTTCCCAGACACCTTTACCTTCCTCCTTACTTGTCCAAAGCAAGAAGAGCAAATGCAGAAGATCCAAGCAAACTGCACAAACCTTTCCCGGCAAGTTGAAAACAAGTTCCAGAACTATCTGAACATGGTTGGCGACAAAGTCTCAGCCCTTCAGGCACAGAGCAGCCGATTGGAAGTTGAAAACAAACGCCTAACTTCTGACAATCAGAAGTGCACGCAGGATCGCGCACAGGAAGACGAGAAGTGCGTAAAGCTTCTTCGGGAGGCCCAGGAAGCGCAGGACAGAGTGGTGGAGCCACTGCTGAACATCCAGAAACAACTGATCCAGGAAAAGCAGATTCTGCAAGCTACATGTTTACCAAAGGTAAGAAAGCCTTCAGCACTAAAGGAAAGATGCAACTGTAGTATCAGTATGCTAGCAAATTTTTACAGGTCTTCTGTTGTTTTGCTGTAGCAGACTTTACACACAAAGTAAAAATGTCCAAGACCACGGCTGTCAACTTTATTAGCCTTTTCAAATGAGCTGGATGACTCATGCATATTTCATTTTTGTCAGTCATCTCATCGAGATAGCATGTCATGTTCAAAAGCCTAGTGAATTTTCATCGCTTGTTTCACAGCCCCCTATGCCGAGGCCGAATGGACAGGATTCTCAAATTATATACGGACAGCAGAGTCGGATGGGACTGGCGGGTCTCCCTGGATCATACATTGCAGTCCAAAGCAAGCCAGGCAGCAGTCAAGCAACAAAGGTACATGGCAGCAGGTTTTCTTCTTGTTGTCTAGCGTTAACAAAACTGCCACAAAACACTAAATGGCACCTTTTGTCTCGATGACTCACCCACGGCAGAAAAATTTCCAATCTTTACTAAGTTGACGCCCTAGACTCCATAAATGCTGTGTCAGCAATTAAATTTTCCTTTGTTAAAAACAAACACATTTTTTTTTTAAAGTAAGGTTTTTTTATTATTAGTCTTGGATTATGTTAAGCATCTACTGTTGATGAGTTACTATAGAAACGCTCCCATATTAAACAACCACATCAATAGCTTTTGAGTTACAGCCAGAAATACTGTTAGAGGTGTGTTGTTATAGAAAATATATCCATACCTTATATGATATATACACTCACCATCACACGTACATTCATGCAGTTATCTAATCAGCCAATCATGTGGCACCAGCGCAATGCAAAAAATCATGAAGATACGGAACAAAAGCTTCAGTTAATGTTCACATCATCATCAGAATGGGGAAAAAGTGTGATGTCTATGATTTTAGTCTTGGCAAGGTTGTTGGTTTGAGTGCTGATGTGCTGGGATTGACACACACGCACAAATTCCCTATAGCATTTATACAGAGTGATGTGAAAACAGCTATAACATAACAGTATGGCAATTCACTTCCTTATTGAGATTAAGTGTACAGAATAATCAAAATTGTCCTCAACCTTTTAATCATGCCTTTTTATCTCTTGCGCAGGCCAGGTGAGGCATGGTGGGCGAGTCACACGCAGTGTACTTCGTCTCCGGTCCAGTCTCAGAAGAACGGCTCAAAATTGATGATTTTGAGGTTCTGACTTTCATGAGCTTGAGGTGAACTGTAAAGTTATTTGAATTGAATAATACTGTGACAGCATTAATCAGTTGTACATAGTCCATTGTACATGAATGAATTGTCAGTCCTTAAACAATTGTATGTCAAACATGACGGTAACTATTTTGTGAATAATAATAAAAAAAAAATAATAATAATTTTTAAAAAATGTATAAGGTCTCAGGGAAGTGTGAAAATGGCCATGAATGCTTATTAAAGCAGGCCAAATAAACTTCACTGTGAACTTTACAAGACAATGTTAAATTAATAGCAAGCCTTATTTGTCAATTAAAGTGTTTAATACTTACTTTAAAAAAAAAAAAAAATGCAAGCTTACTGTTCAGCCTTACATATCCTGCGAATTCCTGGGCAAAAGCAATCCAAACAGGAGCCAATTACACATGTTGTACTGTACATAATGTGTTGATATTAAAATATTTAAATTTGTATTTTATTGTATTTGTTTAAAGCACACTGTATATTCATCTTCAATATGACTTGTTTATTTTCTAAACAATGTGACTTTGTAAATACTATTGAGTACAGTCAATAAAATAATTATCACAATTATTTGTATTGCAGAATGATAAAAATATTTGTCTCCATCTATCCATCTATCTATCTAGTGATCATTTCTCTTTTTGCTGTGTTGCAATTTCAGTATATCAGAAAAGGTTTTTCTGCTGCTTTTGAAGTGACGCTACAGAAATCAACTTCAATAAATTATTTAGATGTCCTCAGAATTATTAAAAAAACAAAACAAATTCTAAACACTGTGTTATTGATCAGCATTCACACCTCCACAGACAATAGGTAGTTCATTTTCCTTTTGTAGCAAAAATTCCAGCTCTCCTAAATTAGATGGAGAAAGTTGGTGGACAACAATTTTCAGATCATGCCACTGATTTTCAATTACATTTTAAGTCTGCGATTTGCGTCTTCCTTGTGAGTCCAAAGTGACTTCATTAAAAAAAAAAAAGATTTATTTTGTGTTTTCTGAAATCAACACAAGGTCAAAAATATACATACAGTGTCATAAATATACATACACCCACTTAAATTACCAATTCAATGGTGCTGAAAGTTTCAAAATGTCTTTTAACTTGCCAAGGCCGAGGCCTCTTAACTTCCTGTTAGTGATCATGATTGACTACAGCTGGTAGCTTCTCTGTGCCAACGTAAAAAGGATTTGTTTGACAAGTTAATGGGAGATGTAGTAATTTTGCCAAGGTCTGTTGCTGAGAGGAAATTGGTTCAGGTGGTCAGGAACCATCAAGGCACAGGCCTGCCATGAACCGGAAGCTGCTGGAACACCGTCTAGAGACAAGTGAGTTTTACATCACCATGGACTGAGAGGCTGCCATACAAGAAAGAAGCCCCTGATCCAAAATAAACACCTTCTAGCTTGACTGAAGTTTGCAGCTGAAAACATGGACAAAGGAAAAGCCTTCTGAGGGAAAGTTTTATGGTCAGATGAGACCGAGTTTTTTTTATTGTGTTGTTTAGCGACAATGAACTGAGATGTTTGGAGGGTTAAACTTGCACATAGTTGGGTGTTCCAACAGGACAATGTCCCAAACACATCCAAGCTGGTTGTAGAATGGATGAAGAAGGCTAACATTAAAGTCTAAAGTCTAAAGCGTTGTTTTTGTTTGGTAAGAAGGTGACCGCTACTCCGTTAGCCCTCCGTGCGGCAAAATCTCTGCTAATTCACTGTTGGTGATCCCTTCAATACCCTTCTCAAACCTTTTTTTCATCCATGTGTCATAAGTTTTGAACAAAATATGCCTTATCTTTTCATTCCTTTGCCGCAGCCCATGAGACAGCCGAGGCCGGTTCGGGTCCATTACATATGGAATAACTACATGAAAACGGAAGAAATTGGTTGAAAGAATTTGAAATATAGATACTTTTACCAGGTATCAATTTCATGTTACGATTCAACATCTATGGTCTAACATCATCAGATTGTTGCAGATTTATGTCGGAATATTGACGACATTGAAAAATGGTGACCTGCTATTTGCTGCAGTGGATTCTGGGAAGGATGATTTTTTTTTTTGGTATGGTGTTCCCAAAGTCCTGACCTCAACCCTATCAAAAATATGTGGACTGTGCTTTAAAGTTGGGTCTGTGTCAGGAAACTAACAAATTTAATTGAACTCTACCAATTCTGCCAAGAAGAGTGTTCAAATTTCCTACCAGAATTCTGTCAGAAGCTTGGTGACGGCTACCAAAAGTTACCAAAATTGTATGTAGACGTTTAACCCTGTGTTGACTTCAGAAAACTTCACAATCCCATTCTTTTTTTTTTTATTAAAGAAGTATATTGTAGTCGTTCTTCCCCCCGAAATGAACAGTTCAAATCACAAGTTGCAACACAGCAAAAAGAGAAATAATCATTAGGGAGTGAACACTTTCTGGAGGCACTGCATCTAAAGCCAAATCATGAAATACACAATTAATACTGCGATTAGTCACTTTAATAGTAAATTGCTCAGAATGATTAATAGTAAATATCTGAATAATTTTTAAGTGAAAGTTTCAAGACTTAAAAAGAATTTTGCTCTACCATTACTTATTTCCTTTTTTACTTCAAGTTGGATGCCACCCAAAATACCCCGTACCTCAAAAGACTGTGTGTACTATTACTCAAGTGCACCACACTTACTCTATTGACTTTTCTATATATGCTTGCTGTCAGTAACTATATTTATATAACCTTAAACATCATTCTTAAGGAAGACGGATGTCAAAGGACATCTCGTTCTTCATCCTAACGCTTAGGTCTCGCTGCTATTCTAAGGACCATCTGTTTTATGAATTGAGATACAGTACATACTTTGCTTGCAGAAACTGGATGGTGTGATTTGTGAGACCTCCTAACCTCTGTAAAGTCCTGCGGAGGGCTGAACACACCATGACGTCATTAGGATGAATAGTAGGAAAAGGTGAGGGTACAACGTGCTGCCTTAAGCGCCTTTCTAACGTGCACAAGGCAATGCCATCGGAGGGGTTAAGAGTTCAACAAAGGAGCATAAATATTTAAATGAAGGTCGGATTGACAGGAGAACAAAGGCCAGTGGGAGTCCCCATTAAGCTGTTTGCTTCCTCTACAGCCAAAGATCATCCACAATGTTCACTTGGATCAAAAAGGCACTCCTAGCATTTTAATTTAACCCCCAAAATACCACCAACAAAAAACAAAACTCCTAGCCTACAGTGAAAAAAATTGAACTATTATAAATACCTAGAATTTATACAATGGAAACATTACATTTAAGTATTCCTGTATGATATGCTCTATCATTTTCACTGTTAAATTAGACATGATGCCACATATTTTAAATCCCCATTGCCATAATTCATATAAACATTTGAGTGTGTTTAATTATGCTTAATATTAAGCCTATTTTGATCTGACTGTACATATGTTTATCATGTTTACCAAATGATGACACATGCGGGGCTACTCTAAATTGCCCGTACGTGTGAATGCGAGTGTGAATGGCTGTTCATCTCGGTGTTAGCCCTGTGACAGAGTTTGGATTCTCTCCAGCGTTCCTGTGACCCATAACTGACAGGCGGTTGGATGGATCGCACATGAACAGCATGCTCTTGTGGTACTCACTACTTCAAATGTCAAATTTTTTTAAACTCCCACTTCATGAGTCGTGAATGGTAATGCTGATGGGAGACACATCAAAGTTGGATTTGTAAACGATGATTACAGTGAAGTTTTGATCATTTGGAGTCTTTTATTAGTAATTTACCAGCGTTGATATTCACAGCTGTTTTGTCTAGGTTCGAAGTGGCATTCTGCATTTACATTATTTGTATGGATCACATGCTAGCTACCGAAATCTAAATCTTAGCATCCATATTCTTCAGTTGCTTAGCAACAGTGTCGTCTCGACTTTCTTGACCACTTGAGCAGTGTATAATGTAAAATGTTCACATTCCTCTCAAATAAATAATAATTCACATGAACACGGTACAATTACCATAATTACATTTTCTATCACCAGTGAAATCGTACAAAAAGTCTGGATTCATCTTCTTTGAAACAACAAATTACACCACGGGTATTGCTCTAAAGAATTTGAACCACATACCAATTGGTGAATTTAAAGTGTTTCAAAATGGTCAGTTAACAGTCATCAGACATAAGAACTGTGAACAGTGTTATGTTTATTTCCCAATGCAAAAATCTCTAAAAATCACATCCAAGATCTCTTCAGTGCCAACCTTGCCAGTGATTCTACCCAAGCAGCTCAGGCCTAAGCGCAGTCCCTCTGCTGCCAATGCCAGGTCCACATCTCTGTACTTATGAAATTGACTCAACGCCTCAACGCTCTTTTGCAGGTTAGACCGATGGCGGGTCTGAGTTAGACTCGGGCTGCCGACCAGTGGATCTGCACACCTTGGAAGAAAAGGAGAGGACATGGGGAAAATGGGATGGCATTATGTGAATTTGTAATAGATGGTTTGTAGTTTGATTACAATGAACTGAAACTGTATGCTATAGCATACATTGTGCACAAGGTTGGTACAAATTTTGTACAAATTTGTGTACAAGGTTTTAAATTCAATTTTATAATTACCTGATACAGAAAGCACAAATTCAGTTTTTGGAGGCACCATCCATTTTAAATTCAGTCACATTTTCAAAACGCTACATCATTAACTAAAATGGTCAATATCTAATCAGTGTCCAGAGGTAGCGTTTCTAAACTATAAATCTGAATTTAAAAAAAGTTTGTACTGCCAAAAACTAAATTCTATTCCTGATTATTATAAAATTGAATCTAAATATTTGCACACAAATGCAAGCCATGTAATAAAATTCTAATATGATCTAATTTAAATTCGACATCATTTACAAATTCAAATAAAGGCAGAATAATTCACAGTTGCAAATTTTATATTCAGATTATAGAGGCTCATTCAATCGATTTTTTTATTTTACATTGTGCAATGAAGTGCAACATTAAGTGATTTTCCAAAAAGAAAGTGTGAATTAGACTAATCAGAACAGCCATGCTAAAACAGTAAAAAGGAAAATGGGTTAAATAAATATGTATTTGAGTATGTTTTCATTACCATTTACTACTGCACTGTCATTACAAATATATCGAAGTTTCAGCTACAACCCTTAAACATTTTTAAATGTTTCCACTGAGGTTATCTCATGTGCAGATCCAAATTTGCATAACAGAAACCTCACAACTTACATTGTCTTAACTCTCTCCTGCAACAGTTTCAAGAAATCAGCCAGTCCTTCTCTGCTACTGCATGACAGAATGCTGACTGAAGCCCCAGTGAACGCGTCACTGAGGGCTCTCTGGAGGATGCTAATGTGTTCATTAGGCAGGAGGTCACTTTTGTTAAGGATCAGGAGACACTGATGCATGTGATCCTGCTTCGTCTCTTTTGGCAGCACATTGTTGAGGTAGTCATTCAGGAAACCTGGCACCATCTGAGGCTCCTGAGGAAGCTGTGTCGAATCGACGACCACCAGTGTCAGGTCTGCCACTTCCACCCTGTAGCCAACAGAAAAAAGTTTATTAGTTCTAAAACACATCTGCCCTGTCAATTAGAGCCTCTATTTAACATCTGTCCAGCCTGGCAATTTTATCACCAATAAAATACCAATTTGAAGATCTTAAAAGCCCTTAGATCCAACTGAGCTTTACATGGTCAAACATTGTGCAGTTGTCAACAGCTTTGGCTTTACTAATATGAGCCATGACTTTCAAAATGAGCCATTTATCAATTCTTATCATTTTAAAAGAAAATGAATGACATGGACTCACAAAACTGACCTCTCGTGCAAAAGCGTATACTGGGGACTGCAGAATGGTGCAACTGCGACAACCCTTTCACCAAGTTTGAATCGCAACACCATCCAAGAGCATAAGCTTTTAAATAAAAGTCACAAATCAGAATAGACTATTTTAAAAGATCAGTAGATATGTAGAAAATGTTTTCCACATTCACACTGGTGGTCCTTTCTGGGAAAACCTTTAACATTATTGAAATGACCCGTGTGTTGTTCTTGCCTCATGTTGCCAGGTTTTTTGCAGACTGAGAACGCAGATCACATTTTTTCTGTCAATATCTGTAATAAGTAAGTATCCTACAGAAGCTTGACGTTTAGGGAGGGGGTTTCATGGCTGCTATTAGGAGCTGCAACAGATGCGTGGACAACTTATTTTATTGATATTTTTCATATTACCTCCAAACGTCCGTCCATATTTCTTGTGTGTACTTACATTCTACACAAGCAATGTAAAATCAAGGTTAAAATGGAACAGCAAATGGTTAAACAGTGGCGCTGGATGACAATGCTCCTCGCTGACGTGGACACTGCACAACAAAACACTTGTGTTCAAGGTCGGAAGTGCAAATGACTAAGAGAGACCGTTATTCTTCTGCTCCGTTAGCACATCTTGTGCACACTGTCCAAGCTGAGCTTAAAGTCCATCCTGGAACACATTTAATGTGTTTATAATAAAAGATCTGTGATCTGTTACTAATTTGTTAGTGGATGGAATGTTTTTGTTATTACCTTGATAACGTATTGGTTCTGTGCCAGACTGACGTCGCAGGGCGAGCTTGTTAGCAACGTTACAACGGCGTTTAATAGAGAGAGAGAAAAAAATCAGTGATAAGAGATAACAGTCAGGTTTTGCCGTTAGATCCTACAAAAAAGATTTTCCTGCAATGTCTGAAGTCAGATTAGTGAGAAATCCAATGTAGGGGTCAGGGAAACAACAAAGATTGGACTCAGTTCCAAAACGCATTGTAGTTATACGACTTAGCTGTGCCGAGTTGGGGATGCGGACAGCAATCAACTCGGCTCGTTAACAATTCACCAGATGATAAATCACAAAGGCTTTGATGGAGAAAGGAAGCATCATGAGCGTTAATATTTTGGAAGCTGGTCTGTTGGGCTGAGTGTATAGATAAGGAGGTGACAGAACTGACAGAAGTGCTGCTCCATCGCTCTCTTCAGTTACAAGGGCTAATTCCCACTTCTGCCACCATCAATGCGTAGCTGGCATTTGAGGTATTGTAGGAAAGTGTTAACCAAAGTAAAGATAAGTCAACATGTCAGTGAAAGAACCTGACATGAAAGAAAATAAATCGTGGATGTGACTGAAGATCTTCTATGAATTATAAGTCATTATGAGTAGACTTATAATTAGAAGTTCATACTTGATGGCTTAATACAAATGTGTGTAATTCTGTTAACCCATGCTTCAACCCCCCCAGTGTATGTGCTTTAATATATAATATACAATAGCAGCGAAGACAGCTTTTTCCACAGAACATTTAAGTGTTTGCACAGTGTGAAATCCATTAATACCATGGAGTGCGTGAAACCTCAGTAACAACTGTCTTTATCAGCTAGTTAAAATACATGCATCAGAAAATGTACAAGTAAATGTACTGCGCAAGCGTGATTTCGTTAGATTACAGACAAATAAAGCTACAGTTTCTAACCCTGCATCACGTTTTTATATGCTTGTGCAATTATGCTTTCCCTTCTGTCAACCCTGCAAAATATAAACAGCTGTGTAACAGGAATATGATCATCCATGTGTATCTGTGCTCTCTCTTTTTTTTTTTTTTTTTTTTAAAAATAAGATAATTATTAAAGCTGAATAAAGCTCTGTTACATAATCAACGCATAACCTTTACATCCATGAGATCTAACAAAGCAAAGCAAAAGAAATATACCACAGGTGAAATAATAAAAAAAAAAAAAAAAAAAGGTAATTTCCACTAACACTAAGGAAAAAGCTTAGCGTTTCTTTCCTTCCACCGGGCATTTAAAAAATGCGTCACATCTATAAAATGTCAACGTGCTTAAATTAGATGCAGCATTGTTTATATTATTCGACATTCTCCCACAAGCTGTTTTTACCTTTTCAGGGCCCGCTGGACGCCTTCTCGCTCCACACAGTCATCTGTCTCCCTCAAACCTGCCGTGTCACTCAACAGGACCGGAAAACCGCCGATGTCCAGTGGCGTCTCCACAACGTCTCTGGTGGTCCCCGCTATGGGAGACACAATAGCTGCAGGACGTTGGCCTGTGGTAACACACACACACACACACACACACACAATTAAGGAGAATACTCATAGTTCTTATATATACACAGTTCTTATAGTATATAGTGTATATATGAGTATGATTTTAGATGAATTTGTTTTTGTTTGTTTCAGTACATTTTATTTAAAGGGCTTGAGAAGGAAAAGAAAAACAAACACAATTAATGATGAGGTCTTATTTTGTTAAACGCTATGTCCCAAAAACAAAAAGAACAAGCTCTACAAGTCTGAGCTGGACTGGAAACAATAACAGGAATAAAACTGAGAACTAATGAATGCGGGTCACTCGGGGCAGGAAACCCAGCGATATCCACACGCCCTGTCCTGCACCCTCGTTACTGTCATTACTGCCCTGTGTGCCAGAGATGGAAAACACCTCCAGAGTTATCTACACTGATTAGATAAGCTTCAAAACCCTAGAATTATCATCATCATTTATTCACTTCCTTCATTGTTTTCAATTAATGCTAAAAAGACTGTCATTGTTTTTCTTTTCATTGCTCAGTTCACTTCCAGTAACTCTACCATGTTTACACAGTATATCATAAAAACAGCAAATTTTAGAAAGGTGAAAAAAAAAAAAAAAAATGCTCAAAATTACTGAATATATTTAGAAGCTACCATACACACATATAATAAAATATCAGAACAGGCAACTGGAATTGCAGCTAGAAATACACATTGCAGCATCCCATTTATTTTGCATGGATAAGCTGTTTTTGAGCTGCCTATGCATTTTTCTAAACTCTGATACACAGAGCATCTCCTGTTCCTTTACAGTCTTGCAGAGGCAGAGGAAGGAGATGTGGTCTGAGTAACTACTGCCTAGAGTTGTTATGTCTGGCGATATTTCAGACATCGATTTATCCTAATAAATCCTGAAAAGGGAACTTAGACCTACTTCATAAAACAATCGCAGGATTTCACCTCTAGTCTGAGAATCGCTCGGCTGATATATAAGGAAACACGTTTACAAACAGATGATGCTTAACATTTGTCCAACACGTCACAACAGGACGTTCGTCTCAAGAACAGACAGTGACTCATTAATATATTCTACACTGTATCTTCTGACATTTCTGCCAAACGCCTAATGGTTAACCTTTAAACAGTGTAGTGTGAGAATATTAGAAATGTTTTAGAAATGACAGCAGTACCAGTCAAAAGTTTGGACACACCTTCTAATTCCATGGTATTTCCTTTATTTTAATTTCTTATAAGGCATGTCATGTCTTAAAGTAATGATGAACTGGAGTTTCTCCTTACTTAGTTGAGCGGTTCTGGACATAATATGGATTACTACAGTTCTATGATATTTACTGTATACCAACACTGACTCGACAAAACACGACTGATGATCTCAAACGAAGGCAAGAAATTCCCCCAATTATTCCCCCAAACATAAGAATAATAAGAATAAGAAGAAGAAGATTCCATGTTGAATAGCATGGAGGGAATCTCTCTATAACTATGTCCAGCTCTTGTTTCAGTCAGATCCGCTTATGTTTCAAACTTGATAGAAAGAAACATGAATAATATTCATTTCTATTTGATCCAAGTCTACAATTCTCAAACACACCCAGACATTAGATGGAACGTGCAATGTGCTGCATTGTGCCTCATATCTAAGGATACACACACAATCAGCAAGCATAATCCAAGAATTTAGAATTTATTCGTCTAATCTAAATTACTTCACCAGCTTTAACTATCGTGTATTTGGAAGGGCTTGAAAACATGCACAGTAGAAGCAGAACTTTTTATTTCACCCGTCTGCATATTCATTACATTTTGTGGAATTATGAACTCCAAACTTGCTAACTACATAATTCATAGAGGACTCTTCTAATTGAATCGGTACGTGTTAATTTGCGGTACTCTTATAATGACTACGACTGGAGCGTAAACAAGTTACCATTTAAATGAAACGCATTGTGGCCATTTTAAAAGATTAAGCAAATACAACTAGAGTTAAAAAGGAATGAATGTCAAAATTCTACTCCATTAAAAGTGGAAGTATCCAGCCAAAAATACACTCAAGTGAAAGGAAATTAAGTTGCTAATTTTAAATTGACTCAAGGTTTTAACTAATGTTTACATTATGTTGTGATTTCATGTGAAAACGAACTTTATCTAAATCTGTGAGATTATTATTTCCATTCTAAAGCAACTACGCTGTTTGTCTGAAAGTATATTTGCTTGACATAAGCATGACTAATGCGATTTATTTTTTCTAATGAATTAACCAAACGTTAAATATCCTGTAAATGGAAACTTTTGCCATTAGCAATGGAATTTGACTTGCTCTCAAGCCAGTGAAGTTAGCTACTGGAACTGAAGTCTTACCTGGCATTATTAAAGACAACAGGCAGATTTACTTAAATGAGGCCAGTTAATGTTAGCAAAAGCTGTAGTTCATCCTGCAAGTTTATCCATATTCAGACATATGCTTCGTTATAACACGAACTACACATTGTGCCACAGCAGATGACAATTTGGCACAATAGGTTTTTTTTCTACTTGATTGGATGTTAAACATAATCCACTGGACTGATATATAGAATATGGTCACTGGCTGGATGAGAGAAGAAAGCGTAAAGATTTATAACAACTACATAAAATGCTTAAAAAATAGGGAGTAGAATGTATGGGGTTTTCTTTTTTTGGGAAATGTAATTAAGAAAGAATCCATCCATCCATTATCTATAGCGCTTTATCCATCCGGGTCGCGGGGAAGCTGGAGCCAATCCCATCATCTTCGGGTGAGAGGCGGGGTACACCCTGGGCAGGTCGCCAGTCCACCACAGGGCCAACACAGATAAACAGCCAC
>JAQQZR010000007.1:5672700-5695550 GCA_030068235.1 Notoglanidium macrostoma
TGCTAACCACCGCACCACCGTGCCACCGCATTTCAAAATTAAAGCATATAAATGTGCAAGCAAGATGTTCAGAACGGTTTTTGGCTTCAAATGAATAAATGTTACAAAGAGATTTACTGGGTATATTAAAGATAGCCATTAGTGTCTGATACACGTTACTGCATCACTATGTGCTTTTTAAAAATGTATTTTAAACAAATGACCACAAAGAAACAAAAAAAAAAACCCAAAAAACAAATGACCACAGTGTAGACAGATGCAGATTATTGTCACATAACCATCATCGAGGTTCTAAAATATAAAACCGCGAAATGCAGTGAATTTTGCAAATCACACGGTATATAGCAAATCATTTTTTACAATCATCTTTCAAAGCTTTACAGTATTAAACCTGCTTCAAGTTTACGCTACTAAACAGCTTCAAACTTCTGATAAAAATAAGCCCTTTAGGTGTCGAGTCTTGATCAGAAAACTTGCTTCTCAACGATAACGTGATCCTATTTTGAGTCAGCTAGGTTGCAGCCGAAATCATCAAAAATGTGACAACACATTCTGCATTATTTTTGCATTTGTTGTCTTAGTAACTAAATTGAAAATACCCAGTAGTATTCAAACAGTGCTCAAATTTAAGACACATCTTAAAGACTTGATACTGTCCCAAAGAGTCTTGTTCCCAGGCCTCGAAATAATCTGCAAAGTTACCCAAAATGTGTGTTTTGGAGTTCTTACAAAACTCGTCTGTACGAGACCAGTGAGCCACCCTGCCACTCAAGTCACTCAGGAACATAAGTGAGTCTGGCGTACACCCATGGCAGGATTTCCTGCCTCCTGAGCTGAGCTCCTCACCTACTGAACAGTTCTGGATAGGATCCAAAACACAAACAGGCAGGAGACAACAGGGACACACACGGACACAAAACCACCTACTTTTGAAAAACACCTTGAAATTCAATGAACTGATTATCACGTCTCTGCAGCTTTTGAGCCAGGCTCACAGTGTCCGAGCTAATAGCGTTACATAATTTTCTAACCGCCAATTCTTTTTTAAATTATATACACAAAGGCATTTGAATGTGTGCACCTACAAACAAACACACACACACTAGCTTACTTAAAGGTCCACAACGTAGGATTTTAGGATGCTCTGTTAGCAGAAACGGAATATAATATTCATTTGGTATGTTATGAGTATAAGGACGCTATGTAACTACGGATCGTTCTGCGTTCGTAAGCTTAGAATGAGCCCTTTATATCTACATAGGGAGCGGGTCCTCTTCCACGAAGCCGCCATGTTGCGCTGCTACAGTAGCCCAGAAAGGACAAACCTCTAGAGAGCGCCTTCCGCGATTTGCGTTTTTACAAGTGGCAGCGTGAATCTTGTAGGATCCTTCATAGTGGACCTTTAATAGGCTGACCTTTAATAGTGTCATAGTCTGACACTGCCACCTGTTGGCGTACTAAAACATTGGCTCAATTATTAACCGCAAGAGACATTTTTATAGAACAAACTACTTCCATTTGTAAAATCTGATCAGCTGATCTGTATTCAAAGTCAAAAATAGGCAGGCTTGGGAACACGTCACAATAAACTGACTTCTGTATAAATGTACAACTTTTTAAACCAATAAAGCTGTAACACTAGGGCCACTGTTGCTTAGCAACCAAAGCTTACTGCTATCAAATTACATTGCATGGGGAACAAAATGTTCATTGACTGTATTATTAATAATTAATTACATTACTGATTGAAGACTGGATTTTATAATAATATTTTTGCTGCTGTTATTACAGCTAAGGTGGGTTTAAACATGGCATTGTGTGCTTGTGGCTCAACGCCGCACGATACAACATGAAACAGAAATTCATGTGCATTTTTCTTCTGCAGTGACTCACCCAAATAATTAACATATTTTGGGGAATTTGATTGGATAAGAAGCTGACAGAGCTTCATTTTTAAAAGATGTACCAGTAGTGTTAATCGTGCTAGAACTGGGCCACTGAGATATTACTGATACTGAAGTGACAGACAAGTTCAAATGTTTGTGTCCCCATGCTTTCCGAATGGACAAATAAACTGTTGTTTTACAAAACAAACGGTGCCAAAAGAATTCTAAGAATATGTGTCGAAAAATAATAATAAGTAATGGGTATAAGTAGTATTAATGTAACATTACTATTGTATGTATGTTTGAACAAGGACACTGACTTACAATCACACCAGACTCTGTTGTGTTGACATTAGAATCATCACATACATGCTTAAGCTGCTGACTCCAGTCGTTGTATAGGCGAGCGAGGTCCCCTGCCATCTGCCGGAGTGCTTGTCTCCTCTGAGCTTCTGTCTCTGCATGGATCAAATCCCCCAACCCCTCTACTTCAGTCAAATCCAACTTTCCAGCATGGAACGCGCGTCGGGTAAACTCACCTGCCTCGGCAGGCCTCAGTCCAGGCAGACTCCCTAAAATGCAAATACAAAAAAAAGATAGCTTTTAAAGAGCAATGTTAATTCGAGACTTGCAATATCTCTGGAGACAGACTGGACATTTACAGAACCACCCTTGGACCAACCTGTTAGTGCCATCTTGTGGGTAAAAATATATACAGCACTCAGTCCACAGCAAAGCCCCCACTTGTTCCAGTGCTATGCTTAAGTCATGCTACCAATTCAGTCATCACGTTGCATTAAAACATAACGTTTCATAAAACATGATAGTCATACCGAGAGCTTGCAAAACACCACTAATGACAGCAGGTCCTCCATGTATGTGAAACTCAGCACTGTCCTCTCCAGTGAAACTGTGAGGGCCTGAAGAAAAACACAAAGTACACAGTGCTTAGAGGTGGTAAACTGGCCCAGAGGAATGAAGGTTTTGATGACTTTCACATAATGCGGCAAATCATTTTGGCCAATATAATACAGTCCAATATTAAAGCATGTCATAGCAAGCATTCATCAGTGTTATAAATGCTTCGTAAGGCATACTTTAATTAAATAATTAACATTAGGACATCATGCAGCCCTACTATGATGTGGAGGTTAAATCAAAAACAGAGATAAAATGTCACATAGTAATGGCCAGTATAAATTCATTTATTCATTCATACAGTTAAGTACAAAGGTTTGCATACCCTTACTGCAAAATGATATAAACAAGAGACATTATGTGATTTTTATGTTTCTACATGGTAACCACCAATAAGCAGAACTCAAAGCCAACAGTGCTGAAAGGGATGCCTCCACTGCAAACAAGTCTAGTCCTTCTTGTCACTCATTTCTGTGCCTCAAATCCCTTCAAATATGAGGGTGTATTAAATATACTTATAAAACATATTCAAACAGGAAAAAAAGCTATTGGAGAAAAACTAAGCATGAACTTTTAGTACAGCCTGTTGGTGCAGTGTGTAGCGTAGCCACCTTACAGCTCCATGGTCCCGGGTTCAGTCCTTAGCTCAGGTTACTGTCAGTTTGGGGGTTTTTTTGTGCAAAACTTCACCTACTTTATAAAATCCAAGCCGGTAGGTTAAATGGTGTCTCTAAATTGTCCCTGTGTGTGAATGTGTATGTGCATAGTACTATGTGCAACAATTCAATGTTCCTGGGACAGACTCCAGATCCACTGTGACACTGACCAGGATAAAGCAGCTACTGAAGATGAATGATTTGTTTTACTTTTTTTTTTTTCCTTTTCCACATTTTGGTACTGTCTTTGCATGCATGTTTCCTCCATTCCTGACCTAAGGTTTTCAGTTTTGAAAACGTTAATACTGCTTGCATGCACTTCTCCAGTTTCCTAAAAATATGGCAAAGATGGCAATAAAAATTTCACTTAAACATGAAGCAATGTAATTGCAACATTAGATTTAGTCCAAACCCTGCAGCAGTACAGCTGTGTGAGCTGTGTGAGCCCCCAGAGGATGAAGTCTTATCCTCTCAATTCACGATCGCTGATCACGCACCTGGGAACCACAGGACAAGGCCCCGGTCCAGCAGCTCCTTAGATTTGGGGTGTGTGATGTTGCGCAGGAACGCAGTGCGGGGGTTCAGCGCGCGCTTCAGACCGGTCAGCGCGCGCAGAGCTCCGGCTGCATCCGGTCCGCTCACACGCACCACGGCTACTCCACACCGGCCTCTTCCAGAAGACAACGAGAAGATCGTGTCCTCTAAGCCAGGGACAGGACTGCTGTTGCACAGAGGTCGATCAGGGCAAGCCTGACCAAAGACGACAGGACACTTGAGGTACACTCGTGGCCTAGGGAATTAAAAATGTATATTCTTTATAATGTTCGTGATGGTGTTTGTCATTTGTGGATTTTAACATGTCAAAGCGATTGGACTTGTTGAAAAAATACATAGGCTATTACAAATCCTATCGACTCATCCGCACACAAGGATCTCACAAACCTGGGGACATTTTTAAAGAGGGCAATCCTCCTGCAGCCGGCAAGCGTCATCGTAGGCTTCTGCTATTTCGCTAATGATGCTACTTGGTTAAGATTACAGGATAAAAATGTTATTGTAGTTACATTTAACATTGTGTCACTTTACAGAGTAATTTTCAACTCAAAATAAATGTAGTAAAAAAAAAACTACAAAAAATCCTCCAACACACACACGTGAAAGCCCATCTTCTCGTTTAAAATCCAATGAGGTTGCTGTTGATTTGTTTTCCTGGAATTTCATTGGTCCGCGCCGCCATTACGTCAATCTGTAAATGCCTTTGATTCGTCGTTAATGCCGTCAACCAAATTCAACCCCGCCTCTGTGCGTCCTCATAAAGTGTCCGTATTGACACCGCAAAAGTAAACAAAGACAGATCCGGGTCTTAATAAAAAAAAAAAAAAGCCTACAGACTAATATCTACGGTTTTGCAAAGTCTCTTTTAACCATCTACTTTTAACAGTTCACCAGTACTTGTGTCTTACTGTCTTGTTATTTAATAAGACAATGACATTTGTGATTCCATTACAAATTATTTATTTTATTATTGTTATTTTGAAAATTTCCATTAAGCCAACAAAAAAAAAAAAGTTTAAATTCAACCTATAAAAATGAATTTACAAAAAAAAGTATAAAAATACGGAGCACGCTTTAAAAAGTAAGAACAGATAAATAATTTTAAAACACATAATAAAGTTTATCATCTCCTGGGTTTGCTCAGGTTAATGTCTTGAGGATTTACTGCCAAAATAAAATATTATGAAAAGCCTTCAGGAAATAAAAGCCTATACTAAGCACATGGGCAATAAAACACATGAACAATGAGCTGGAGTGTAGCAGGATCCCAGAGCTCATTCAGCATGGTGCACCTCTCTGCAGAGGTGGTAAGGCATGAGGATGGTGAGTAAGCAGAAATTATATGGCTTGTCTTCCTCTCAGCAGTAAGGGGAGGGTTGTTTAGTAGCTACACGGCGAGAAGGACAGAAATATGTATGGTCCTGCCTGTAGTTAGCAGATTTGAGCACGATTTTAGATATCCCAGTCTACTGCATAACTATTGCCACATAAAGCTGCTTGTGTTATTACAGTAGCATTACACTGCACGTGCAGGCTCTGGCAACAGTGCTTTTGTACTGCAGGTTAATAGCTCTTTTTCTTCATAATAATCATATATTTTTAAAGAGTATGTTCTGTAACCGATAATGAAACTTTGCTACTTTAGGATCTTAGACAACGTCGACATATTACATTTGAATCATAGACAAACTATTCATCTCGGAAGATATTTTTTGCGCTGATAAATAAACCATCCAGCGCTTTATCATCTCTCTGCCTCTCATTAGCGCCACCATTTCACGGAATGCACCTGCTGAGAGAAATGAGTCACCCAAGTTTTAGGATTTTAGCAATGAAATGACGCCAGTGCTTTTCTGATTTGATTAAAAGACTTAAAAGGGGTTAAAAAAAAGAAAAAAAGAAAAAGCACGAACAAAACCACTGCTATATATTACCACAGGGAGTGGTCAAATGATTGGTGTCGCATGTAGGCCTATAGTCTATATCAAAATACTAAACAAACTGCATTATTTAATGCTCCTGTGTGGGAGTAAGGAAGAGGAAACCTGAGAAACTTGGCTTTAACTCCCTTGTTCGGTGTGTGTGTGTGTGTGTGTGTGTGTGTGTGTGTGTGTATGTGTGCGCGCGCGCTCGCGTGTGTGTGTGTGTGGGCGTTTTTCTATATCTTGGTGTGGACCAAATGTCCCCCACAAGGATGAGAATTTCTGATAGTTTTGCCCTTGTGTGAACATTTTACTGATCCCCACAAGTAAAACTGCTTTGAATAATAATAATAATAATAATAATAATAATAATAAAGTACACACATAAAAGCTTTCTGTTAACAAACAATAACAACAACAATAACAACAACAACAATAATAATAATAGTAATAATAATAATTATAATTTTTTTGATTGTTGTTTGTTTGTTTGTTAACGGAAAGCTTTTATTTGTGTCCTTTTGGCTGGTGAGGTTAGGGTTAGATTTAGGCATAGGATAAGGTGTGCGTGTGTGTGTCAGAGAGAGACAGAGAGAGAGAGAGAGAGAAAGAGAGAGAGAGAGAGAGGGAGAGAGAGAGAGAGACGATGTGTCACTTCTCTCCTTTGTCCCTCCTCCATAGTAAAGCCTGTGCTCCAGAAAGCGGCAGATCTGCACACATAGCCCCCTACACAAAGCAGGATGACCCACAACCGTCCCTTCACGCTCCTTTTCATTTAACCCACGTTACCCGATCCGAACCGGCGCACTCACTGCATGCTTCTCCAGCCTAGGACACTGCATCCCCTCCCCTTTTCTCTGGAATAAAAGCCCAAACAGCCAGTCCCCGCTTGAGCAGCATGCCCGACGCTGCGTCCGCCAGCAACGGCGCCGATCCCGACGGCTCGCGCCACCGCCACCGCGCGCAAGCAGAAGCGGAAAAGCCGGAGCAAAGCGCCTCGTCCCAGCAAACGTCTTCTGGCGTGTTGGGTGAGTGTTTCATTTTGTTTTCTTGTTTTTTTTGCACGAGCAAACTTGAAGCGACAGCGCAAATGGAGGCGAAAGGCGAGCGCTCGGGACAGGTGGAATTGACGGGAGAACGTAATGAGCTGAGCCGCCCGGAACAATGCGCTAACTGCTTTTGTCTCTGTGTTTGAAGTGCCGGAGAGCCGCGCGTGCATGAACGACTGCAGGCGGCTCGGGCCTGGAAGGTCATACGCTGTATTGTATGTCAACATTACGCTAAATTCAGCGTTATGACAGCGAAGAGGAGGCAGCGCTGCGTCCAGCGGGCCACGAGAGATAGCCCACATTCTGTGCTGAGGGATTTGTGCTGGCTGGCTCTCAGGCTTTGTGCTCTTTCGGTAGTTCGGGATTTGTGCTTTTATTACTATCCTGTTGCCGTGCAGTTATATAGCCCCATGCAGGATGATGGCTCGCGCATAAAGCTACTCTAGTTTCCTCGATGTGTCTGTGGCAATAGCTACCTGGTGATGTCACGCGACTCGGGTCTGTTTTTCAGCCTTCAGCTCTGTACATGCCTGTGTATGGTCCTGTAATCAGAGTATGCTGAGCAGGCTACAGCGACGTAATTGTCTTTGAAACGTGTTACTAGTTTAGCGGTTTTGTTTATGCTCAGTTCGGGCCCGCAGCCTGCACCCCTTCCAATGCGACGCAGTGATGCAGTCAGCTATAAGACATCTAATATATTATATTAACTGATATACAGTTTATAGAAGGTACCATGTATGCAGAACAGAGTTCATCAGTCAGTTAATGTGCTGGCTACACATTACACACAGTGGACCTGACAGTCAGTTCACTACATTAAAGGGTCCATAAGGAACTCTGGCTGTATTTGATCTCATGTTTTGTGATTTGTCCTTGTGGTATGACAACACCTTCCATCAATGCTACAGTTGGAGTTTAGTTAGGCTTTTGACATGGCAGTGGCGTGGCCTGTGTCAACAATTGATGTTAGCTAGACTGTCAAATTACACAACAGTTTCCTTGGCATTACAGCAATGAAGCAGGATTTAAAATGTTGTCTTACTCGCCCATACCTTGAGAAATGCTTTTCAGAAGAGCATAAACTACATGCATTATATCTTAAAAAGTGTAAACATTTATTTATTTATTTACTCACTTACTTATTAGAAAGCAGTTTTGATTTTTAATTTACATTTATTCATAAAGCCTATTCATCCCACAACATATACTGTTAGAAAAAAAGGTTTAATATGGAACCCCTAAATATTCTTTGGTTTGTCCATGCATGGAAACCTTTAAAGCATCTGCATGGAATCCTGTAAGAGTGGCTTTTCCTTTCATTTAGGAAGTCGAGAACTCATTACCGTTTTTCCTCTAAGTGTATGATTATTGCAACCAAGCCTTAAAAACATGGACAGAAAATGTATAAATTGGCTTAAGCCTTCAGTTTTACTTTCTGAGACAACCATTTACTCCTTCTAATATAAGAACCAAATTTGCTAATGAAGTGAAAATGTTCAAAATACTATTAGGCCTACTTATTCTTTCATTCCTTCACAAGACCATTCCTTTATTTAAATCAATTATATAAAACAAGACTGAGTTAGGCACTTTATCACAACATTGTAAACTCCTTATTTACATAGTATTTGTTGGCACATTTAAATCTGCCATGGCTGACTTAGCACAGAGTTTAAAAACAGCCATGTTACAACCCAGGGCTTGTTCACAGCATTTACGTTCATCAAAGCAATAAAGAAAAAGTCTCCACACACCACTTCTAATTAATTCGAACATTTATAAACATATAAAATGTATAGATACTGGAAGTTGTCCTGAGTCTGTGCGGACAAAAAAAAAAAGCCTAACATGGAAAATAAGCAGAATTGCTTTAAAGTCTTGCATCCATGGAGTCAGTAAAGAGCGGTGGACAATTTTCTGCCACGAACATTAGAAATGATCATTAAGGGGGAATTCTGAAATTCCTCTCAGCATCTAGAAGCATTGAGAATACATCTGCATATCTCATATTACTTTTCTTTATTGTAAACTTCTGCTATAATAATTTTCTCATCTATGCTGTCTATGCTTATGTAAACCCATTGCTCCAGTTTGTAGATGCAGAAAATAAATGTGCCTTCACTCACGGAATCTCATTTTTCTTTGTCTCAGCAATGTGAAATCATTACACCATATTTTCCACTTTCCAGTTAGGATTGCTGTATAACTTAATAACTCAGAATGTGGTGATAGATATGGGTGATATTCTGTTATCAAATTAGCTTGGACTCAATTAGATTATTTTTTCTTTTTTACATGTTTGCTTTGTTTATGAGACGCCGTGTCCGTTACCAGTTTGTGTTCTGTCAGTCATATTCAGCACCTGCTATTTGTACAGCTTGGTTTTCAAAAACTTAAGACTAAAAGATATTTCAATAGACACTCCCCAGTGCAGTTTAATCAAAGAGCAGAATATGTGCTTGGAAAACTTGTGTACACACCTCTTACACAGTTACAGTAACAAAACTTTAGGTTATTTGCTTACTATATAGTATTTGTTTCCAGTATTCTCTTAACTTAAATATATCCATTGCTGAGTTGGCAGAGAGCATTTTGGTCTTGAAAAAGGCAGGTTTAATCCTGTGCCAAATGGCTTTTTTACAACCTTTAAGCTGACATATATTCCTGGAAATTAAAGAATAAGCTAAATGTCTAGACCTTTAAGAGTAGAATAAAACTCATAGTTGTAAAGAGGAAGTTCTTATAAGCGCTCTCAAATATATGCACATTTTTGTTGTTAACTGCTTCACTACCAACATAATAGTTATCTGGCTAGATATATGTCAAGCGTTTAGAGAAAGTGTTCTGAAACACAGTTTCTATCCTCAACTCTCTTGGTACTACGCTCAAGGTCATATATGAAGCACAATTACACCAGCTCCTAGTATTTGACACCATTTAGATAGCGCAAAGTGAGAGGACACTGGCACAAATGAAAATGTTAAAGAAACAGGAGCTAATATGTTTTCTTCCCTCACCAAAATGGTACGTAATTATGTTTAACTGCCTTAATTGCCCGTTTCCGAAAGGGAAGAAGATTTCAAATACACAACCCTGATTTTTTTTTCTGTTAAATCCATTACAAAAAAAAACATGACAAGGTCAAACTTTTCAACAACTTCAGGAAAGGTGCAAATACCAAATCAAACCTGATCCACTCAGATTTAGTGGGAAATCTAGTTGTTGCCGTGTAATACATGATGGTAGATGCTGTCAGTTACATCAGTGACATTATGACTTTGGTCTACTCCAACTCCCACTGGTGCAACAGAAAAGCACCTTCACCCTATCATGAAATAAGCCTGGGAACCAAGGAAGTAAATTTACCCATACTCTCAGGGTGGGAGAGATGGGATACGCTCTCTCGCCTGTCAATCGTAGAGACACTAGGCAATCATGAGCATCTGAGAGCTCATGTATGAGGAAGAGGGTAGATAGCGCATTCCCATGAGTGGATTACACTGCCCTGTGGGGCAGTATGAGTGGCAGTTCGAAAAAAAAATGTGGTTGGCTGGATTTACAGTTGAGGTCAGAAGTTTACATATAGTCACCATGGATATGAATGTCATGGCAATATTGTGTTTTCAGTGATTTCCCTTAACTGTTCTTTTTCTGGAGAAGAATGACTGTACAGCATACATCTTTAATAGAAAGAAAACAAGAATTTGGTGCACAAGTTTAAATTTATTCTGGGTTTTGTGATATCAACACAGAAGGTCAAAGTCATGCATACAGGGTCAGAAATATACATACACTCAGTTAGATTATTAATACAGTCTGCTATCCAAGAAAGAAGCTCCCGCTCCAAAATCAACACCTTCGAGCTTGACTAAAGTTTCCAGTTGAAAACATGGACAAAGAAAAAGCCTTCTGGAGGAAAGGTTTATGGTCAGATGAGACAAAGATTGAGTTGTTTGGCCACAATGATTTGGTATTGACCAGAGGTACAGAGGAACACTGTACCAACTGTTAAGCATGGTAGTGGTAGCATCATGCTCTGGGGATGTTTTCAGCCAGTGGAACTGGTGCATTGCACAAAGTGGATAGAATAATGAAAAACCTCAGAATTCTTCAGCATCGCCTCAAACCATCAGCTAGACGACTGAAACTTGGACACAATTGGACAATGATTCCAAACACACATCAAAGCTGGTTGTGTAATGGATAGATTAAGCTGGACCTCAACCTTGTCAAAAATATGTGGACTGTGCTTAAAAGTCAGGTCTGTGCCAGGAAACACACATTTAATTGAACTCGTTTAACCAATTCTGCCAATACGAGCGGTCAAATATTCAACCAGAATTCTGCCAGAAGCTTGGTGACGGCTACCAAAAGCATCTGGTGATGGTGAAACATGCTAAGGGACATTTGACCAAATATTAGGTGGGCTGTATGTATAAATTGGACCATGTATGTATAATTCTAACCCTGTTTTGATTTCAGAAAACTCAAAATAAATTAACTTGTGCAAAAAATTCTTTTTTTTTCTATTAAAGATGTATGTAATCATTTTTCCCAAGAAAAACATCAGTTCAAAGAAATCACTGAAAACCCAATATTGCCATGACGTATGTTCATGATGACTGTATGTAAACCTCTGACTGCAACTGTGCATGTCTCAGACGAAGCATGCACTTGCGTACACTCTCCCATAGGACAGAGGAGAGTTTGCTGATGGGCAAGAATTGGCAGGTGACCAAATTGGGGATAAAATGACCTTAAAATTTTGAGGTTTTATCTGGTAATTCTCTGATTTGAAGATATTAAGCCATCAAGTTTTAACCCATAAGATCAAAGCACATACAGTTTTTTGCCTTGACCTGAAATATGTAAAAATATTTTAATTGCCATTTTGTTGTAAAACCTCTCAAGTTCATTGGTAGGTAAAGAACTCCTTACTCACATTAATAAAATAAAACAGATGACATGAAAATATGGTTAAAACATTTTTGTTCTCTTATGAGTGAAAAGCAAGGAACTTAAAAAATAAAATAAAATGTTATAAATGTTAATGGCGCAAAAGTTGACAATCAAATCTGCTCTCCCTTCCTGAATACATTCTGTTTCTGATCGTCTTCCATGTAATGTCTTTTTTTATATACTTTCATGCCATTCATACGTTAAACATGTGCTCATAGATTCAGGCTCACTTACTCATTTATAATTTAAGTGCACATTCACAAAGCTGTATTCAGCCTCTTAGATACAGAGGAACTGCAATTCAGAGAACGTCACTGACTTTTAATGAGGATAACATGCTTATCTCGTGGGCGGTGTTGTATATAGTAGCTCGTATTATATGATTCAGAAATGGCACGCGTGAGCAATGTTAGCTATGAGGATCAGTTTAGCTTGTCTATACAGTATAATCAGTAGTTATATGACAAATTTCGAGTCTATTTGCACGTGGCTTGCTCATCCATATATTTAAAAAGTGATCAGGTGCTAATTTGAAGGACTCTTAGGGAACACTTTTATTTTCCACTAACCACTGTTGCCTTAATTTTTGTGGGGTATTTCATTCTGTTGTGTGTCTGGATGTTTTGGTCTTAAGAGAGTCTTAATTAGTGTAAAATTGGTGTACAGAAATTAGACGAACTGGTAGTGAGTCGACAAGGTTTTATCCTTTTCCTTGTAGGATAAAGTCTTTCTGAGAAAGTAATTTGGTGAATGTTGAATTACCTCTCACCTTTCTGCTTTCTGAACAAATTTCCAGCTCCAGCTGCCCGCAATGTGACGTGTCCTGTTACTGTAGGCTGTTCTTGGAGCATTAGCTCATCGCTCTCACCTGGCATTTTGGTTCTTTTTCTACATAATACAAAAGACTTCTTCTCAACAGTGCAACACAAGTCAAGCACATTTTGTTTTATGATTTTAGCTGGAAAATGGCCTGTTTAGGCAGCATAAACATTTGGTTGTGTTCCAAAATGTGCCTGTAAGGCAGCCTTTGTTGAATATGAGACTCAAATGGGCAAAAACAGGTATGATACAAATACAGTGACAGAAGGCCCTCCATAAGTGGTACATGGTTTAAATAGTACATGGAGTTGACCATGTAGTGCCTGAAGTCATGACTGCTCTAGATTTTATATTTAGGTTATTTATTTATTTATTTATTTATTTATTGTTATACTTGTTTCCTTTAAAATTGAAGGGAGGAAACAGACACACAAATGCAAACAATGTGCATAAGCTAAAAGATGGTATCCCCCTTTACATAGACTTTTTTTTAACATCCCCAAAACACTGGAATTCATTATCCCAGTATGGCCAATGTTCTTCAAACAAAGCTTAACATGTTTTATCATTTCTGAATAATATCATCCGCCTATCTCATAGCATCTGCTGTAAGTTGTCATTTTCTATGTGCCATCTGTTATTTACTTTATTGTATTGTGTTTTGTTCATGCAGTACCCTTCAATGTTTATGCAATTTTTATTGATTATTATTGTTGTTGTAAGCTTTATTAGCAGTATTATTAGTACCAGTAATAATATCCTTGGTATTGTCATGAAAGCTTCCATGGCAAGCATGATACCTTTTCAAGCTACAACTCGTACATTGTTGTAAATAGACAAATTCATTTCAGTATAGTAGCAATAGCAAATGTCCACCATTGGCTAGGATGACACTGAATAGACAGACAGAGAGGGGGTAAGCTATCCTGGATACTCAGTGTGAGCGACGCCAATCGTCTTCTTGTTGGTTTCTGGTGATGGCTATGATATGTCTTTTAAAAAATTTAAAAATGTAGCACTCTGCTAATAGTAATGAATAAAAAGCTTGCTGCAATAGATGTTAAAGTGAACAGAGCAGCTGGAAAGTGACAAATGATAAGTTATTTATGATGTGTATTTTAGCACATTGGATTTTAAACCATTGGTCATTGTAGCAGGAACACCCACTGAGTTTGTAGGTATACAGTTACCGCATGTAGGCCGTCTGTTGCTATGTGGAATTTGCCAGCTCTTTTTTCTCAAGGGAAAAGGGACCACGATATAACCGCCCCTGACCAAAAATCATTTAAGTGGTACACAATGTTCAGTCGTGACTTTGAGATGCTAATGGGTGTCGTGGTATCATGCCGTGTTCATAATGTTCAAAACAGTTGCTGACTACAAACGTGATAAAAGTGGCCTACACTGTTGTGGTTTTACTCAGCCAATAATAGCATGTAGGCTAAAACCAAAGCGTTGTTCTAGTGGTCAGAGTTGCTGGGTAGTGAAAAGGCTCTGCTGACATTTCTGCACTTTTACTTGGGACAGACACAGCATTATTTGACTATGTTTACTAGTAACTTGTGAAAGTTGTAGGGCAGAACACGTGGATAGTACTGGTAGGCAAATAATCGAATTTCTGCAGGCGAGGAAGGGTTTCATGACATTTTCTCCTTGTTTTATATCCATTTTGGAGAATTTCAGGGGTTTTTTTGTCATTAAAAATGGTAATCAGTTAATGACACCGGTCTCTAGAATGGAAGAGTAGTTAAGAAATGTGTTTGTAAAATGTTCTCTGTGGAGATCCTGGCAGTCTTTAGGCTTGGCTTGAAATGTAACTGCTTTGAATGAGAATCCCTTCTTGGTAGTCTTTGTTGCTGGCAAAGGAATGGCATGACTGTACCAATTTCACGTCTGGTACTGAAAATCCGCATCTCCACTTTCTGGCAAAAATTAACATCTGCTAAGGTTCAAATGCCTTCATCAGACTAATGAATTCCATATGGAAGGCACTGTGTAACTGATGAGTTGTAATGTGTTTTGGTGCTGCTGATATTACTGAGAGAGCTCTGGTGTTGCCTATGTATCTGATGCCACTGTTTTGATATGGGGTGTCGCCATGATGCGCGATCATGAGGTTAGAGCTAGAAGAATATGTTCTAACAGTCTTTCAGCTCTTTTTTATTATATTTTTCCAATACTACAGTATTCTAGGCACATCAGCTTCCGCCCACTCATGACCCTGAAGCCACACTGAATGTTCTGGCATGCTGTATTTGCATGCTGCAAATGATGATGTCTTGTGATGTGAGTTGTAAACAGGTCCTTGACTTTTGTGGTTTACAGTACATTTGTGTGTCCATGTATTTGTAATTATGTCAGAGTGCTGTTCTATCTTCATGAAATATGAACATGTCTACTACAGGGCAGAAAATGAAAGTTGGATTGAATACCACTAACTTCCAGGTTCGAAATTACTAATGCCACACTAAATAAGAAATAATACACTATGCTGTTATAGAGAAGTCAACATCAGGTCATGTGATGCGATATAACAGTCATAAAGGGTTTTATTCCTTTTATACCACAGCAACTGTAAATATCGATTTTTATTTATTAAATAACAGCACATCACATTTTTTCCGTTTATAGTTACATCACATACATTCTGTGGAACTTCTATGAGTTAGTTCTTGTCTTCAGTTATGTTAGAATAGCACCTGCCTCTCCTTTTTGCTCTATCTTAGAGGCAGTAAGACAAATATGCAACTTGGCACTGTTACTGAGAAACTGCAAAGCACAAAGCCCCAATGTACGGAAAACTTTAAAGTAACTTTTTTTATATAAATAATGCTGTGGGGAAAATAGAAATCTCGCATTTCTGAAGTTTTTTTTTTTTTTTTTTTTTTTTTACTCATCTTTATTAAGCAGCATGCAGCAGTTCATGTACTCAATGACTTCACTTTAACTTGTGTTCAAATCCACAGTTCTAGCAATCACAGAATGATGGATGCTTTAGACGTTTTTTAAATTGAGTTGCTGTGGTTTACATCACCTACACTTTGTTTTTACTGGGAATCCATTAGAAGAAAAAAGAAGGTAAATTGTGCGATCCTGCAGAATTTAATTGGCCATTATAATGACAACTACAGCTGGTGCAGCTACAGCCTCTCACTTTATATTCACATATGCCACAATATCACTGTAGTTTAGTGTAAATACTTCTACCATCCAATGATGTGATAATATTGCCTTGTAACCCAAACATGAAATGCAGAGGGGGAAAAAATCAGGTATTTCATAGCTGTCCTATGCAAAATTTTGTCATAGGTGAGAGATTTGATTGTAGTCACCACCATAGGAGACTAACCGCATGAACAGGGTTAAACTGATTTTCTGATTTTTAACATACTACACTTTCAAAAATGAGTGGGTTTGTCCCCCTTGTCCCTAGCCTATAGAAGAGGGAAAATACTGGATGCAAGAAGGGAAAAATTGTATTTACACTTAAGATGTATTTGGGGCAGTTATAACTCTGCAACCCTTGATAAAATCTGCAAGAAGAAAGGTCACACTGTTTCCGGGTACACAAATGGATACACAACCAAATCTCAAAAAATGACACACTTTTAGTGTTTGTGAGGACTTCAAATTAGGATGTTGGTATGCCAATGCACACCACTTACCCATAAATCCACTTTCTATAGAACTGTATATATCAACCAGCCACCTGAGTAGCATGCAAGCATGTGGTTACATCTGAGGTCTGAATACCACTTAATCTGATATTCTGCTGAGTATTCTACCAGGTATTCTACCCCACAGTAAAACAGTGTTTATATCCTCATCTGAAAATAACAGCGTAGCCTATTTATTGGCCAAGCATTAGATATAATCATGTAGAACAAGTGTAACACACTCTGTAACGGATGTTACTATATTACTTTTTTATTTCTGTAGTTTTTTTGCCACTCCATCCATGCTACTCTCACAACAGCTATAAATTTACATGTTAGGTGAAAAATTGCTCTTACTGTGCATTTTGAAGTTTGTTGTTTACATTCATTTGTGAATTGCACATTTTTAGCACCAACGTTTGCTCATTTCAAATGTGCTCAAAAACCATCTAGTATGTATGTAAGTGAATGGAGAATTTTTTAGACTTGGAAACAGCCTAGATCTAATTTGAAACATTCTTGATCACTATAATTAGGCACTTGTAGTACATTGTAGTTATTTGCCTTAGAGCTGATATTAGCACAGTCTGAGTCTTTTATCTGTTGGCTTAACTGGTTTACCCTCCAAACACCCTTGGCTTTAATAAAGCACTCATTTAGAGTCTCCTTAGGCTCTCCGGAGCTTGCCAGGTTACAGGCCCTTTTATGCAAAGATGTAAGGTTTTGGTCTGAAACTTTCCTGAATTACATGTCAGTCTGTAACTTTTTGTTTGTCTGTGGCATTCCTGATTAAACGGTAATAAATAATAAGGTTGGCTGTGTAAAAGCCCCGAAAAAATATCTTGTAAAAACGGCCTACGTTATTTTGCATCCCTCCTGTCATGGCTTAACAAAAAAAGTGAACAAAATAGGGAAGAACAAAATAGTCAAATTTGCTGAGAGAACTGACAAACCGATGTGTTGATGAGTCAGCATCCACTGGCAGAAATGGAAGACATATCTTGCTGTGAAAGCAGGGTTACAGCTCTAGGGAAGGAACAATAGCAATGTGCAATTAATTTTTTTTGGGAGAAAGCATCTGGTGGCAAACATTACAGAGGGCTGTAAGATGTATTAGATAGTCAGTGGCATAATAAGGTATCAACCTTGTAGAACCAAATGTTACCCTCGATTTATAAATAGAATGTAATGTACATCTAATACTAATACCTCCCAGGAAACCAACCAGGAGAGAACTAAGTGATGACAGTTTAATTTGACAGAAGATACCTATAGGAGTGAGTTATGGGGAGATGATATTATATGGCTTGTCTGCAGCAGCACAGTTATTTTGTCTCTACCTACGACAGATGGGCAGATACATTCTGTGTCATGCCAAAGATCCAGAAATGATCTTTTTAGAAAAAAACAATACATTGAGCACCCTTAATGGTCCTTTGATTTCTCCATCTGGTAAAACCCTTATCTAGAATCCTACAATAGAAGGTTTCCCTTTTGCAAAAAGGTTCAATATTATAACCATTAACAAGCCACGGAACAATTCCTTTTTAAGCTCTGTCTCCAAATGCCCCAAAAGGAAAATGTCAAATTTCTTGCCTATTGAAATGTTCAATCCTTCTGCTAGTTAGTAAAAAATGTCAATATCCTTTCCACTACATAATAGCTATAAGATGATATTTAGCTCCAATGCTATGTTGGTCATGAAACCTGTGTGACAATTATGACTCATGCTTTTGTGCTTATATCTTTGGGGAGTTAAATAATAACAGATCATTTTGCACCAGATGGCTGTTTATGAAACATGGTGGTCTCTGTAGCGTGAGAATGAGCATCTGTAGGAGCCTGCATCTGATCGAGTGAGCGTAAAGCCACTGCGGTCCTGCAGGTAGTTATATTAGAGTCACAGTGCACTAAGCTTTGACAAAACCCTTTTTTCCTTGCTGTTCGTCTTACTGTGTGATATTGAGAGAAAGCTATGTGCAGCAGTTATGGGGGTCTAAGCAATAATGTTTTTCCAACAATTCTCATTTATTTGTGTTTACTGGTCTCCGCTAACTGTTTAAGCATGCATTGTATGTGCGTTATGTTTTTTCATGATTAAAACCTGCTGATGAGCTTAATATACTTGGTCGGTATAATTTAGAACAATACCTTTATTACCTCTATAATTTAGAAAAATATTTTTTGCCTAAGTAGCCATGCTTTTGATGCGGTTATTGCTTCATTGTTTTAATCTGAGTAAAAGATATCACTATTCTAAGAAACTGACACAGTATCAAGCAGGCAAAATTATGCAAAAATTCTTTAGCGGACACCATCAACACACGAAAACATTGCACAGAAGCTCTATCTAACTTCTGGCTACATGGCTCTTAGTGATAAAATGGCATGAAATGTGGTGTGTAGAGAGCAGGACTGATGTCACATATACCAAGTTTCAAAAGACACATGAGATTAATGAGATATGAACTCGCCTCCTGTTGAGGGCATTGTTCCTTTTGTGCCGCTTTCTGGGAACAAGATGTGAAAAGACGAGAAAAAGACCAAGCAAAGTTTTGCCAGTCTTTAATAGCCTCAGATTCCTGTTCCTGGCTGACAGCAGTGGAGCCCAATGTGGTCTTCTGCTATTGCAGCCCATCCACTTGACGTTTTGTGCATTCTGAGATGCTTTCCTACTCATCATGGTTGTAAAGAGTGTTTGTTTGATTTACCATAGCTTTCCTGGCAGCTAGAACCATTTTGGCCATTCTGCTCTGACCACTCTCGTCATCTGACCTCTCTCATCTTTCTGCCCACAGAGCTGCCCGCTCATTGGATTTTATTTATTTATTTTTTAACACAATTTTGTGTAAACGCTTGAGATTGCAGTGTACGGAAATCTCAGGAGATTTCTGAAATAGCAGTTTCTAAAATACTCAAACCAGCTCATCTGCCACCAACCATGCCATAGTCGGAAATGACCAAGATCACATTTTCCCCCTCACTCTGATGTTTAATGTGAAAATTAGCAGAAGCTCTTTTTTACCCAACATGGTTTTGTAACTCTCCCCTATCAGACAGAGGAGGGGCAGTGTGGCCCTGATCTGCACACAGTACATGAGCTCACACATGTCCAGGATTGGCTCATGTTGCTCTGATTGAAAGAGAGAGTTTGCCATCCCTCTCATTCAGAGACCATGGCCAGTTTTGCAGTTTTGACTCCCAGCCAAGGATCGCTGTGGCATTGTCAGGATTTGAACTTGCAATCTCCCAAGAATAGGGTGAACACTTTTCTGTTGCACCACTCAAAGAAGCTCTTGACCTTAATTGTATAGTGGTATGAATGAGCAGGTGTATAGCTATTCCTAATAAAGTGGCCAGTGAGTATATTTCTGAGATAAACCTGTTCCAATTCAGATTTTTCCCACGCTGCTCAACTATTTTTTTTTTTCCGCCTGGAGTTGCTCAATTCAAAAGCTGCTTTTCACACTTCTCTGCTACGTGCTAATCTGCAACAGTTTACTCATCCACCTACCACATTTCAGTGTTAACACTGAGACATAAGTGCTAAAATGTCCTATATATGATATAATGATAACGTCCCAAATACCAAGTGCAAATAGATTTTCTTGTCTCTCAAAAGGCAGGTCTTACACACGTCCAGAATAAAGTGGACGGCCGTAAAAATAAAGCCGTGGCTCTGGGAACAGAAAAGTCAGGCCATGTCTAGTGTTCTCATATTGCAGGGGAAACATGGGTGACATTTAAACTTGACAAAAAGAAATGAGAGAGAGGGTGTGTGCCTCACAGTGTGTGTGTGTGTGTGTGTGTCTGTCCATAGCAACATGGCAAGGTCACTGACATTCTCTCTCTCTCTCTCTCTCTCTCTCTCTCTCTCTCTGTCTCTCTGTTTCTCTGGCTCATAGATAAACTGTTTGGAAAGAGGCTGCTGCAGGCTGGGAGATACATCATGTCCCATAAATCCTGGATGAAGACAGTGCCCACAGAGAACTGTGATGTCCTCATGACTTTTGCAGGTCCTCCTCCTCTCTCTCTCTCTCTCGCTCTCTCTCTCTCTCTCTCTCCACTGATTCATTGAATCTACATGATAATGTGTATCATAGTAAATAGTAATCCTGGGTTATATATTTTTGACATCTTCCTGCAGACACCACAGACGACCACACATTACTGTGGTTGCTGAATCATATACGCCTTGGCATCCCAGAACTTATCATCCAGATACGACACCACAAACACACAAGAGTCTATGCGTTCTTCGTCACAGCAACATATGAAAAGTAAGGCTGGCTTCACTTATGTGTGTGTGTGTGTGTGTGTGTGTGTGTGTGTGTGTGTGTGTGTGTGTGTGTGTGTGTGTGTGTGTTGTTAAACAAATGTTTAATGGCAGTCTTCCCTACAAGAATTCAGCACTGCAGAGGTATTCTGGTGACCCAAGGGTTTTGTGCCAGCAGTAACTTATGATTGACAGTTGGGTTGTCTCAGAGAAACTAATTATTTTCTTATTTGAACTATACCACTATGTCTACACACTGCACTATCCAGTTATATAAATTTTTTGAGCACTGAGCTTAATAAGGGCATGGTGTATACAGTAGCTTTAAAAATGTGGAGCAAGGCTACATCTTTTACATGTGTGTTGGCCCTTTCAGACCAGTGGTCACATGGAATGAATGAATGAGTTTTATAAAAAACTATTAAAATTCCTTTACAAAAATTATGTGTTTCCTTCATCCGTCCCTAAGTGTGGCTTTGATGATTGGTATGTTTTTCATCACCGTTACAGTATGTTACTCTCGTATATCACAATCACACTGAGCTACAAAGTCAGTTTTCATGATGTTCAAACATAAGTTAGTCCAGCCCTGTGTCAACAAAAATCTGGCTTGGGTGTTATGTCAGGTCAACAGAAAAATCGACAACAGCTAGGGCCTGTAGGTATAAGTTTTTCTAAAGGTTTATGTAGGTTTATGTCCATTGGCAGGACACATTACTGACATTTCACTAATAAAGAACATTAAGGAGACCACTGACACTATTATTCAAAATCACTTACAGAAAGTGCAAACAGTTTAAGGTGCACTGATACAAAGCATCTTTTGTAGTCTATAGTAGATAGTGAGAATATATTAAAAATGTATAAATAGCACAATGCAGTGCAAGTGCAAAAAAAAGGTGTTGTTAATAAGAAATTGCCTGAAGAGAAAGGTTTTTAAACCTTTGTTGTAGGAATTGATACACAGGGCTGTTCTGGGTGAAAGGGGAGGTTCATTCCACCACTCAATAGCCAGGATGCTAAAACAGTGGGATCATGCATTATGAGCAAGTTTAGACTTTAAAAGAGGAACATATCATATATGCAGAGTTGGCATGCAGGGATACAGATAATGTGCTCCAGAGCTCAATACATGGATCTTGAATATGATTCTTGCTGTAACAGGAAGCAAATGTAATGACCCCAGTAGTGGAGGTCGAGTGAGAGAACTTATCAAATATACAATATGATTTTGTCCTGCAAGATCATGTGGGACATTCAAAATCTGGAATAGTGTCCTTATGTCTCAGGGGAAAAAAATATAAACAGAATTTTGCTTGGGAGTCGCTGTCATGGAGAAGACCAAAATCTATTAGGATAGAATAGTTTCATCATAGGATAAAGGTGATCAGTCAGAATAATTTAGTATTGATTTGCTGTGGGTCTTCCATCTAAAGTGCATCCAAATCGTGCCAAAAATTCCACCATAGTATAACAGAGACAAAGTAGATTTTTTTTCTTTAATTTGTCACCTATTTGCATTTACAGTGGATATAAAAAGTCTACACACCCATTATAAAATTGCAGGTTTTTGTGATGTAAAAAAAAAAAAGAAGAAAGCAAGTTAAATCATGTCTGATCTTTTCCCACCAAAATTCAAGTGAAAAAGCACTTTTTTGAGTAAGTTATTAACTTTTGGGGTAATTTTATTCCATACTTCCTTGCAAAAATACCAAATTGTGACGGGATCTCCTGTACACAGCCAATTTCATTCAAGTCATTCATCAGGTTTTCAATAGGATTTAGATCTGGGCTCTGACTAGGCCATTCCAAAACATTGGTCTTCATCTTTTAAAGTAATTTCTTTGTTGACTTTGATTAGATGTGTAATTTGGGTCGTTATTATACTGAAAAGGTGAACTATTTCTTGGTCTTCAGCTGTGGAAAAGAGGCCTGTAGGTTTTGTTTTGTTTTTTTGCCAAAATATATTGGTATTTGGAATGATCCATGATACCCACTAGCTTTATTGGAAAATAAAGCTGAAGAAAAGCAGCTCCATGACATGCTGCGACCACCATGCTTCACCATGGGTATGGTGTTCCTTGGGTGATAAATTGTTTTGTTTTTGCAAAAAATACATCTTTTGGAATTGTGCAGAAAAAGTTCTACCTTCAT
>JAQQZR010000007.1:5705252-5725649 GCA_030068235.1 Notoglanidium macrostoma
TATATATATATATATATATGGTTGTAGATAAGAACTAAGAAAGTGACCACATTACACACGTGTACATTACACAGTGACACACGTCTGTTGTGTTTATAGCATGTTTTTACCCTCTGTCTTTTTTTTACCCTCTGTTGCAGTTTCAGTTTGTAAATTCATATCTCAGCCTTTTCTACATTGGATTCTACCTCAAAGACATGGAGCGTCTAAAGGAGGTAAGACAAAGCCGTAATTCTTACAGTTGAGGTCATAAGTTTACATACAGTCATCATGGATATGAATGTCATGGCAATATTGGGCTTTTTTGTGATTTCTCTGAACTGTTTTTTTTCTGGGGAAGAATGATTGTACAATATACATCTATAATAGAAAAAAAAACTAAGAATTTGGTGCACAAGTTTAGTTTATTTTGGGTTTTCTTAAAACATTAATCATGAACAAAATTATACATACAGGGACAAAACTATACAAACACCCTCTTACAGTAATAAGTTAATGGTGCTGAAAGTTCCAAAATGTCTTATAACTTGCCATGGCTGAGGCCTCTTAACTTCCTCTCAGTGATCATGATTGACTACAGCTGGTAGCTTCTCTGTGCAAGTTAATTGGAGGTGTAGCAACTTTGCCAAGGTCTGAAAACCCAACCTATCACCCTTAGCTGAGAGGAAATTGGCTTGGATGGTCAGGAACAACTCAGGAATCACCAAGGCACAGGCCTGCCAAGTACTGGAAGCTGCTGGAACACTGTCTACAGTCAATCATGTTTTACATGACTGTGTACTGAGAGATAATTTCGACAAATTCGACACCTTCAAGCTCGACTAAAGTCTGCAGCTGACTACATGGACAAAGGAAATGCCCTCTGGAGGAAGGTTTTATGGTTTTATGGCCACAATGACCAGAGGTACAGAGGAACACTGTACCACCTGTCGAGCATGGTGGTGGTAGCATCATACTCTATGGCTGTTTTGCTGCCAGTGGAACTGGTGCATTGCACAAAGTGATTGGAATAATGAAGAACCTCAGAATTCTTCAGCATAACCTCAAGCCATCAGCTGGATGATTGTATCTTGGACACATTCGGGTAATCCAATAGGCAAATACACATCAAAGCTGGTTGTGGAATAGATAAAACAAGCTAACATTAGGCTTGACCTCAATCCTCTGAAAATATGTAGACTATGCTTAAAAATCAGGTCTGTGCCAGGAAAAACACAAATTTAATTGATCTCTACCAATTCTGCAAAGACGACTGGTCAAATATCCAACTCGAATTCTGCCAGAAGCTTGTTGATGGCTACCAAAAGCATCTGGTTAAGGTAAAACTTGCTAAGGGACATTTAATCAAATCCTAGGTGTGCTGTATGTATATTTTTGACCCTGTGTGAATAATTTTGACCCTGTGATAATTTCAGAAAACCCCAAATAAATTAACTTGTGCACCAAATTCTTGTTTTTTTTTCTATTGAAGATGTACGTTGTGCAATCATTCTTCCCCAGAAAATGAACGGTTCAAAGAAATCATTTAAGGCCAATATTGCCATGATATTCATGTCCATGATGACTGAATGTAAACTTCTGACTGCATCTGCAAGTCGTAGAAAGCAGTAATTCAGTTCCCAGGCAAATATAAAAGATGCTACACCAGTGGAATGGATAGATGGATGGATGTGCATTTGTGACTGCTCACAGTATTTGTATTGATATTGCTCTAGGTGATATGTGTCTCTTAGTGGGAAATCTTCCATCATGTTTCTTCCCACAGCTTTTCTTCTCGGTACATCTGCCTCACTCTCTATGTTGCCATCTGTCTTTTGGTTCCTCCAAACTATTTGCTGGAGTTCTTCCTCCTCTGGTGCTGTACCTCAGGAGCAGTACAACATGTCTCCTAGTACTAGTGTTTGGCAGCGGGTTGATGTTTGCTCGACATTTCCACATTAAATAGTCTGGATGATGGTACAACCCGAATTCCAGAAAAGTTGGGCTGTTCTTTAAATTTGAATAAAATGAAAACTAAAAGACTTTCAAATCACATGAGCCAATATTTTATTCAAAACAGAACATAGATAAGATAAATGTTTAAACTGAGAAATTTGACAATTTTATGCACAAAATGAGCTCATTTCAAATTTGATGCTTGCTACAGGTCTCAAAATAGTTGGGACAGGGGCACGTTTACCATGGTGTAGCTTCTGGAGTTTTGGTGTTGGAATTTGGTCCAATTCTTGCCTGATATAGGTTTCCAGCTGCTGAAGAGTTCGTGGTCGTCTTTGACATATTTTTTGTTTAATGATGCGCCAAATGTTCTCTATATTTGAAAGATCTGGAATGCAGGCGGCCAATTCTGCACCCGGACTCTTCTCCGACGAAGCCATGCTGTTGTAATGGATGCAGTATGTGGCTTTGCATTGTCCTGCTGAAATACACAAGGCCTTCCCTGATATAGACGTCGTCTGGAGGGGAGCATATGTTGCTCTAAAACCTTTATATACGTTTCAGCATTCATAGTTCCTTCCAAAACATGCAAGCTGCCCATACCGTCTGCACTTATGCACCCACTTTGAAACAGTCCATTTCAAAAGAGTCTTGGCCCACAGGACACGACGGCGCTTCTGGACCATGTATAAATATGGCTTCCATTTGGCATGATAGAGCTTTAGTTGCCATCTGCAGATGGCACGGTGGATTGTGTTTACCGACAGCAGTTTCTGGAAGTATTCCTGGGCCCATTTAGTAATGTCAATGACACAATCATGCTGATGAGTGATGCAGTGTCGTCTGAGGGCCCGAAGACCACGGGCATCCAATAAAGGTCTTCGGCCTTTATGCACAGAGATATCTCCAGTTATCTCATCAATCTTTTGATAATGTTATGCACTGTAGATGATGAGATTTGCAAAGCCTTTCCAATTTGAGGTTGAGTAACATTGTTTTTAAAGTATTCCATAATCTTGTTACGCACTCTTTCACAGATTGGAGAGCCTCTGCCCATCTTTATTTCTGAGAGACTCTGCCTTTCTAATACATCCCTTTTATAGCTAATCATGTTACAGACCTGAGATCAATTAACTTAATCAGTTGGTGTTCTCCCAGCTGAGTCTTTTTAAACTTTCTTGCTTTTTCAGCCATTTGTTGCCCCCGTGCCAACTTTTTTGAGACCTGTAGCAGGCATCAAATTTGAAATGTTCTCATTTAGTGGATAAAGGTGTACAATTTCCCAGTTTGAACATTTGTTATGTTATCTATGTTCTGTTGTGAAATAAAATATTGGCTCATGTGATTTGAAAGTTTTAGTTTTTATTTTATTCACCTTTAAAGAACGTCCCAACTTTTCTGGAATTCGGGTTGTAGACCTGATGAATGAGTACAGCTATCATCATGTTCACACTTATTCTGGCAGCAGAGAAAATGTGAAAATGTCAGTGCTTCATGTTTCATTGTAATTTGACAGTTGCTTGTCACACATTGCTTGAGGTATGTGGAGTACGGCATGTGGAGTAATGATTAAAATACAGCATATACTGTGACTCTACTTTTAAAATGGTTATGTCTGCGTAAGATTAGATGAAAATAGTCTGACAAACACTTTAATTATTGATGTAATTTATAGTCATTTGAGCCATGTAAAAAAACAATGCAGGTGTTTTAGACCTCTGCTTTCCCAACTAGACCCACACCTCAGATTGTAAGATGTAATATGATAACTCATACAATTGTTTTTTCTCGCCTTATCATTCACTCTTGTGTTTTCCCAAAGCAAAAAACAACTGCTCGGAAATTCAGCAGTCCGAATGATCAGATTTGTATGCGACCCTTCATTTTGAAGCAAGTTTTACAGGAGCATATGTTTTGCTATATCCCTATGAGATAAAATACAAGTACATTCTCTCAGGACAGAAGTTGCAATTAATAACACTTCACAGATAATGTGATAATTTTTTATGGTGGTATTGAGTCATCTATTTTTTAATTTTATTGATGTTTATGTCTTGTTGCATGACCTGCAGATGCTAGCAACCCTGCTGATAATCCGGCAGTTCATGCAGAATTTGAAGGAAGTGCTGCAGCCGTACCTGTACGAGCGCCACCGCCTGGGAGAGCTCACTTTGCGTGCTGTGTGGGACCTGCTGGTATCAGCATTAATCAAGTATGGACGTCTGGCAGTTGGAAGGGCGTATATGTCTCCCAGTAAACCCAGTATCCCTGGGCAGGGCCTGCAGGGAAAACAGCAAGGCATTCTGGGCCAGCAAGAGCGCAAGTGTCTGAATGGAGGCTGTGGTGTCCCAGATGAGGAGCTTGAGGAAGAGGCTGGAGCTAGGAACAGTGCAGAGGAGACAGAGGAGGAAAATGCCATTGATTGTGGCCTCAAACTGCGCAAAGTCAGCTTCATCGAGAAGGTGGAGCGCAAGTCTATAGGCTGCGTCAGTCCCATGGAGGACAGCTTCCTGGAGGAAGGGAGTCCCACTATGGTGGAGAAGGGCATGGACCCAGCTTTGGTTTTTGAGATGTGTGATGATGATGATGATAATATTCCAGAAGCAAAGGAGCAGGTCGCAGAGTCAGCTGGGCCTGAAAGCAGTGTGCCGCCAAAGCTGCGGAAGAGAGGTCGGAGTCTGGAGAGGGCTGATAGTAAGAGCAGGAGAGAGTCATGGATGGATCCCCCTGAGGAACAGGAGTCCACTACACTCACCCAAGCTGAAATCGAGAGCTGCATGCAAACATATGAGGTAAAAGCGCTGTCCTAAAGAGAACTGTTTTTTTTTTTTTTGCACCATAACTGATTAAAATAATGTATTATTCTGTGCTAATGTACTAAAGCTGGTGATCTACAACACATTTTAGAGAGCACATAGAGAGAGTAATTATTATTATTATTCCGTGGCATAGTTAGAAATATTTCATAGACCAAAGTCTTAGAATCATGATTAATATACAATGTAATGAAGCATTTTTTTTTTACTATATCGAGAACCTGACTGAGAAGGAATGTCACATTTACTAAATACATATATTTATATAAAAACATGATTCTGGAATCTAATGAGTAACTGCAATAAGTTCAGCTCAAATAATTGTGATTAAGCGATTGTGTAATAACTTTGGCATGCTTAGGTAAAAAGAACATAAGGATAATGACAGCTGAGCAAGGAGCTTAAGTGTTACGGGTTATCTTTCTCTAAATTGTGAGGATTTCTGCATTTTAATATACATATCTTTGATCAAAGGCATATGTACATTTATATATTATACAATATTAATATATGTTTATATATTCTATATTATATTGTTCTTGTGGTGTGTATAAGTAAAAAGGTTTGATCATATGAACTTTCTGAACTTCCAGGACACATTTCAGGATTACCAGGAAATGTTTATTCAGTTTGGCTACGTGGTGCTCTTTTCCTCTGCCTTCCCACTGGCAGCCATGTGTGCCCTCATCAACAATATCATTGAGATCCGCAGTGATGCCTTCAAGCTCTGCACAGGCCTCCAGAGGCCATTTGGCATGAGAGTGAAAAGCATTGGACAGTGGCAGGTTAGAATGACATGACATTCAACGAAAAACATGAGCTTAATAACTGATCTTTTACGAACTTTTGAAAGATGATGGCATGACTGTTTTTTTTTGTGATTTTTTTTATCACACAGACAGTAATGGAGGCCATGGGTCTGATAGCAATCATTGTGAACTGTTACTTGATTGGTCAGTGTGGGCAGCTACAGAGGCTCTTCCCTTGGCTGAGCCCTGAGATGGCCATCATCTCGATCGTGATCTTAGAGGTGCTCACACTCACCACACATTCACATGCTGCACTGTTCCACAGGCTTGTTGTCATAGACAATACTATTTGCTATTACAAGGCCATTTATTAAATATTTTCTTCACTTTGCAGCACTTTGCTGTCTTACTGAAATATGTCATTCATGTGGCAATCCCTGACATCCCCAATTGGGTAAGTGAAGAAATGGCCAAACTGGAGTTTCAGCGCAGGGAGGCATTCAAGGTAGATATTTTTCATAAGCAGGCTTCAACAATCTTTAGTATTTTTTATTTCTCCTGCTGGTGTGTAATGCATGTGTTTGGTCCTTGCCAGAAGCATGAGCGCCAAGCACAGCAGCACTTCCAGCAACAGCAGAGGAGGAAAAGAGAAGAGGAAGAACGGCAGAGGCAAGCTGAGTACCAGGCCCGGCGTGAGCGAGATGACGGGAGGCCCGACGCCTCTGGAGGTGACCACCATCATGAAAAGAGCCAAGGAGGCAAATCAAGATCGGGCGGAGGGGCTGGAGGCTCTGTTAGTGACAAACCGAAGAGACCCAGCTCACTGCTGGCCAACAATAACGTAATGAAACTCAAACAGATCATCCCTCTGCAGAGCAAGTTTTCCTCTGGCACGGCCCGTTCACCACAGTCACCAACGGGGAGTGAACCAAAGCTCCCGGGCTTCCTTAGCTTCAAGTTCCTCAAGTCTCCAGAAAACAAAAAGGAAGCAGCGACAGCTTCAGCTTCAGCCAATTCCAGCATGGCTGCACTTGGACAGGAAAGATCTCAGTCCCCCAGCAAGTCCTTCAATCCTGGGAAACTGTTTAATTTTGGGAAATCGGATGGTGGGGCATGTATGAATGGGGCTCAACTCACAAAACCAGGGGAGGGGGTACAGCCAATGGAGAAGCCGCTAACAAGGTCTGATCTTAATGATGTGCCAGACGAGATCCCATCCCCAGGGGAAGAGGAACAGGAGAATGGACACTCATTAGACTCTGAGTCCTCAGGCCCTAAAATCTAAGTCCAATAAAAACACCTACTGTAGAAAAATGACTAACAAAGGAATACAGAAGGTCCTCCCAATGCCCTTCAGCACACTGAAAGACTAAGCCTGGAGGCTGTTAAGTAATACTGTGGGGAAAATGGAAGTGTTGTTTATGCTGAGGAACATAGGCTTTTCAAAGACGACTCCCCCTACGTACACACACACACACACACACACACACACACACACACACACACACACACACACAATGCCTTTTGTCTACAATACATACAGGAATGCATGAGCTGCGTTTCTAATGCGTTTTGAAAATGATATTCCTGAAAGAATAGTGCAGTTTTACGTTATCATGGTCTGAGAATTGTAAGCATTTTAAGCACCCTTCGTAGTGTTTAAAAATATTTTACCATCAGTTTTATATCATACAATGAGACCATGAAAAAACACCACAGACTGATCATCTGAGCATTATCAGTTTGAACTGTGAGTGTTTTTAATCCTGAAAACTTTTCTACTTAAAGCAGCTGGTTTAGTTTAGCAATTGCAGCAGAGTTTCATGAATAAGGCGGTGCTGTGAACCTGCAAGTTGTAGAAATTCCTGCATCACTAGAACATATAGTTTCAAACTGAAAATAAATGCAATACCTCTGTCTTGAATGACAGATACACAAGTTTGTGAAGAACAGACTGGAGTCATTCTGGATGTTTGTTGAACTGCATAAAATCTTGAGGCAAGTGAGGAAAGGGCGAGATGTGAATGTGAGAACAGTGTATGGATGAGTGAAGGAAGTGTGGTGGCTACTTCAAAATACAATCTCTTACTGCAGAAGTGCAGATAGCCGCTTGAACAGGCTTTTCCCTCCTTTGTTAGTATTAGCCTAAAACATAGAAAATGCTGGAGATCAAGACTATCATGGTACTAAAATAAATAAAAAAATTATGTGTGAGTCCTCCTGTGCATCTTAATATATTTAACCTAGAGGATAGCATTTGACCTCAACATTCACTTTTTTCAGTTCTTAAAAGGAGTGATTTCTTGATTTGTGGAAAAGACATTCCTTTGATTTGCAACTCAAAAGCCTGCTGGACCATCTTAAAAAAAAAAAAAATAGGCGTTGCCTTGCAAAGGGATTCTGTGGGGAAGTGTAGTAATGCGTAGCATTTCCATTACCACAGTTCATACTAGTTGCAGCCTCAGAGAACATTTTGCACTAAATCCTACTGCTGGTGGGAGGGAAAGACTTTGCTAAGAATAGGAAAACACCAGCTTGCCTCATAATGTATGCAAATGCTTAATTATTGTTTTCATTGCAATGCACTACAGAAGCATTATTAACCCATCTGGTTTCTGTACATCTCGGTGCTTTCTCTAACTTTGGTTTAACCTGTTTATTTGCCTATTCATTCATTCCTTGTTTGTTTTGAAAATTCTGATTTCATTACTTTGCCAAAGCAAAACTTAGCAGAAACACTTTGTGCATTGTGATAAAGTTTCTTTGTAAAGCCATAACTGCTTGGAATATTTTATGAGAAGATACATTTCATTTGCAAAAACATCCTTGCAGCTCTGATGACCAGGTAAAGGAAAATAGAAGAATAGAAATCATTTCAACAGTGTTTCAGTGCTGGACACAAGGTGGATACGGTTCCATTAATTCAGTATCAATTCATTTTTATCATCACATTAATACCATTAGCTTTAAAATGTAGCCTGTAGTTGGAATTACAGCAATCTGCTCATTTTCCCAGAACTGCAAATGAATTAAAATCACTGAAATGGAACTGACCCCAAACTGGAAAGGCAAACAATTTGCACAGGGTTGTTTTGGGTTTTTTCTTGTGCTGAACAAAAGACAAACGATGTGAGAGGAATGATAAGCCGGTTATTGAACGATTCTCTTGATAAGCCCAACAATGGATTTGAACTAAAGCAATTCTGTTTAATATCAATAAAGTACTTATGATTTCATTTTAATGTGAAAAATTAAAATTTTATGTGAAAAGAATGAGCGGTGCCAGAAAAAAATACACAGTTTTTATTATTATTATTTTAGTAATGTGATAGGTAACAGGAACTATGCACTTATTTTCTCATTACATTGACAGAGTTGGCTCAAATAACTGTTGCAATAATATGTCAGCCTGAACAATAATCCTTACTCCTCCAGATCTGAGGTTTTACGTCCTGAATGTTGAGTAATGTCAAAAAGTAGAATTTTAACAAGACAAGGTCATTTGCGATGTTAACTTTTATGTTTAATGTTGTTCCTAAAACCCATCTGTTAGCCCTGTCCAAACCTCCTGAATCAGCTCTGTGCTTCCATTGGGTCTTGAATAGAAAATTTAAATTTTGAGAGACTTGTGGTATTTTTAATCATTTCATCCCAAGTTCCACACGATTCAAAATGTTGGTTGTTTGACTTTTTCTAATATTGCATCTACGTTCTAGTGTAATAAAGATTACATGTTAATCACTTATTAACAACCAAGCTATTCCCTATTGACTATGGTTTATCTATATTTAGCTATGTAGATTTAATATTGACAGGCAGGTGTGAGGTTTCTTTGGCAGTATTTAATGCCTCAAGATGTGGTTTTAAAAAAACACATGAGACAAATGAAAAGGATGAATTGCAAAATATAGCAATGACATTTCATAATCAACGGAATATATTAAACTATTCAAATAAAAAGGTGCGATTTAGCATTGCTTAAAATCACATTATAATTCTCAAATTTATCATGTGGAAAATGTTGTGAATTTGTAACCGAGAATGAAGAATCCTCTGGAGTATTAGGACATCACACATTATATTTCTTGGCCAGGTGGTTATAACTGTGGTTTAAAATAGATTTTCATTTCAATTTCATTATTTATTAATGGCAATATTTCCTCAACAGAAAAAGTCTATTACTCCATTGTGCAGAAAGAATTTCCTCCATGCAAAGTGAAATGAAATGTTGCCTGTTGTGGCTTACACTGAGGCACGACATCTGTGTTCTACAAATATGAAATAATAAGCTATAGTTCATACTCTATTATCTTGAGTGTTACTCAATATTTCTGGAAAAATATGCTGAGTTTTATGTGTTAGTTTAGCTGAAGAGCAACATGGATGCTGCAAGGTTTCTGTCATATTTGTCCAGCAGTAAATGTCATCACCAGTTAATCATCATTTGATGTTATTCAATAAGATCAGCCGTTTATTTTTTACTAAACTATAAGAATACCTTATATGTGACTTAGGAACCGTGGTTTTTGTTCTTCAACCCCACTGTGAATAATTAATGGGCTATTGATTTATACTTATAAGAAATTGCCACTCAGAAACGGATATGTGCAGTTACAGACAGTGGAAAAAGAGAGCCTAGTAGTACTCAAGTGTGTAGAATTCCTTCTCTGAAGGCAACCTCACAAACTAACATGCTCTTCCAATACACCACTGTACAATTTCTTTCATTTTCAAAGAAAATGATCATAGGAAATGGTCTTATTTATTTCTGTTGATTTATTTTTGTCATATTTTTGTAAGACCTGAAATGGAATAATAAACAGTTTTAAATTTACAATTTGCCTGTCTGGTTCCGAGTTGTTTTAACTTATGTATACTGATTTTTTTTTTTTAACTTATGTTCTCTGATGTTCATGGTACTCATGAGATACATTCCTTAGTAGTAAAAAGGCTATTTAATATCCTATAATGAGATTTACTCGTTTCTATTTTTAAACCATTATGGTGCTTTAATAGCTGTATACATATTCTATTAATTGTAATACAGTGGTGAGGGAATGACTGTTTATCACGGCTGTAGCCTCTCGGATGTTTCACGACATTGACTCTGTAACTGTAAAGCGTTAAAATGTGCAACGTGTCGTTCATTAATAAATGAAACACTGTAATCTATGGCAAATTGCTGTAGTATAAGCGGAATGACACTCCACACCTTGCTGTTATGCGATGTTCGTCGACCTGCCGCAACCATACGATCTGTTGCGCGTTACTTCTTATATAACAGCACGGATTGGAAAGTAGTTCCGGCTGTAACATGAACGATAGATTAATGTAAATTCAAATATGTTATTGTTTCCATAGTTCATACACAGGGACATGTACTCGTACTCGTGTACTCGGGTCTTGTACATAATCTAAAAATAACAATATACGGATTAAAAAGTAGGTTGTATAATAATCATGAATCAATGAATAAACAAATTAGTTTATGAATACATCTACCGTGTTATAGAGACTTTTAGCTACTAATCCCTGAAAAACATACCTCACGCCGGAGTACATTTTCTAAATCTGGCAACCCACCGCTTTCTGTTAGGTGCAGTCCATCGGCTAGTCTCACGTCCAATTAATGTTTGTTGTTAGACTGATGGTTTCTCCAAGCGTGGTTTCATTTTGTACTGCTAGTTTACTGCGAGTTTGACAGACAGGGAAGAAGGACTCGGATACAACTCAGCTATCTGAATGATAGGCGGTTGGTCACTTTGTCGGCATAAAATTACTTTTGGCCCTGTGGTTGTTTAAGCTAGCTACCACCAGCTAGCCGTTTAATCCTGCTTTGCTAGCATACCTACTAGCGGTGGAGGTTTCCAAGGCAGCACTTTTGGATCCTAATTAGAGTATCACGATGGACAAAGTAAGTGAATTGCCTATTTTTTGTTTTTTACTTGTTTTATCAGAACATATATTCGCTAACGGATCCAGAGCTGTGTTTTATTTAGCTAGCGTGCTACGTAATATTGCTAACTAGCTAATGTTGCTAGGGTTAGCCAATTTTTTTGTGTGTGCCATATTTCAAAGCTGTGGCAGTTTCTGGCTGGATTGATTTACTACAATCGACTCTAAATCACGTAGAACCGTTAGTTTGGATATGCCAACTAATTTTGCCAGTGTTTTTTTTTATTTTTATCAATTACTCAATACTTAAATAGCAGGTTGTTTACGTTAGCAGTGAAGCTAGTAGCTAAGCCAGCTGCTATCATTATGGCTTCTCTTTTTAGCTGTTTATATTGTTCGTAACTCGAGAAGATCAACAAAACAATAGCTTTTAGTTATATATAATGTATAAATAATACGCTGATCTTGTTAACACTGTGGACCTTAATGTCTTTGGCGTAATTGTTAAGCAGGTGTGGTGATAAGGTGACCTGAGTTTACAGCTAGACACCATCGCCAGCATTAGCTCGAGATCTGGATTGGGAACGCCCAGGCTGGTCCAAAACACGCAAACCAGCTTTATCACCGGAACCGATACACAAAAAAGCCCCGAGGAACCAGAACCAGTGATTGAACTTTAAAATACGATGACTTATAAGATCCAGCTGTTCGTATTAGATGTCACTTTCTGGTCCGTTGCTTATCTGTGCATCTCGATTGTGATTATATATCTGACATAAACTGATTAATTTACAGCAGTTATTCACTGATGATGAAGAATATTTTTTGTGTGATTGAAGTCTAGACTTTCAGCATTAATTCAATGTGTTTAACAAAAACAGAACAACTGCCTGATAAGCAGTTTCATAACCAGTTGTGGTCTGTTTCCTTATTATCGTTTGATAAATGAAGGAGATAAAAGGTCTGGTGTTGATTCCAAGTGTTGAATTGCATTTGGCAGCTGTTCATGGTTACTCTCAGTATGCAGTCCAAAGAGGTGTAGATGCAAATAAAGGAGGCAATCATTAGGAAGAAAAAAAAACAAAGCAGACCTATCAAAAAGAGAGCAGAAACCGTAAGAGTTGCCAAATCAACAATTTGGTACATTCTTAAAAAGAAGGAATGCGCTGGTGAGCTCAGCATCACCAAAAAGGCCTGGAAGACCACAGAAGACAACCAGACCGGATGATCGTAGAATTCTTTCCTTGTTTTTAAAAAAAAAAACACTTTGTCACAATATCTAGCCAAGTAACGAACGCTCTCAAGGAGGTAGACATGTCATTGGAAAAGTCCACAATCAAGAGACACCTTCATGAATGTAAATACAGAGGGTTTATCTCAATAAATAAAGAAAATAAAGAAATGTGAAATAGCGGTAACAATCAGGAACAGAAAGGCCAGATTAGACTTTGCTAAAAAGCCTTCCCAGTTCTGGTGGGAAGAGAAGAGTATGGAGAAGGAAAGCATGGGCTCATGATCCAAATCATACCACATCATCTGACAAAGATGGTAGACATGGGCATGTGTGGCCGCCAATGGAACTGGGTCACTGGTGTTATTAATGATGTGACTGCTAATGGAAGTAGCAGAACGAATTCGGAAGTGTATAGAGCTATACTTTCTGCTCAGATTCAGTCAAATGCAAAACTGACAGGACAGTGCTTCACAATACAGATGAATAATTGAAAGCAACCCAGGAGCTTCTTAAGGCAAAGAAATGAAATGTTCTTAAATGGCTGTCAGTCAACCCACTTGAGCATGCTTTTCACTTACTGAAGGCAAAAATGGATCCATAAACAAGCAGCAACTGAAGGCGGCTGCAGTAAAGGCTTGGCAAAGCATGTCAAGGGATGAATCTTAGCATTTGGTGACGTCCATGGGCTCCATATTTAGACAGTGATTGATTTGCATCCAAGTATTAAAAATGGTGCTCATATTTATAATTGTTAGTTTGTTCTGTTACTTCTGAGCCTGTGAAAATGAAGGGACTGTGTAAAAAATGGCTTTAATTCCTAAACGGTTAATGCAATATTTTTGAATTATTAATTAAATAAAGTCTAGACTTCAATCACATCTTGATGGCTTCTTTTCACATCTTTGTGGAGATGTACAGAGGCAAAATGTAAAAATTGTCACTGTTCCAATATATTTGGAGGGGACTGTATCTGTTGAGGGTTGCTGGGAAGCTGGAGCTGATTTTGCATCCTAGCTGATTTGGGGTGAGCGGTGGGGTACACCCTGCCCAGATCACCAATCATTCGCATGGTTCATACAGAGAAGGAAAAAACCTCCACATTCACACCTTAGTGCAAATTAGAGTAGCGAGTTGACCTAATCTGTACATCTTTTGGCTGTGGGAGGAAATCGGAGCACCTGCAGGAAACTCATGCACAGAGAGAACACACAAACTACACACAGAAAGGCCGCAGTCGGCTGGTGGGTTTGAACCCAGAGCCTTCTTGCTGTGAGATGTGATAGTATTTGTAGAAAAAATTTTTGGTAATATTCTTGTTTTTCATCCAATATGCCAAAACGGATCAATTTGTTTGATGATTCAACCTGTACTGGTCTTGTGTTTGTCCAATTAGACGCCCTCTAGGACATTTATGTCCCATCCCTTGGACTGGACTTGCTCTACAGTAGCGACGTGTTAGCCGCAAATCATTTTCCGGTTCGTTTTTTTGCCTGCGCATCTTCCCGCATGCTATATTACCTTTTGCAACGTCCTTTGATTATATTTAACTAAGCCTAACCGTTTACCTATAAACATACTATTCGGATACATCAGAAGCCTCCTAGTGATGACACCTCGACACTCTGTTACTGTCTACGTCATTGAAGGTCGAATGCAACAACAACGCATGGCATTTCCTTGTCCCATGATATTGTCCTCATTAAAGTGGACAGTTGTATGTGAAGGCGGCAATCTGAAATCCTCTCCTTATTTTGCTAGATTACAGTGCTCTTGTCAAATTTGTTTAGAATCAGAAGGGTATCATATCTCGGATGCAATTGGCTATTGTCTAAATTAGTCAAGCCCTTTAATAGCCCTCTTCTACTCTGAACCTCTGCAGCCGTTTGATGGGAACTTTAATTAGCTAACCTAGCCTAGGTTAGGATATGTCCCACTTTTCTCAAATTCATGTCATATATTGAGTGTCGCAACGTAAACTTTTTCTACATATAACAATTCTGTTCTTCCCAGGCGGATTTCCTGAAAGGTCTCCCTGTCTACAACAAGACTAACTTCAGTAGATTCCACGCAGACTCCGTGTGCAAAGCATCGGTAATCTTTTTAACCGTTCCGACATGTGAAACGCCTGCGTGACCATCACGCTTTGACGGATGGGGTGTGGTTGTCGTCTCAGTACGCAGTAGATATGTTATTGATTGCTTACAATTGCGCAGGACATTTTCAAAGTATTTATAATCTGTTACAGAATAGAAGACCATCAGTTTATCTGCCAACACGAGAATATCCATCAGAGCAGAGTAAGTGTTCAGATGACCTGCTGTTGCATGTATGGCGGATACACATCCATCCTGACTGTATGTGTCCTCTCTCCACAGTTATTGTCACAGAGAAAACAAACATTCTTTTGCGCTACCTCCACCAACAGTGGGACAAAAAGGTACGTGCATCCTTATGTATGTAAAAGTACTCTTGAAATTACTGTAGCAGGCAGCGTCGTATGTAAGCCACCATGATTACAAGCTTATCCTTGCTTATGAATGTCAGATATTCATTTTGGGCTAACATCTGCGTTCCTCTCAGTGCTCAGAGTGAAGGCACTGACCGCAGAGTATGAAACGGAAACTCTTGAAGCTCCTCAAATGTTGTGCTAAAAGAAGATTGTGATATAATGTGTGGTGCAATAACAATAATTCGTTTATTACTGATATGTTAGCAGTCTTCTTTCCCACACAATTCTGAAGCTATGAGTTTAATAACAATGTTCACTCCATCAGCAGTGGCTGTAGGTGTTACTCTTATTCATCACGAGACAAGCAGAGTGTTTTTACTTTTGCAATATTGTGCAACACGTCATTTGAACGCTTCCCCGCAATGGAATTAGCCCTCTGATATTTGTCACCTCATTCAATTTAACAAATTAATCACCGCATTATTGTTATGAAACTCAGAACGATAAACCTGAAAAGCCCCTTTCAGGATTGCGAGCAATGTTGCCTATTTATTTTTTTCTGTTTGCAGTATGACTCCACAAATCCCTATTTATAAATAAGTAATAAAAAAAGTACCTATCTGAATAAAGGCAATCACTGTGCTGCAAAAACATGAAATTCAATCTACAAATTGAATTGCATTTTATTAGTTACATGCAGAAAGCCAGAAAGAAAAGCAAACATAAACACTCACTGAGCACTTTTTTTTAGGAACACTGTGCTAATACTGGGGAGATCCTTGTGCTCCCAGAACAGCCTCAGTTCTTCATGGCATGGATTCCATAAAATGTTGGAAACATTCCTTTGAGATTCTGGTCCGTGTTGACAAGATTGCATCACACAGTTCTTGCAGATTTTTCCGGTGCACTTTCATGTGCACGTATCTTGTTCTACCACATACCAAAGGTGAGCTATTTAATTCAGATCCAGTGACTATGAAGGCCACTGAAAAACACTAAACTCATTGTCATGTTCATGAAACCAGACGACTGAGATGACTTTTGCTTCGTGGCATCATGCTTTAACATGCTGGAAGTAGCCATTAGAAGATGGTAAATGGTGGTCATGGTCTTGCGCATGATCAGCAACAATACTCCAATACACTGTGGCATTCAAGCAATGACTGATTAGTATTAATGTGCCAAGAAAACATTCCCCACACCATTACACCACCTCCACCAGCCTGGGCTGTTGACACAAGGCAGGTTGGGTCCTTGGATTCTTTTTTTTTTTTTTTTTTTTTTTTTTTTTTTTCATTAAATTCTGAACCTACTATCTGTGTGCCTTGAGATTCATCAGACCAGGCTCCGTTTTTCCAGTCTTCAACTGTCTAGTTTTGGTGAGTCTGTGCCCACTGCAGCCTCAGCTTTCTGTTCTCGGTTGACAGAATTGGAAGCCAACGTGGTGTCCTGCTGTTGTAGCTCATCGGCCTCAAGCCTCGACATATTGTTCATTCTGAGATGCTTTTCTGCTCACCACAATTGTACAGAGTGATTATCTTAGTTACTGTAGGCTTTCTGTCAACAGAACCAGTCTGGCCATTCTCCTCTGACCTCTCCTCAACAACGCGTTTCTGTCTGCAGAACTTCCACTCACAGGATATTATTCTTTATTGCACGATTGCGTATACTCTAGAGACTGCCGTATGTGAAAATCTCAGAAACTACTCAAATGAGCTCATCTGGCACCACAATCCTGCCACGAGTCACTGAATCATGAAGATCAATTTTTTTTTTTATTCATATGTTTTAGTAGTGATTCTGTAAAGCTTGATGATTACACTGTACAGTTAATGCAGAATCTGAGTCTGTAAGAAACTATCAGGCATTCCCTTTATCTGGATTGTAAAGCACCCTGGCCAGTAATGGCTTCGCTCCAGGACAAAGTCAAATCCTTTTCCTCTTCATCTGATTACAGCTCTGGCTCACGGAGGGAAATGCACTTTGGTGAAGTGCAGTTCAGTTGAGCTCTTTTCTGACATGCATTAGCAATTACGAGCCTCTGATGATTGTTCTTTTGTGTGTTGTGACATTGCAGTTCTACAAATTTAGGGGAAATTATTTCTCAGGATTTCTCTTTTGGCTAATGGCCCTAGCTTTCTAAACGGGTTTTATTTGGAAGCTGTTGTGGAAAGGGAAACTGTGTAGAATTGTACAGATCCTCTTCAGAGAGAACCCAGAAGAACCCTTTAATGTGCTAGATTCAATCATTTTGGCATAGTGGCTTGCAAATGATGTGACGCCAGTTACATGATAAGTAACCTTTTGTGTACATTGTATTTGTGTGCAGAACGCAGCCAAGAAGCGGGAACGGGAGCAAGAGCAGGGTGAAGGAGGCAGTCCTGCACCTTCACGCAAAATCGCACGGACCGACAGTCAGGAAATGAATGAAGACTCCTAAACTGGATTGTTACCAAGCAGCACAGGGACAGGCACAAAAATGACAGCCTTTTCAGAATAATACATGGTCTACATTTCTTGTAGACACCTGCACATGAGACTGGCTTTAAAAATGAAAGCGAAAAGTGAGACCTTTTTATTTTGGTTGGGTTTTTTTGTTTGTTTGTTTTTTTTTTTTTTGGTTGTTTTTTTTTAAATTAAGCGCTTCCTGTCAAACTGTCCCATTGTGCATCCTTGCCGCCTGGTGATAAACACTTAGGGTCACTATTAGCTTCCACTGCCACTGAATCTGTGGACCTGGTGCACTGAAATTTGCTCAGGTAGGGTAGGGAGACTTGAGTGCTGGCGCTAAGATACATCAGTCTTCAACGTGCAGGAATTTGGCAGTGCGTGGCAAACTTAGACTGTGTCACGCAGTGTTGTGTGTGTGTGTGTGTGTGTGTGCGTGCGCACAAATTTTAAGTCCGGTTTAAGAATCATTCTCACTAGCACAGCTGTGGATTTTTTTTCTGTTCTGGCAGGCAAGTCAGTTCATAGACATATGAAAATAAAGCTTATTTTTTTGGGACAAATTTAGCTGTAGGAGTATTGGTGTAAGTGACGTGGTATCTTCCTAGCGTGTGCCTAATTGTGCATGAAAGCACTGTTAAGATTTTTTTCACATTGATCGATGTGTTGGGAATTGTTCCACAGTGGTACTGTCTACAAAATGACGCCTCTTACCAAGGAATCTTCCAACTTTCGGTCTAGTCCTGAATTTGTAAATGATGGTGAGTTCAAATATCTACCGCCGTCCATCCGATTACACCCTTTGCAGATTCTGAGGCAGTTGGATTTTTCCATCCAGTGTTCCACTGAAAACATGATTGAAAGCCCTATGTGCTAGACCAATTCAGGTATTTTTTCCTGCACATGATGGTTATACTTGGATAATAGTAAAGACGGTTTGTTATGTGTTGGACGTGAGTGCCATGCTTTGGTTCTATGCTTGGTCTTCGAGCAGTAATCAGAGCTACACTACTACCTTTTATCTCCTTGAATAAACATGAATGAAAAAAACATTCAGATATGTTATTGTAATAGCGCAACACGTAACAAAAGAGGTTTGTGCATGTGGCCCTCATGTTTTTAACTAAAGTATATCCCGTTTATGGTGTTGAGACCACTGGCTAAATGCAACGTGAGGAAAGTCTAAGGTGTCAGTAGTTTCGCTTCAAGTGTTCCTTTTCCCTCTTCACTGCAAAGTTTTGTTGTGTGTTTGTTGTATTATTAAAAGTTTGCAATGCCGAACAAGCCAATAGTGCTGGCTAAACCATGTGTAATAAACTCTAGCATTGCTATGGCACTTGAGCTTGGTAAAAGAATGCATCTGAGCGTAAGCCCTTAATAGTTAAGGATCTTTATAGATGCCTAGACTTGTATTTTATTACATTTTGTTAAAGTTTTACATGTAACTGGCTGTAATCAGGTATATACCGACCGTAATATATCTTTTCTTACACAGCCACCACCATTTATTGACACATGATTTAAAAAAAAAGAGCAAAAATTATCATTATAACTAGAGACGGCAGCAATGTGTTCCCCGGTATTGGGTCGATACCAGTAAAAAAAAAAAAAAAAAATGGTGTATTGGCTGAAACAACATATCAGATTGGAACTGGATTTTTGTTTTTTCGATTTGTTTGGGGTTTTTTGTGTTAGGATTGATTTTATTACATTTATACTATATTTGTGATGTTTACATACAAATGATTTTTGTGTGAAAAAGTTTAAGTTCAGTTTAAAAAAAACAAACAAACAGAAATTATTGGATGATCAGCTGATACTGAAGGTTTCAATATCAGTATTGGAAAAGTGATATTGTGACGTGTGTGATATTGGGGCCCTCCCCACATGTTTCTGATTTTAACCAAACCAGTCTCGATCATTTGAAACACATGGGGGATTGGAGGATCTTTTTGTCACCTTTAAATAATCTGTTAATATCTCAAAAACTGAAGCATCACAAATGAAAATTTTTACGGCACGAACGAAGCAACCTAACTAACCAGCCCAGTTTGGTTGAAATCAGAAACACACAGGGTGCCAACTTCACACCGATTACATAATCGTAAACAAATATTAATATCTCAAGAACCGAGGTAGTACAAACGAAACTTTTTGCAGCACAAACGCTTTAGACGGGTTTGGATGAAACTGGAAACAAATGGGGTGCCAAGTTCACAGTGACGCCGCACTCTGTAAAGAAAGTTTTATATCTTTAAAACTAAAGCAGCACAAACGATCATTTCTATGGCACAAAACAGTACAGATGCAGCACAGACGATTGGGACTGGTTTGGTTAAACTCAGAAACATATGGGGGGCCAACTTTACATGAGATATTGTCATCTCTAATTATAACGGTATTATAACTCAAAAAGTGGCCAGTTTATTGCGTCTGCACCACGTTCAGCCATCGACTAGAAAACCACGCAAACAAGTTAAGGTATGTTTCACCACTGAGGATCCAAAGCTGAGAGCTGGACAAGCCAATCGCCTTGAGGTTAAACACCTGAGATGGAGTGCAGGAGTGTCATTTGGATTGAGGGTGCTAAAGTGATTCATATTCACATGATTCTTGACACACATAGAAATCCAGTGGAGTGCTGGTAGGAGAGATTACTTCTGAAATCAGACCAACAATTAGGACTGATGTAGTCAAAACTGTACATAAATGCAACTTGTATGCAGCTTTGAATAGTGTGTTTAGTGATCATGAGAGTTAAGGCCATCATCCAAAATCCATCCATCATCTATACCGCTTTATCCGTCTGGGTTGCGGGGAAGCTGGAGCCAATCCCAGCATCTTGGGGTGAGAGGCGGGGTACACCCTGGG
>JAQQZR010000007.1:5725749-5747183 GCA_030068235.1 Notoglanidium macrostoma
TCCGCACAGAAAGGCACCCTGGGTGACCCGGGGATGGAACCCAGGACCTTCTTGCTGTGAGGCGACAGTGCTAACCAGCACAACGCCGTGCCGCCATCACCCAAACTTCATCAGATTATTATGAGCTGTGTGTTAGATGGACACGCATGGATGAGATGGTGAGGAAGTATGTCATGCGCACTGCTGGCATGTGTAGAGGGGAAAAAAAAGGAATGCATACTATGAAAAGAACCTGATACCCTCTGTTAAATAAGTGATGCTTTTATGAATAGGTGCTCTTGTGAGGACTGATAGTCATTTATTTCACTAAATGCCAGAATACTTCAGTGCAAAACCTAATTGAGTCTGCCTGAAGGTTAAAACTTGGCCACAGTCAGATCTTTTAACAAGGTAATAAACCCAAACAACAAAGAAATGGCCACATTTGAAGCAGTCCACGTGCACAAAATCAAGAATATATGAGAGCCTGAAATGTTCTGCAAGGTAGAGTGGTCAATGATCCATATACAAGTGTCTTCTTTTTAAACCTTTTTAAACAGACTCTGTGATCATTCTTTGTAGGAAAAGATTGGCAAAATATTAATTGTGAAGTGCACATAATTTTGAAATTAAACTATTTAGGAAAACTTACATTCACTGAGCACTTCATAAGGAACACTGTGCTAATACTGAGCAGGGACTCCCTTGATCTCAAGAACAGTCTCAATTCTTTGTGGCATGGACTCCATATGAGGTTGGAAACATTAATTTGAGATTTCTCAGGTGCGCTTTCATGCTGTGAATCTCCCATTCTGCAACATCCCGGATGTGGATTCTGATCTGGTGACTGAAGAACACTGAACTCTTTGTCATGTTCATGAAACTAGTTTGAGATGACCTCTGCTTTGTTACATGGTGCTTTTATTAGAAAATGGGTAAATTGCGGCCAGGAAGGGATGCACATGGTCAGCATCAATACTTCAATAGGCTGTAGTGTTCAAGTGATGATTAATTGGTATTAATGGGCCCAAAGTGTGCTAAGAAAACATTCCCCACACCATTACACCACCTCCGCCAGCCTGGACTGTTGACACAAGGTTGGTTGGGTCCATGGATTCATGGTTTTGGCTTTGAATTCTGAACCTACTGTATTATCTGTATGCCTTGAGATTCATCAGACCAGGCTACATTTTTCCAGTCTTCATCTGTTCAGTTTTGGTGAGTCTGTACCGACTGCAGCCTCAGCTTTCCGTTCTTGACTGACTGAAGTGAAATCCAATGTGGTCTTTTGTTGTAGCACATTCACCTCAAGATTCAATGTGTTGTACATTCTGAGTTGCTCTTCTGCTCACCATAATTATAGAGAGTGGTTATCACTGTTTACCTTCTGTTTCATGCAATTTTCTAATCAGCTAATCGTGTAGCAGCACTGCAATGCATTGAATTATGTAGATACAAGCAGTTTTTGGTAATGTTCACAATATCCATTAGAATAGGGGCAAAAAATTATTTCAACCGTGGCATGATTGTTGGTGCCAGACAGGCTGGTTTGAGTATTTCTATAACTCCTGATTTCCTGGGATATTATGCACCAAACTCTCCAGTGTACTCAGAATGGTGCAATAAAGAAAAACCACCAAGTGAGCAACCGTTTTACAAACCGTAATGCCTTAATGATGAAAAAAGTCAACGGAGAATGGCCACACTGGTTTTGCTGACAGTAAGGCTTCAGTAACTCAGATAACCACTCTGTACAATTGCGGTGAGCAGAAAAGCATCACGGCCACAATTTACCCATCTTTTAATGGCAACGTCCAGCGTTATAATGCACCATGTCACAAAACAAAAGTTGTCTCAAACTGGTTTCATGAACATGACAATGATTTCAGTGCTCTCCAGTGGATTTCCCACTCACCAGATCTTAATCCAGTAGAACACCTTTGGGATGTGGTAAAATGGGAGATTCGCAGCATGAAAGTGCACCAGAAAAGTCTACAGGTACTGCATGATCCAATCATGTCCAGAATGACCAGAATCTCATTGGAATGTTCCCAACATCTTGTGGAATCCAAGACATGAAGAACTGATGTTTTGAGAACAAACGGAGGCCCTACCCAGTGTTAGTACAGAGTTCCTAATAAAGTGCTCAGTAAGTCAGAACACCATATAAACTATGACAGAATGGTGATAACAATTGTCTATAAATGCTTAATCTTTAGTAATTAGTTTTTGGCTATAAATATGACCATTCGAAGTTCTTACGTTTTGTTTAGCACAGGCGCTTGTGCACGTGACTTTTTCTTAATCTCTCTCTGCTCGTCCAACAACAAATCAACCAGCAGAGGGCGCTATTGTTATTGGAGAATACGAGAAGCAGAAGCTCCATAACTGCTTGCTCTGGCAGCAGATGGCCTGCAGGTGTAATCCCTCTCTAAGATGTAGAGTTACAGTTAGTAGTCCTAAAAGAAATAAACAGACTTGGACTAAAGGCAGACAACGGATAGACATGCTTTAAAAGTTTCACACAGAGAAGTAAAGTAGCTGTGATTTTAAGGTCTTCCCCAGAACAGATCCAGGTTGGATTACACTGTTGGATTACCTGCAGCAGATTATCGGCGTCGTTTCTCCACAAGACTACAACTGGATGAAGAGCAGCTATTACGGCTTGTTTATGCATCGCTTTAGTTATTTATTAGGTAAGAAACTTGCGAAGCAAATGAACTCCAGTTAATGTTTTATTATTTAAAATTAAGATTTTGTATTTAGAGTGTGTTAAACCGAAATTATTTCAAATGAAAATGTAATGCTTAAATGTAAACAACTGCTCCTGGCCCTAAATATAGCACGTAAGATAAAGCTTTAGATTTAAAAATCTTTAAAACCATTATAATCTGAATTAATGCCCAAGGGCAACAATTAAATATTTTTCATGCTCATATTAAATATTTCTCTAACAATGCAAGTAGCCTGTATATAGTAATATTCAGTCTTGTATTAGTGTAGTCTTCTATTTCTTCCACTCATCTAATTGTAAAAACAAAAAAAAAATGTAAATACTTATCTAATGGTTTGAGGTTCAGTTGCAATACTTTCACAGCTACTTGCGGAGAGAGCGTGCTCCAAATCTCTACTATTGTATGTCAAACACTATAAATCTTTTATATACACATGAGAAACATTACAATATAAAGCAATTATTTTGGTTTTTTCCCCATTCTTTGGTGTTTCGTGTATCAGTACTCAGACGTATTATTTAGCACTCAAAGCAATAATGCATTTCAGCATGAATGCAGTTTTGCACTAAGATGAATTTAGGGAAGCTAAGTCATTATTTGGTGTTAATCTAAGACAGAGAGGCATTTTGGTGGTTCCTGACTCATCATCATGAGAGAAAAGAGACTATAAATGGTAGAAAACTTTAAGTCAGACATTCAACAGCCATCTATTAATAATAAAGTGCTCAATTTATATGATGTTTTTGTATGGATTCTGATTCCTCCTCCCCAGGGCATGGGCCAGAGTGGATCTTGCCACAATGGGCCTCTATTAGCACTTGTCCCATTTCCCATTTTTGACCACTAGGTGCTCAGGATCTAAGTGGGCCTGCATGTGTTTGAGTTGCCCCAAGAACGTACATGATCTAGAAAGGTGATGCTTGCAACATTTTTTTTTATCCTTGGCCACTCAGAAGAGGTAATCAGCATTTTAACATAATTTAAAATGTATGGAGTTGTGCATGATGACTTTATGAAGATTAACTGCTGATATAAACACATGGGTCCCTGTGGACAGACTGCAAGTGATAAACATTAATAATCAAACTCTAAAATACTACACCAGTAGTAGATTAGTAGCAGGGAATATTCCTAGATGCAACTATCTCACAGTATGTATTTCTCATTTCAGAAGTGCAGGGCCACCTGCGTTTACCAACAGGTTGTTGTGAAATTCTCTCAGCCACAGAAGATCACTATGCTGACCGGCTTCGTAGATGGAATTCTCTGTTGTTTATCAGGGAAGTCTGCAAACATCGTAGTCCCTATTAAAACATCTGAGCCCGCTGACCATTTCGAGTTTGTGGAGGTAAAGCCTGGCAGAGTTATGCGTATTTGTCATATCATCCCTCAGCGAGCTCTGATAGAGGAACCAGAAACAGGGGAAGTAGGTACTGTGAGCTGTAAGAGGAAAATCACAGTGTATCACAACGGACAGTTATTCATTGAGAACGTGAGTGAAGCAACTCACTCAGAGCTGGTGCACAGCCAAAATGGAGAGCGTGCAGTGGAGGTAGATGTTCTGGACAGTAACAACGCAGAGTCCAACATGGCAGTAGCACATGAGCAGCCACAACGCAGATGGTGCAAACCCAAGCGTACCGTGATGATTGACTGCGAACGCAAGATCACCCGGTGCAAAGAGACACACTCTGACGTGGCCTTGTTCTTCATTCACGGAGTCGGAGGCTCTATGGATATTTGGGAGAATCAGCTGGACTATTTCTCTCAGCTCGGTTATGAGGTGATCGCACCAGACCTAGCTGGCCACGGAGCCAGCTCTACACCCCAGATCACAGCTGCCTACACATTTTATGCCCTTGCTGATGATGTTAGAATCATATTCATGAGATATGCAAAACGGCGGAATATTCTCATCGGGCATTCATATGGGTAAGGCTGACTCTTTCTGTGCTGTCTTATTCATTCAGTCTTGTTTTTTCTACTTCAAGGGATTTGTCTTTCCTTTTGCCCTTTAGTGTGTCTTTCTGCACCTTTCTGGCCCATGAGTATCCAGATCAAGTTCACAAAGTGGTGATGATTAACGGAGGTGGGCCTACAGCCCTGGAACCCAGCCTCTGTTCAGTCTTCAATCTGCCAACTTGTGTACTACACTGGTTGTCACCATGCCTATCATGGAGCTTCCTCATGTAAGTTTATTGTAAAAAGCCATTTTTCCTTGGCAATTCTGGCTGTTATAATGGCCACAAGCATGTCATTATTTCTGCTACGATTATCGGGACTAATGGTTTGTTTCTCTAGGGCTGGTTTTGCTCATCAGGGCCCGAAGGAAAAGAAACTCCTGAAAGAGAAAAATGCTTTCAACGTATCATCTTTTGTATTGCGGTCGATGATGAATGGGCAGTACTGGCCAGAGGGTGATGAGGTGTATCATGCTGAACTCACTGTGCCAATCCTCCTGGTCCATGGCATGTATGACAGATTTGTGCAAATACAAGAGGATCAGCGCATGGCAGAGGTAAACATTTTAGTGTTGATCATTTTTAATTTAGTAATGGAAACATTCAGTAGATCCAGAACACCACTGCACACCAACAAACTATGGTATATGAAAGTCATGAACAGTCCAACAGTGTAATATTCACTCAATGTCCTCACAGATACTACTTCTGGGCTTCCTGAAAGTCATCGAAGAAGGAAGCCACATGGTGATGATGGAGTGCCCTGATACAGTCAATACTTTGTTGCATGAATTTTTCCTTTGGCAGCCAGCCACTGTCTCCAAACCCAAACAAGAAACAGGACATCCAACAAACGCTAGCAAAACCAGCGCCTCGAAGGAAACAGCAAGGCTGACAACTGAGCCCAAGACTGCAGCAGTAGAGCAAAACTCAATAAGGCCAATAACTCTCCCAAAGACTACAAAATGTGCATAATAATACATCAGAAATCATCTATATAGACAGATCTACTAGCGTAAAAAAGCAAATCAGAGCTATTCAGTAGTGAGGAAAAAGGACATTATATTTTCTATCAGAGTTCTGAAAACTTCAGGCTTTCCTGAACTGAGTCTTACTTGCACATATCTCAATCACAAATCATAATATGATAATATATTGTATATCATATTTATAATCCCTGATTATCGTTTATATCTGATTATCTTAAGTGAAAAAGAGGAAAAAAACACAATTAAAGATTCCCATGTAAAACACTTCTGACTCTACATCACCTCCCTCTGGTGCTGTGCTGCCACTACAAGCACTGAGGTTTTTCTAAATTGCCCCAGGAGCAAACAAGTGCATCGGTTTATTCATGGTGCCCAGAAATACACAGCCATGCCAGTCAGGGTGCATTCTCAGGATAGGCCGCAGATCACCACAACCCTCAGCCTGACCAGGTTAAATCAGGTATTGAAGAGGAGTCAATGTCTTCTTCATACTCGCTTTTCATTTATTGTGGACTAAACATAATTTTATGAATTCTGAGTATATAACTTGTGTTCTGTTAGAGACCCAACACTATTAGTTATAATTATCGGCATTATATATTATTATTATATAATCTTTCAGTTTTAATAAGCAAATACTAACCATCCAAGAGGGACATGGAGTATTAATTTTCATATCCACTTTCTCCTTCTTGATCCCTAAAGTGTGAGCACATCTGCGCTATTGTCTCTTTTGTAATGGACTTTTATTTTGGATTCATCTGGTCATTTTTCACAAAAAAACGGCCAATATGCATGTTAGGCGAACCTCTCAAAATGTAGCACAGTAAAGCACTGAATGTGCATATTGATTCCCCCCCCAAACAAGTTTTTACATTTGCAGCTGAATATTTTTTGTTCTCTTTACAAATGCATCAACCTGTTCATGAAGTAAAATAAAAACCAGGGAAATTGCTTCTATATTAAAGTGTTATTTATCAAATGATAAAACATTCAAAATCCATTCTAAACTACACACATCAATGTCCACTGGCTTCTGTAAACCCATTGTACATAAATTGGGCAAAAGGTTACATTTTGAAAGTCAGAGCTTTAACATGCAGCAGCTTTTCTCAATAAGGAGACAAATTCCATGTGTTGGAAGTCACTTTTATTTACATCAATAATGGTCTACTTCAGAGGAATGAAGCGGGAGGAGTGGGTGGCTCCAATACCAGGACGACCGTGCTTAACAGGCTTGTATGTAATGGAGAACTCTCCAAGGTAGTGACCAATCATCTCAGGCTGCCAAAATAATAAAAATTAAAAAAATAATAAATTAAAGAGAGAGAGAGAGAGAGAGAGAGAGAGAGACAGACATTAAAATCAGTCATTTACATAAGCTTGCTTTATCTGGGATCAACTCATTGTGTCCCGTTAATAAAATAAGTGCTTGGTTTGATCACAACCTGATCAAATCACAAATGGCACAGAACAGAACTAGACTTGGACTAGTCAGTGAATATCCTTCAATACATGCAACTTGAAATGTATAGGGCACAAATCATGGTGAGAAACCAAAATGCCAATTTGTCCCTCAGTTAATACTGTTCAAGTCCCCTTTGAAACACAAGGGTTTGGTAAAAATTTCCCCTCAAATTTGTGAAAGAAAAAAAAAAGCCCATGACTTCAGTAGCCTCAATCCACATTCAGCTCAACATAAAACTCGATCTTTCCTGTTGCCTCACCTTGATTTCAACCTGGTTGAAGGTCTTGCCGTTGTACACGCCGACCATGGAGCCCACCATCTCAGGCAGGATGACCATGTCCCGCAGATGGGTCTTCACCACCTCAGGCTTTTCCATAGGAGGTGCCTCCTTCTTGGCCTTGCGCAGACGTTTAAGGAGAGACTGCTGCTTCCTCCTCAAGCCACGGTTCAACCTCCTCCTCTGGCGAGCGCCATACAACTGCATGAGCTGCTCACTGAATTAACATACATTTGAGGCAATTTGAGATACATAAAAAAACAAGGCAATAACTTGGCAAATTCTTAAAAAGAAGAAGGAGCAAGCACAGTTTTACGTGATAAACTGAAGCATGATTAGTATTTTTCAACTCCAAGGAATAGGCAGAGATGCTACTGCGACAATTCCATTTATCTTTATGTTCTGGTTTAACAACAACACTGTGTTTGGTAGCTATATATAGTTTTCACACCAACATACTAGAAATACAATGATACTGTTAAGCCTAGCCAACATTAACTAATTAGCGGTGTATTGACCACTGCATTAAATCACAAACTCTTCATTCACAAGGTGCAATGCCAAGCACTGAGAAATCTTAAGGTGTCAAGGAACAAAGTGATCAGCCAGTTGATTTTCATATACCTTTACTTAATAAAAACACCACAAATAAAGTCTCAGAAGTAATCATAAAATAATACTTATTGCAGATGTTCAGACAACTACATTAGTTCAGGCATGCAAATTCTCTTTTGGAGTCTGTTTATAACTTAACTGATTACAGCCAGTGACAAAAGGTCTGTTCAACTCTCACTCTGGTTGAACACTGTAGTGGAAAGTGCTTAGAACTGAGCTTGGTTTAACTTTCACATATAAAAGTTTTGGCTAAAAAAAGTGTAAGTAAATACACTACTTTTAGCACAACATGCATTTTTACAAATTTTTTTTTTTTTTTATATTATAAATTCATTTAAACAAATTTATTTTATTCTAAACTTCCCAAGTGCTGATGATATAACACCACAGGAGAAGGAGAAAAAGCCTGGATTTCCCTCTAAACGTGACAGAAGTGTCCAAATCCTGCTACTCACTAGGACATGTCCAGGAGCTGGTCCAGGTCCACTCCTCTGTAGGTGAACTTCCTGAAGGTACGCTTCTTCTTCTGCTCTGCGTCCGCCTGGAATCACACACAAGTCCCACAACATATTTAACACACCAAGCCTCAGTTAGTGAAACCAGTGCACACGGTGTTAGCTTGATTGACAGCGCTAGCTACACACAAAAAAAGACAGGCCTGACAAACAGGCTAACGGCAACTTTAGCAAACTTCTCGTCTCGTAACACCATAACTCACGGCTTCGGGTGAAACAGAAATAGTTCATATTTTAATGTATACACAAGTTCATGTATCTCTACAGAGAATGACTAGCGAAAACCTAGGGTCTGACTAGCGACTCTAAGCGCTGGCAAAGATATTCACATCAACCAAATGCAAACCTTCAGCGCTAACAAATAATGTCAAAAAACAACATAGCGAAGCTAATGTAAAGTAAAAACACAACAAGCGACTCAATTTTGACCGAATTTTCACCGGATTCTTTCAGATTGTAGTAAAACTGAAATAAAACAACACCTACCATCTTGAGAGAGAAACCGGAAAAGGAAGTACTCGGCGTTGGCTCGCGCTAAAGAAAAAAAATTGCTTGGTGTGACGTCAGAACATTAGCTCGCCATCTAGCGGTGAGGAAATGTGGGCTAACTGGTGGAGGTGCTGCTGAGGGGATTTTTTTATTTTTAGTTATAGCCTGTTTAATAATTATCACCAGGGGTGGAAAGAGTACAAAACATACAGACTTGATAAAAGTATAGAAGTACTGATACTGTAGTAATAATACAATTGATTCAAAGTAAAAGTAGTCAGGAAAATGACTCAAGTAAGAGTAAACGAGCAGTCTTTTTAAAAACTGAGCAATTACTTGGTACATTTGACATAAATAATCTGAAAATGTTCTATTTTCTATTCGACCAAGTGAGCTATACTAAAGTACACACCACCCTCGATTATAAACTACATAAAAAATGGTAATGTCAGATGGCTAGTCCATGTTACTTCATACCATAGATATCCCATAATGTATTATGTTTCATACTTGTTTCTAGCTAAGTAGAAGTAAAAGTTTTTAAGTAAAACTACTGTGATTTAATTATGCTTAAAAAGTACAGGTAGTCAAGTACTGTAACGAGAGTAGTACTTTCCAGCCCTGATGATGATGTAGGCTTTATAATTAAAGCTGTTCTTTTAGCTCTTTTTATTTATTTTTTATCATTCATGAATGACATTAGCCTTTTTGCTTAATAACCAAACAAAGAACACTCATATCTATAATACTACTACTATTAATAATACTAATAATAATATTTGCAGGAAATTTTGTGGCTGCGGAAGTAGAAATTAAAACATTCAATCCTAACTCATAACTGCTCATTACCATAAAAGTACAAATTTGTCATGTGGGATTTTATAGCTAAATATTTTATAGCTAAAAGCAAGTGTACACACTGAGCAGTTTATAAAGAACACTATAGTAATACAGGATAGGGCCTCCCTTTGCTCACAAACAAGATCGATACTTCATGGCATGGACTGCACAAGATGTTGGAAACATTTCTTTCAGATTCTGGTCCATGATGACAGTTACATCACACAATTCCTGCAGATTTTACAGATACACTTTCATGCTGTAAATCTCCCGTTCGTCCACGTCCCAAAGGTGTTCTACTAGATTCAGATCCGGTGACTGGGAAGGTGACTGAAAAAACACTGAGCACAAGCTGCAAACCACTCATCAGAAATAAGAATCAGAAGGCCAGTCAGGAATTCGAAGAAATACAGAAATGAGCCACAAAGACCCTGGAACCAAGATTAACCTCTAGCAAAGTGATGGAAAGGCCAAAGTGTGGACAAAGAAAGGATCTCCTCATGATCCAAAACTCACAAGCTCCTCAGTGAAGCGCGGTGGAGGTAGTGTCATGGTTCGGACTTGTATGGCTGCTTCTCTAATATTTATTCATTATATAAGTCTTGATGGTGGCAGCAGAATGAATTCAGAAGTCTACAGAAACATTTTGTCTGACAATTTACAGGGAAATTAATCCAGTCCAATTAGGAACTTCATCATGCAGCAAGACCATCATCTCATATCACTTGATCTCCAACCCAGTTGTATTCAGTGTAAGAACTGGCTTTGCTGTTCCATACTTTCAGAGGATACCGTGTATTATACCTTTACCTGATTTTCCCAATTTCCATTTTTACAAAAATACATTCTGAAACATTAAAAGACAACAATGTGTATCTTTAAATTGTTTATTTCAAATAAAATTTCTCTTTTTTGCATAAGTGCAAAGTGCACTAAAACAGCCACCTGAGGGAATCCACTACATCCTTAAATAAAAACAAGAAAAGCGCACATTTAATAGTACAAAATCCTTTTAAAAAATTGCACAGTTCAGGTTTATAATACATATTTGTAAGTTCTATTTCAAAGAATTTTTAAATAAAATGGTCAAAGGCTCAGATAGTAAACAAAAATCCACAAAATTGAAAATAAAATATTTTTGCCCTAATAGAATTAAAGCTGAGGAAATGGGAGACCCTGTCACTCCGCTGACTGGTATGGTTCTGTGCTGATGTTTCACCAATCAAAAAAATCTATTGCTAAATAGCGCTGCCCTACTAGAAAATACACAACAAATGTGGCCTCCTCATATAGGAGTATAGTCCCTGTTCATAACTTACACACACACACAACCACACATACACACAATTACCCTCCAGTTACATTTGTAATGTTCATCATGCTCACAATCCAGTGGCATCTGTGATCAGAACATCGATTCCCTGACGTTTTGTATTGCATTGAGGAAGTCAGAAGGGAATGGTCAGCGCCGATAAGGATGGAAGCCCTGGACGTTGTGGTTTTGCCCACGACCAAAAGTACTCGCTGCGGGCTGCGGCGCTGATGTAGGCTGTGCGGAAGGGGCACCATATGAGGCAGTCTGCTGGCTAGGGTCAGCAAAGCTATGTCCAAAACCACTCAGATCCTGCCCATAACCTGTTTCAACAAATACAATACAATAATAAATCGATAGCAACAAAGAAGTAAATCAAAACAAGGATGGAGGTTCCTGAAGATTAAAGAGATGCCTTCAGAAGAACTGCCCTTTTTAACATCAGCTTTAAAATAAATGAAATAATAGAGACTATTAGCAAGACACTAAACTACCTAAGCCACTACTAAAACAGAAGAGTAAAGACAAAGTAATGAAAATATATTCAGAGCAAAGCTATTCAGGGACAAGAGTTAAAAAGAAATGCTTGCACAATAGATGCCTTTTCAAAACATTTCCCATTACATCTTATGATGGTTTATTCATGAAAACAGATTAGACAGGCTGGAACGGTCTTTTTGGCCACAAACAAGGAAAATGGATAATAAGCTATGGATTGCTAGCATTTTCTTTTCAACTTCCAACGCATTCAGTCAAGTGTAAAGTACATTTTTCAAGTGGGCTACAAATGCTGCATGAAACGGAGTAGCACAAAATGCGGAAATGTTCAGATATACAAGTGTTATAATTAGATCATCCTTTTGCCAGCAAAGCAATGCAGAGACAAAGAAAGAGAAACAAGTTGAAGGGCATTGTGTGTGTATAGTAAACTACAGCTACAATGTCACAATCATCAGGGACGTAAAAAAGAAAAAGAAGAGCTGGACAAATTGAGATTTGTAGCCAATTGAATATCATTTACAAATGCAGAGGTGCAGTGTTTTTGTACAAATGACGTAGCTGTATTTAGTATACCATATGGAGAAAAGAACTGCATGTATACTGTATGTACAATAGGCATACAACATATACATACAGTATGTGCACAAACTTGCGTATGTAAAATGCATGTAGGAAAAGAGGGAAAAAAAAAAAACAAAACTAGCACTGAAATCTCATGAGTCTGTATACTGTTATCTGAAATTTTATTGGGTGGTTGAAAAATGCAGTAGCTCCCACCTACCTGCACTATATCCCTGCTCATCCTGACCATAACTGTGAGAAGGACGCGTTGGTCCGTAGGCAGAGGGGTCCTGAGGATAGTTACCCAAGCCTAGCAGGGAGATGAGGAGACCAGGTTGACTAAACCCAGAGAGAGCCTACCTTTGACACTAGCTCTGGGGGAAGAGCTTCTCATACAAATTGAACTGCTTTTCTACAAAAAAAGAATTATGCTGCTCTGACACTTGAAGATCTAAAGATATTAAATCGAGAAGGTGAGTGGATTGGTTTTTTGCCGCCTTTAAACAGTTAAAACTTAAAGGCAGTCACTTGTAATGGTAATGATGGATGGAAGCAAAGCATAAGCGTGACACATTGAGCCAGGTGAGGGCAACGCTGCTGCACTGACCGACTCTCGTTCAGTCTGCTAATGAGGTGCAGGTCAGTGGCGGTGCACAACATTTAACATCTGGGATTTCACAGGTACTCATACACAGTGCATTGATTTGATTGTGTGATATGTAGAGCATCTACATATCCTACAATGTGGAGTCTCTGCTATGTTCTGGTCAACCTTTGAGAAACAGGAATAATTCTGAAAAGCATTCAGTTGTGTACAGTATATTGAAAACATTAAAACTGTTATAAATGAGTGTATATTATTAACATTAAAGCTGCTGTCTAGCCAGCTTTACTGACCCACAAGTAGCTAAAGAATTGCAAAATAAAAGTCTAATTACTTGTATCGTAACTATCAAGCTGTGCAGTGATGCTTAAAATAAAGAAAATAAAAAATAATAATAATAAAAACATTTGCTGGAACTAATTACCTGATTCATTATCAATTGCTGAAAAAAGAGAAAGCATCTCACACTAAGGAGTGACCTTTGGCAGTTATGAAATGCTTCCTTAAAGTATCACCTGTGCTTACTGATAAATATCGTTCATGAAGACTTGGATTGGCATTGTGTTTTTACTCTGGGTACATCAGTACTGAAAAGTCAGTAAGAAAATGATATCATTTAAACACTTAAAAGTAAATTTAAGTGTCAGGATTTGACACCTCCTTCAGCCTATCTACATGAAAGGAGGAGTCTCAACTTATCCAAAAAGCAACAATGCAACACAGGATGATCTAATTCAAACATAAAATTGATTATTGTTCCACATCAGCATAATTCACACAGACTAATACAAATCAACTAATATCAGTATATATAATATTATATAATATAAATATTTGTTGTGGCATCTACAGGATCAGGTTTGTATGCAGGCTTGTTTGAGCGTGATGCCATCATGCCAGTTCAGCCATGTGGTATAGAGCGCAAGCTCTTGCTTGTGTGAGGATCATTGTAATGGGCTAGAACTACGGTGGTTTAGAAAATGGATCCAATCAACAGTAACAGGAGAGCAGGTGGCCAGGCTGAGGTGAGCCCTTTACTCACCGTACTGGCTATAAGAGAAGTCAGGCTGTGCTGGTGGGGCTTTGCTCATGTCCTGAGTAGGTGTGGTAGCAGGGGCAAAGCCCAGAGGCCCAGCTCCGGGAGTAGTTGGAGGTGGAGGCATTCCTTGTGGTACGAACTGGTCACCTTGTGGCGTGCCAAAACTATAACCTGTCAATTGGGGGGGAATTAACAAATTAAGCAAATTAACTCTCTATCATTTCTTATTTGAGATCATTCTAATAGAACAATTTTTAGATTTTAAAAGATAACAGGGATGGCACGGTGGTGCAGCATCAAGCATTGTCATCTCACACCTCCCCAAACACACCTGTAACTGAACTGATGACTCCAAATTGTCACTAGGTGTAAGCGAATGTGTCAGTGCGTGTGCGCGTGTGCATGGTGCCCTGCGATAAACTGGCATGTTCCCACCTCTGGCATATTCCATGCCCAGTGTTCCCAGGATAGGCTTAGCATGCACCACGACCCTGACCGGGATAAAGCACTTACTGAAGATGAATGAACGGAGGCCCAGAGCCAGCAGCGACATAAAGGGCTCTCAATTCATACCTACACCAAAATCAAACGGAGGGAGATGATTTTATGACTTACCAAACTGAGGAGGTGTGCTGTAGCCCTGCTGTGGATATCCCTGAGGGGCCCCAAATCCTCCTGGTGGGGGTGCTGTAACTAGGAACGCGTTAAAAGGTGAGGGAGGCTGGGCAGCACCTCGGCCTGCTGGCAAAGCAGGACCATATCCCGCTGAAGCATGAAAAACAGACAGAGATTAGAAAGCACCTCTCTAGTTAGCTGGAACGGTCTCACAAAACAAGGCCAGTTTAAATATCATAGCAAATAATATAACCTACCTAATGGTTGCCCTGTGGACACCCAAACACCTGACAGAAACACAAAAAGTATTTTTGCATGACGAACATGTACAACAGTTGAATGATTAAAGGTTAACACAGGCCAATTGAATAAAATAAATAAATAAACAAAAGCTTTTTTATGCTTTGTATAGACTGTGAGAAAATAGACACCTCCAATTTTGACAAACACACTTTGGTTTTCGAACAGATGGCACAGACAGTGTGCCAAAAAGAAGGCAAACTGAGGCTCAGATAGCAGTTGGCACCTCTGGTGTCTTTTTTTCCCCCACTAGAATGTCATTCTCCTGGAGGGAGACTTTGGCCTCACTCACCCTGAGGGCCATAGCTCTGCTGCCAGCTCTGAGCAGGCTGTGCAGCCCAGCCATTGGCCGCACTTAGGATGGCTCTGGGTCCCCACTGATTGGCTCCCAGCTGCCCAGGGCCAGGAGCTTTGTTGTCCCGAGGCTCAGCCTTCTTCACTTCAACCTGGACAAAGAACAAGGCCAGAAGGGAGTGAAAGGGCAGAAATCAATAACCAACATTCTTTTTTCACCCCATCAATTACTAATCCTGTAATTCAGCTGAGATAGTTTTACTTAGATATAATACAATAGTTCATTAGTTAGAAAAATGAATCCTAAACTTCTTATTCTACATAATGCTGAAGCAATGTTTCTAAGGTACTTTTATATGCACTTCGAGTGCTTAAATGAATTTGAACAAAGTACAGGATTTTTAAACTACAAAAACACAGCCCAAACAGTCTCTTTAAAGCGTACCTGAGAAACATCTTCGTTGCATTTCTGCTGCATCGTATCCCATTTAAGTAGGTAAAAACTATGATAGAAAGTCCAGACTTACCTTGCTAATGCATTTAAGAACCTCAATTTAGATCAATTTGAAGTAGAAATATGAGAACAGTAATTTTAGATCTAACTGTAAAAATAATAATCATGCAGAGAATAATGGTGTCATAGATCTAATAAGAAATGAATCTTCATACTGTGTCAAACATGGGAGGAAAACCGTAATGAATAGCATTTTGATTTGAAAACCATGCAGACCTGAAAGAGATTTAAAATATATGTTTATTTATATGCCCAATGCATCCATTCTGCATTAACAGAGATGAACGTTTATCTCATCATTTTCAGCACGCAGCTATAGGTGCACCAGCCTTAGTGTAAAATGCTTAAGACTGAAATAGACCGGCTCCTAAATGGGTTGAGTTATTGGGGTCACCTTGAATCAAGAGCAAGGCATGACTTTTTTTTTTAACTTGCTTTCTGCAGTATAAAACACAGTGACCTCCTTTTTTGCCTGCCTTCTTCCCTCTTTGTCGACCTAATTAGGTGCCAGTTTGAGCGAATAGTCTGAGGCCCGGCGCACAACTACCTAGGCCCTCTCCCGCGGGCTTCAGGGCTCGGCATGATGGGAGGAAGCACGTGAAATTGTGGCGTCCGACTCCAGATCTGGGATTTGCAGAACAGTTTGGTATGTTCCAGTTTCTAATTTTACAACATATGGCCCCCACCTCCCCAAAATCCCACTGCAATAATGTCACATCAAGAACAATGGCCTAGGTACTGGAGAACCTGTTTCCTTCAGGAAAAACAGGACAGAGTCAAGGGGAGAGTGGATACATGAGAAAAAATGTACAATGTAGGACAGCAAGGCTGAGCCTCCATAGAAAGTACAACAGTCTTCTCGAAAGTGGTTCGTCACTTTGAATCAGCACGTGGCACTAGCAGAGGACGGAGAAATGCCCATGGCGATTTCAGACTATCGAGTAATACATGTCCACCAGTAAGCAGACTGAATGTCCAAGTCATGTATTTAAAGCTGAGCCAGTAGACTTGATTTGAACTTTTCACTGCAGTTAAAGACTTTTTTGCAACTATAGTCCTGAGGATTTTTTTATTTACACACAAAGGAGGAAACCTTTTTTTTCTTTTTTTATAAACAGAAAACTGACACAGTATGGAGATTCTAATTGAGGTCACTTAATTGAGGTTTTGCTTTGTGGGTTGGTTTTTTTTTTTTTTTCACAATAATAATGTCAAGAACTCAAACAGTAAGTGACCTGGCAAAAATGAAATAAATAATAAGAGATGGAAAATGACATTGACCAGTCCTTTAGGTGAAAATGGGTTAAACTTAACTTTAAGTACTATGTTACTGCTAAAATAAACTTCTCAGGTACAAGAACCTGGAAAACACTATACAGGCTATAAAGGGTCACCAGCACAAAAACACCCAAAGGAGCAGTCTAAGTAAACCAAATCTTGGGTGACTACAGAGCCTGCATGTTTCAGTGTCAGTGATTCACTGACAAGAGCACTTAATTCTTTGTTCGTATTATTTAAGGTAATGTTGTAATGACAGCTGTAGTATCGAATCTTGAACACAGATTCACTTTTAAGTGCGTCTGTTGAATCAGGCTTAAATTGCAATTCATGGCTCTGGAAGAAAACACTGTTGGTCACCCAAGCTTCAGTTTCTTACTTAGGGTAAAATAAAACTACAACTACACACTTTTTTGCCCATGATGTCGTGAAAATGCATGTTGACAGCCTGGTCCACTGATTGTTCGGCCTCGAAAGTAATAAATCCAAAACCTAGCCAACGACCAAAAGTGAATCAAGGTAGCAGGGTGTTGGGACAGAACAAGGTGAAAAACAGGGGAAGGGGAGTTGACCAAGGAGACACTGGAGGGGGTTGGATTAAGTGGTATCTGCGATACCAGCAAAGGCCGCCAAACAATCATCTTGTGAAACAATTATTATTATTCTGTCTGTGCATTAAAGGTTCAAACTACTCAATATACTTATTAAACACTAAATAACTATTGCCATTTGATAATATATTCCAAGTCAAGTTATTGTATATTACCAGATAGGTCTGTTTTAAACATTAAAATCTTTTTATAAATACAATTTTTTTGTAAAAGCAGATATTTTGTCCACTTTTTATACATTTCTAATTCCCACAGAGTTTCATCCAAACCCCTTGAATGTCTCCTTGTTATATTCTTGTATAACATGTACAACAAATGCTGACAGCAGCCACAATCATTAACACTTAATAATGATGAATAAGAAGGGTTTCTCAAAGCCTTCCCAAAATGGCACAGTATTTTGGGCAAACTAAGAGAACAGTAATTTACAACACAGCTATTAAAAAGCACCACAGAGATAAAAAGGTAGGCTTCTGCTATGAGTCTGTGCATGGCCAGAATTTCACGAGGTGTAACCAAAGTTTCTGCTTTTGAACCAGTTTTTAGATTAAAAAAAGCGAGTTATGTAGTAGAACGCGGCCACCCACTGTTTGCTTGTGAGGGAAAAAAGTTCACTTCAGAAGGACATTAATCTAGTGGAGACTACTGCACAAAAAGACAACCAAGTCCCCATTTTCAGGGTCATTCTTATGATGAAGCAGAGGATGAACCATATAAAACAGCGGGTGAGCTGGTCTTCTGCAGCACCAGCACTACGGTGTGAACTAGTTTAAAAGTGATCAAATAACTGTGCGGCAGAACTGGGTTGTGAGAATCCCTCCACTCTGGGATCTAACCCGATTCCAATTAAGCAGCCTCTCAGACCCAGGTGGGGAATTTGAGATTTCTAATACTATACACAGAGCCTCATTTGTTTAAATGAGCACTAAATATACATCTGACCTGCCACTAAGCTACTTAAGATCAAAATTCATTAACATGTTAAAACAAGCAAGTCCTCTACGCTACTGTCAAGTTCCTACACTGTAGCAACAACCTGGATTTAAGTTCAAGCTTTCTGATGCACATCACACAATCCGATGAGAAAGGGAGAAAAGTACTCCGTTTAAAATTAAACACTCAGTTTTCCAGTACATCCTAATGCGCTGAAACCCACAACGCATACATATACAACTTTTAAGATAACCGTGTAACAATACTTTCATCTGAAGGGCTATGGTCTCACAGCAGATGTTTATGTAGGAACTCTGGCTACACCTGCCTGTCTGACATTGAAACACATATTATACACATCTTTGCTGACTTTTATCAGTGTGGTGCCACTGTCAACACAATTCCCTGAAGGAAAAAAAAAAACACATCTTAGGAAACACAGTTAATTACAATCAAACAGTTCACAAGCAGAATGTATATAAAAGAAAGACAGGACTTATTTTACTATATATATATATATATATATATATGTATGTATATATATAAAGATAGAAACTCATTAAGAATATTAGATAAATACAATAAAAAACTATTTATTATATATGGTTAATAAAAACAAAGCTGAATAGAACTACAAAATCCAATGACAAACTATTCGTGTGTCCTCAAAGAGACTTTGATTAGGTAAAGGGTTTTTTCTTTTTGTATTAAGCAAAAGATGAGGAAACAACCCTTAATACACTCAAACACAAAATGCGTGGAAGGAAAAAACTAAAATAAAGAAAACGTGATCCACTGAAACTAAAGCGACTTGAATGCTTAAATATTGTTTTGTATTCGTTCTTAATATTTAACACCTATTTGTGTTCTGTGTAATTTCATTTGTCGTCGAGATACATTTTGTTCTGACAAGTTTCCTGTAGAATCTGCTTCCTTTCATCACCACAGCGAATGTGTTACACTGTGGAAAATTAAACACTTTCTGCACCTGTCCGTGTGTCTGCGTCATTTATATCACCTGCATTCTGTTTCACTGCCAAGATGGAAGCAACTGGGCTATCTGAAATAATTAGGCTTATCTTCCACTAAGGAAGAGAGGTATCTGTTATTTGGGAGCACAGTGGATCCAAGTAAAGCAGCTGGAAATCAAGACTGCTTTTCATAGAGAACGAAATGGTTCAGAAATATGAAGGTTAAAGCTGTATTGATGTTCTACACAACAAGCAAATGCATCAGAAGCTGATTCGGTGATGCTCCCACAATGCACATGTCTGCCCTATATGGATATGCTATGGATCTGATGTTTCTAAATGCACGAACTGTGCAACAGTCGAAATGGGAGACATGGGGGTTAGGTAAATGAGATCAGAATGAGCTCTGCTCAAGGACAGCGAGCAAGACGTATTTTTCTCCTCTTTGGGTCAGAATAGTTTGTCATGAGTATGAAGATAGATGTATTGGGGACAGAACTAGATCAGCTTTTACCTCGGGGTCTCTGTTTCTCTGCATCATAGATCATTACCACCTCTGTGACCTTCAAGGAGAAAATGTATGACAAGTGAGTCAGTGGCGGAACAAAGTGACCGCTTAAAGGCTGATCTAAATTCAACAACAACTCCAAGAGGTGGTCTTTACAGTTAAAGTCTATTAAAAACAAAATCATGATTTTGATCATGGTCATGCTCATTAGACTACTTTGCTGTACAGATAACAAAACACAAAAGACATCCAAGTATCCAAATCTAAATCTTACCACTCCAAATCTGTTAAAATAGTCCCTGAGTTCAGGTTCACCACAGTTGTGTGGAATTCCACCAACAAATATCTTCTTGGATTTATTGCTGTCACTTTTACCTCCTTTCTAAAACATATAAAACAAGCACAGTTACAATGGAGAGAAATAAGAATACTTAAATCTAGGCCATTCAGTCAGACGCTTTCATTCAAACCTAGTGTATATATTTACAGAATCCTGGGAGTACTGGAGAGCATATTTATTTTTAAGTATATGATTTAAATTCTGTCAATATCAGCATAACGTCTGAACTACAAATGGCTTGAATTATAATGTTCATGTTTCCAAAAGAGCATGACGGTACTTACCCAGCCGTCTTTTGCTCGTGTCTTCTCCGGCTGCATTCCTCTTGGAGTGCATGGCTTAGGGTCAATCTGTGGGAGCAGAGAATTAAACCTCCATGGTCCTTCAATTTTCACTTACTTACGTCAGCCTTAATTATTATTCGGTATCACTAGAAAAGTATTTTTTTTTATAAATTAACATTGATTTTTGGCTAAAGTCAAGACACGTAAGCAGAAACACAATAAGTTGATTTGTTCTTACATTTCTACCGTCAAGGTTATGAGGCTTGGTGTCCAGTACAGTCCGAACGCAGTTTGGATCTTTAAACTTCACAAAGCCAAAGCCCCGGGACTGATTTGTGCTTTTGTCCTTCATGATGACACAGTCCACAACCTCTCCATATTGGGAGAAGTAATTTCGTAAAGTCTCTGAAAAGACGAAAAGAGAACAGGCTGTAATGCCAAGCTGCACATATGTAATACAGCAACCTCAACTTTAACTTATATTCTCTGTTGCTAGGAACAAAATAGACATTTCATTATATGGATGCATTGCCTTTTTGCACAATTTGTACACTGTGTACATGTCTACACAAGCTAGCTATGAAGGTGGTTATCAAAGTTGTATTATGTCTGTGATGTACGTGTGATGTCGGTGGAGCTCAACTATTGCTGCTGATTATTATAGAGATCAGCCTAAATGGGTTTTAAATTGTCAAACAAACTATGAATTTCTTTTACAAACTGTTTCTTTTCTAATTTACAGTTCCACTTTTAACACAATGTCAACGGTTTGGATTCTCTGTGTGTAACATTCAGCAATTTCAGCGAGAGGCGGGGTACACCCAGGGCAGGTCGCCAGTCCACCACAGGGCCAACACAGACAAACAGCCACACACGCTCGCATTCACACCTATGGGCAATT